>VZSE01002505.1:183270-339520 GCA_013398275.1 Promerops cafer | reverse complement strand
CATTTAGTAATACTGTTCATTTTTCTTATTTAAATGGATTTTAAACCTTTTTTTTTTTTTTCCTGGGAGGTTTTTTATTGTATTAATAGAAATGTACTATTAACTGCCTTCAAAGCCATAACTATTTAACTAAGTCAGTGAAAATGCAAGGGAGACACTATCATGCTATATGTTCAAGGTGACATATCACTGTCCCCAAATTTTATTTCAGATCTGTATTTGACTTTAAATTTCTGTATAAAAAAAAAATAATTTTTGCAGCATGAATCACTTATCTGTATGATGACAGGTTGTTCATTCTATATAAATTAAACTTTAAAAAATTCTTTCTACAGAAATTGTTTTCTTTGGGAGCTGGAGACCGACAGCTGATACAGACTCCCCTACACGATAGCCTTCCTGTTACAGGCACCAGTGTGGCTCTTCTCTTTCAGCAACTGGGTATGTCTAGGTCTGCTTTGAAAAAAAATTATTTTTCTAAATTATAAAATGAGGTATTTTCTCTTCTAATTCAATTCTAACCATGTGCCAAGACAGCTGCATGGTAAATATTAATTTCTTTTGAATGAAAGAATGACAAACTGTGCTTTTACCCCCTAATCAGACATTCAGAGAACCTTTTTGTGCAGCCTGCCCGTGGTAAGTTATCTCCAGTGTTAGAGAATCATGGAATTGTTTGGGTTGGAAGGAACCTTTAAAGGTCATCTAGTCCAATCCCACCATGTAGTATCTATAAGTTACTGGGGGCAGAAGTGAGCGTGGCCCCCATGTAATCACAAAAACATTCCTGTACAAAGATTCCCTGCTCCACTCCCCTTGGATACTGTACAAACTCCAGAGAAAACCAGGGAGGTTTGTAATAAAGCTGGTGTGACCAAGAAGTTCATATAGTCCTGTTGTCATCTGTTACTCCCAGTCTTTCAAGAAGATGCTCTAACACAATCCTCATCAAATGTTTTCTTGTTCATTACAATTACAATGTTGCAGCACTTTTCCCTGGGTACCTCAGTTCTGATTTTGTCTGCCATTAAATCCTAAGACTTTTAGTTTCCATTGGTTTGTGAAGTGACTTTGAATCATGAACTTGTAGCAACACTGGATAAGGGCACAATTAATAATCTTTTCTGAATCTGTGAACCTCAGTTTTACTCTGAAGCAACCAAGTGGCCTCAGGATATGTGCTGTCATCCATTCTTCTCTCAAACTGATGGTAAGAATGGATGGAAACCAGAAAAACAGCAGTGAAGAGCACTAAGCTGTCACAGAAAGCAGTATCTGATCTGATGAGCTCAATGCCATCTCCTACTAGGATGATTTAATTGTATCCTTCCAAAAAGAATATTATTCCCAAAGGAAGATTTTAATTTTTTTATAGTAGTTTAAATAAAAGAAAAATTGTGGCTAACATGGTATATAGGTGCTACTTAATGTCATCACAGTCCTGAGGTTTTACTTGGCTTATTATGTCAAGATTCATTATGATTGCTCTGATCAGATTGCAGGCAATGTTTTGAATATGACCAGGCCTAACAATTTTTCCCCTTTTCTGAAGGCATAAAATGTAGTGTGAGGTACCATAAGCACAGCAGGTTTCACCATGTGGTGTGGTATGTTTGTTCTGCAAGTACAGTGTATGTGGTAACTAAATTGAGGCAGTTTTTTAACCACTTGTAGTGAAGGTTGCTATAAATGCACAGTTCAGAAAATGTCAAAGAAAGTGAGGCTTTCAGTTAGTTCTTAGGTAATTACCCTGTCTTCTGGCACCTGGCTTTTGTATGGCAAATTGGGATTGGAGTGTTTTGTCACAGGATCAAGGTGAGGAAAACAATGAGGACAAGTCTGAAAAGTCATTGTATGCATCAGATTTATAGAGGGAAGCTGTGAAGATGGAGTGGGAATGTAAATACATGGAAGAGAAAACTGAGGCCAATATTTTTCTCTTGTCTTACTGAGAGCATATTTTGCAGGGCAGGTTTTTAAAATGCCTCTAGTTGTGTATAGAAAGGAATAACAAAACTTTCATACCAGAATTTAGCATTTCTTTCAAACACATACGGTTTAATTTAATATCGTTAACCACATGTTATTAGAGGGTTAATATATACAGATTGATGTCATGTAATTCCTAAATCTACTGTAGCAGAGTACTGAAGAGTTTGGAGTTAACCAGGACTAGATTGTTGTGCTAGCAGTCAAAAATCCTTTACCTTTATATTTTGAAGTTGTGTCATTCATTATTAGCTCCCATACAATTTCCAATATCTATACCCCCGATTTGCTCTTTGTCTGCCATCTCATCCTTCTTTTCCCATAGTCCATTAGCCTTTTTGCTGTCTGTTTTCTGTGATTATGCTGCTTTTCTGCTTTATTTTCTCCCCCTGACTTCCAGTAAATGTTTGGAGGTTCTGTCTTTCTTGCTTTTTGGTGCCTTGTAAGAAGTATGAGTCAGTAAGCCCGTGTTTACCAGATGCCCTTTCCAGTCATAGTGCACATAAGGATATAAAGATCAGCAGAAGGAGGGGGAGAGAAATGGAGATAAGGAAGGAAAACTCAGTGCTCATTTTTCTAGTTAGTGATGCTTCAACTGGCCTGAAGAAGGGAGAGGCTGAAGAAAGTACATGGTTATAAAACTTGGCAAATCTTGTCACGAGAAGCTCACAATAGGCTTACATCCTGTTTCCCTGAAGGGGATCGTGCAATCTCATGGACAAAAAGAAGAGTTGTCTCCCTTCTTTTCTGTTGCAGCAGAACTTTGTCTTTTACAAGACTATAAGAACTGTCAGGAATAGCTTGTCTAATGGCCTTGTGTAGGCCCTCTTTTTGTGTCTCCCTATTCTTTGGTGTGGCAAGAGTGGTATAGTTGCCTGGGAGTGGGCCTGGTATTAGTTCAGGAATGTGCAAATAAGTTGGCAGGTAGGTTTTTTTAAAGCAAGTACTTGAACACTTTGTAAAAGGCTGCTTTTTCTGCCTCCTATTTGTGACCACTGATTTTTTTTTTTGTTGTTTCTTTGTGTTTTGGGGGGGTTGCTTGGGGTTTTTTCCCATATGTGCCTCAGTTGCCAGTTGATGTAGCTAAGTATCTGGGGATACAGTACAATGGTAGAATTGTCTTGTGTCTCAAAGGACACAAATTAGAAAATGTTTGTGTTTTCATAGTCTACCTCACTTTCCAGAACGGCACAAAATTCCATTCCTGGGTAGGTGGTGGGCTGTCATCATGTTCTTGGTGCCAAGGCTTGTTAATTCCAAGTTTCTGTCTGGATTTACTAAAAAAAAAGAGTTTTTAATACAGCTACACGTGCCTGTTTGCAATGGTTGTTAACTGTAAAAGGAGGACCAGGAAATATAAACAGACTGTTTAAATAAATCCTCATTTATTCTCACCTTTCATGTAGTCTTATGAAGAGTTAAAGGCATTGAATCCAGAAGTGTGGTAGAACCTACTGGCTCATCCCTTTGAGAAAGTTTATTTTCCTAAGATAAGGCCTAATTCTTTCTGCTGGAGATCACAGCTGAACTTGTCAGAAGTTTTTGTCCTTCTTGGAACAATATTCACACTTGACTGGTTGGAACAAGGAGCTGAATGTGTATTTGTCTCTGCAACCTGGGCTAAAGCTTTCTACTGCTGTTCAGTACTTTAGTGGCAGCTGTTGTCCCATCCAGTCTCGTGTTCAGGACACAAATGTTGACCAGACTGCTTGTCAAGTAATGACACGTGCAGTTATTTCTCTGTTGGTACAAGTCACTTCATCCTATCTCAATTATTCACAGAAAACTGAAGAGTAGCTAGAAAAATATTTGTGAACTGCATAAATCACCTTTTTAAAAATAGCTCTTTCTTGGAGGAAGGTGGGCAGCAAGACAACATGTATCACTATGAATAGATACAAAAGTAATTTCAACATTTATTTTGAGAAGTATTGTGCAATAGTAGCCTCATCATGCTTTTTCTGCTTGGCAGGATAACACCGTGTCAGCAGATGACCCTCCCTGTATTACCAAGTCCACAGCATATCTGGAAACAGACCTTATTTGTGCTTCAGCATTAAACTACAGTTGGGAAAAATATCCCCAAAGGTTTTAAGCTTAGTAATAAGGAACAGCAGTGTTCGACATTTTAAATCATACCTTCTTTCTTTTTTTTATTTAAAAAAGCCTAATATATAGGAATAGTGTGACAAAAACCAGGCCTGTAGCTGGATCACTAGAAATTATTTAATCAACAAAGGATTAGGTGGAAAAACAAGGATCCTAAAGTTACTTTTAAAACTTATGCATGGTAGCAAGAAGACCTTCAGTACTCTTGTATTTCTTGTTGTCTGTTAGTAAGATGGTAGATATCTATAGAAGCTTCAAAATGCAGTAGCTTTCTTCAGGCTCAAAGGAGATTTAGGTTATATTTCTCTCCTGTCTCACTGCATTAACTGTACATTCCAAAGTTTCTGCCTTAAGCTCTTTTCTCCAGACTCCAACCCTACTTGCCTTCTCCATGTGGGCATTCAGCAGTGATGTATTCCGTCCTTTGAATCTGAGACATTCACCTCCATCTCCCCAAGAGGCAGCTTTTTTCCAAAAGAAGCCAGGACAAAAGATTAGTGACCTAAGGAGCAAAACAAAGGCCTAAGGTTTAGCCAGCACTTTTGATTTTTGCACATTTCAAGGACTGGTAGCATGAATCACACTGCTAAGCTGAGCAGAACAATTCCAAAAATTTATTTTGCTGAAGAATTTCTCTCTCCTTTCCAAATACTCAATCAAAGACAAAAGAGTTTTCCTTCCTTTCCTTCTTGTTTGGTCTCATATCAGGTCTGTTTTCCCATGTCCTTATTTCCCCTGTTCTGTTTTGTTTGCATGTGCTTGTTTTCCTCCTCATATCTCAAATTCACCACTCAAGTATTTTCAGTAAAATCATACTGACTTTGTGTTAAAAAGAAAGTAATTTTTTAAGTGGTGAAAATGACACTTTGAAGTAAATTCTGCTTTGAATCTTCTGGATGAAGACACAAGGTAAGGGTGCTTTGGAATCCAGGGCTGTGTTAGAATAGAGATTAAATGGGTGGAATGACACAAACATGAATGGTCATGGTAGGTGGAGCCAGGTTGCTTGGCAAGCTTGTCTTTGATTTGTCCAAACTAGGATGTAACTGAAAGTGTTAAGCATCATTATCCTTCAGCCTTTTTATGTGTCAAAATATTTTAAACTAGACATTGTGTGTTTACCATCAGACAGTATATGATGCCTCTAAAAAAGAGTACTTAAAAATAATATAGTACAGTTGAAGACTGCAGTGTCATTAAATACCTGTAATTCCAGATGTCAAAAGTGATTGATTGATTAAACTTCTAAAGATTATTACAGTTGCACAAAATATAAATACTAGGGCAGATGTTTGTGGTGATGGGAGAGTTGCTAAGCAGGGAAGTACTTCAGCACAAGCACTTTTAAATTCTCCACTCCAGCACTGATGTATTTTCTTAATGTGACCATTCAATTCCAAATTTCAACACTGTGACTTGGGACTGAGAAGTTCAGAGTGTTCTGTGTCCTTTTGCCCTGCTTGCATGTCCTTGCCTTTCTTTTGCATCAGAGCAGATACTTCTCTGATACCACAGTGAGCTGCTTAAAATTAAGTAATTAATCAACAACAAGCAAGCAAAGAGAAGTGAATTATTTTCCATGTTTCCATGGAGTGACACTGACAGAGTTGATTTTTGTTGGTTTAAACAATCGTTGAGCCAAACCCTGTTACTGGTTTTATATGGTGATAAATCCAGTTAAAACATAATGATGGGATCATATGTTAGCTGTCATACCTGTTTAGAATTTTTTGGAGTTGTGAATTCAAGTACAGAAGTAAAAGAAATGCTGTATTTTCTAATTTTTTAGATTTGGTAGAAACTAATGAAGAATGATGGAGAGTTTTTTTAATATAATGAATATACTGTAATTATTTTGTGATCAAAAATTTGTTTGGACAAGATCTTAATTGCAGCAGCATTATTTTAATTACTTTTTAATTGAGATGTGCTGCTCCAACTCTTTTTGGAAGTAGATATTTGTATGTGCCAAGGGATTTTAAACTGACAGGCTTGCTCTTTACAGCTTTGCTTAACTCGTGAAAACCACATTTTTAGGATGATTCTGTAGTTGTGCCAGTATCATAGAGCAGATGTTCTGCTCTCAGAAGCAATCTGTGCATAGGCTGAGAGTTGAGCAGGCTCTGTCCTTGGTTCTTAGAAGTCACGTTTCCTTTGGAAGCTGATGCCATGGCACTGGGCAGCCCCCAAGGCCCTCCTGGCCGGGCTGGGCTGGAGGCCAGCACAGCTGGGCACAGCTGCACGGCTTTGGCTCGGGCTGTGAGGGCAGAGTTGTGTGAAACGTGGCAAAAGGAGGGGCTCCTTGGCCTCTTTGCTTGGCTGCTGTCCTTAAGCTCAGCCCATGCACTAAGGGCCTGCCCAGGCCGTGGTTCCTGTGCCTGGCAGTGCCCTCTCTGAGCCACATCCCCACCCCAGGCTGCTCAGGCTGCCTTGCTCGCGGCTCTTCCTCGTGGCCTGGACTTGCCTTGTGCTCACTGTGACTGACCTGGCCATGCCAGCCTGGCTCCCTGCCTGCCCCTCAGACCCTCCTCGTCTCTGTGGCCTTGGCTGGCTGTCTCAGCTCTTGGCTGGCTGTCGCCAGACCCACCCAACTCATCTTCTCTGTCCACTGCTTGTTGGTCAGGGCTCTGCCCCTTCCCACCCTGCTCCTTACTTTGCCTTCTGTTCTAGAGATGCTGATCCCTGGCAGCTGGGGGTTCTTCAATTTTCACTGCTTACCTTGGAAAAGTCTTGAGCTGATACTTTGGTATTAGTTCTTCACAGTAAATTTTGTTCCCTTTGATGCTAAAAATCAAGCTTTAAAAGTCCTACAAGAGATGGAATCTTGCACCACAACTTCCTGGTATAATTTGATTCTGGGGAAGAGAACAAGATTTTAAAATTGTATTATTTTCTTGATCTTAAAATATGAACACTGATCAGTTTCTGCATTCTGCACTAAAGCTGGCTTCGTCTGTTAACTATGTTTCCAATAGTTAACTATGTTTCCAAAACTATGTTTTATTGCTTCCCAACAGCCTGCCTCAGAAATTATGATGTGAGCTACTGGGGCTATAAACAGTGAAAGTGTCCAGCCTATAGAGTAACAGAAACTGTATAACCTTACTGTGATAATTAGAATATACCCATTGAATCAAAAGGAGAAAAACTGAATTATGGTGTGCATCAAATGAGTTTATTTTTGTGGTAGCTAATTTTTAAACTCATAATTCTTGTAGGACATGCTACGCTTTGCGTTTTTATTCTGAATGGAAGTAGAAGTAACCCTACTGCTTTAAAAGTGTAGCTTTCTTTAGAAAACATAAATCCCAAAATATGGTAGAGTCTGAAATGAATATTTAAATTGTTGGTCATGTTATAGCTCATACTGGCTTCTAGAGGCTACTTTTTGAACAGTGTTAGGGTTTTCTACTGTACTCTCTCTTTTTAGTTTACTCTGTATCATAGACCATATGTATTTACCATTTGCTGCTTTTTGCATCAATATTGTTCAGGGACAAGTCACAAGTTACAAAAACAGGTGAGCACCAAGAACAGGCTCATTCAAAAAGATCATGAGTTATTTAAGGTTGGAAGTTAAAAGGTAATTTCTAACTGTAGGACAAGAAACATCCTGAAACACCTTCTGTTGGGAATAGTAATGCAAAGTGCATTTAAGATGAAGCTTGATCAGTTTGGGCTTGTCTGATAAAGCCATGATGGGAGAAGGCTGGACTCTCTCACTGTTTATAGACCCTTCAGTCCCATATTTCTAAATCCAGGATATATTAAAATACCCAGAATTTTTGCTTTTGGCTTCGTTTGTTGACACTTTGAGTAATGTTTTCTGTAATAAAATAACTTCTCATTATTTTAATTCTGGTTTAGGGGAGATAAAATGTTCAGCCTCTCATGTAATGTATTTTATGCCAACAAATGACAATACAAAATTACTGTATAAATGGGAAGAGACATTCCTGATGAATATATATGTGTATTTGTATGGCTGGGAGACATTATGAAAGGGTCACTGCACAGTCAGCACGTGAGCTGGCTTATACTTGTTGACTAAGAAAATCCTGGTGTCTTTGACATACAGCAAGAATACTTTAATATTTCATTATGTAGGGCAGCAAAGCAATGAGAGATTCAATCTGCAGAGCATATGAAGAGTCCAAATGCAGGCATTTTCAGTACATTAATACCTATAACAGGGAAATGCAGTAAGGGTTGATGTGGTGCCCTTTCCATATCTTATCTTTATTATGAGATTCCAGTGATATGAACCAGAAATTTTTTTACTCTCTCAGGTTGTTTAGAAACTTCTCACCCAACTCACTCCATTTCTTTCCTTTCCATGAAACATCATGTATCCTGTGATGGGAGCATATATAACTTTTGTCGATTTTTAGCAGCACGTGTGATTAAATGAGGACTGTTTTATTGAAGTATATACACTTCTAGTCAGTGTTTGATCTTAATAAATTGTATACTCTCCAGCCTATGGGACCTGGCATCACATGAGTGGATGCTGTTGGCTTATGTTCTAGTTTCAATTTAAATCCCACTGTCTGCTGAGCTGCAATTAGCTCCATAACCCAGCCAAAGAGAATTTACCATTCAAGCTTTCCAAGTAGATTTGTGTAGTCCATCAAAGAACAAATAGATTATGAAGGGATTTGATGTGGCATTTACTGCTAATGGGGCCTTACTGCTGCAAGAGCAGAACAAAAGGAAAGTGTTCTTTTAGATGCTGTTGGAAATAAAGGGACATTGTCATAGTGAATTGTATACAGAGACTCTTCTGCACTTCCAAGTAAAGGCACTTTATGGACAGTCACTGAGGCTTCATTTCCCCAGCAGCATAAACAGCCAAGCAGATGGTCCTGTGTGGGATGTCCATTTCCAGTTGCACAGTGTTGCCCCATCCCTTTGCTAAAGTGGTGCTTGACTCAGCTGTGCTGAGCAGTTTCATCTCACCAAGTTAACAGAAAATGTTTGGAGGATGGAAGGAGGGAGAATCCCATCTGTTTTCTGTCAGCAGTCTCAGGTTGTGGTTTGATGCTGTGGTTGAATCAGCCTCATGGCCAAGTGCTGCAGAGAGAGCAGACCCATCCCTCTGCCAGCTTGAACTTGCTCACTCTTAGGAGCTTTGCTGCAGGTGAAGGGAAGCAGCAGCAGCAGCAGCATCCCTGTCAGAGAGAGCCATTAGGGCAGATTCCAGTCAGGTAATGCCAGACTATTCCTTCAGTGCCTCCTGCTCTGCTTCTGGTTGTTTGACATGTGGGGGTACCCTGGGAGCTTGGTCAGCACCCCGAGTTGCTGCTGCTGTGGTGGCAGGAGGCTGAACTGAGCTGGAGGCACTATAGTTCTTATATCCAATTTTTCTTGCAGTGAAGAATTTTTTCACTGCAGTGTGCAGTGTTTTTCAGCACAGCAAAGCACACGACATAAGATGCTCACTTATATCCACTCTGAACTTGTATTACTCTTTTACTGAAACAAACCATGCAGTAGTTTATTTTAAGCAAATTATAAATCTGAGAAAGAAAAGTTATCTGGCATAAGTAAATGAACTTGAAGCTGTGTATTTGATAAAGTGCTGTAGTTAATGAGCTTCTTTTAAAAGGAAACATTTCAAATAAGAGAAAAAATAAAATTATAGGTTACAGTTTGCTCTATAACAATTTAATGAAATTTATTTAAACTATTAGGTGAAAATTTGTTTTGAGATATTTGAGAAGAGAGTTATTTTCTATTTACAGCAGGACTTCAGAAAGCATGTTTCAGAGGAGTGTAAATGCATTATTGTTTTTCAGATATGAGCAAAATGTAAGCTCCAGAAACCAAATGTCTAATAAATAGGCAAACAAATTTCAAAAATACACAAAAGAAACTTGTCTCTGCTTATAGAAAATACTGAAAGGGATCCTACTGGGAACAGATGGCTTTTCTTTCTATTTTTGCTGGTATGAGTGCAGGCAGAACTTTTCTCACTCTTCTGAAGCAGGCTTGGTAGCTGTCAAATCATAAGAACTTGCGGAACTGCAGTTTCCAAACTTCAGTGTTAATACTTGTGGTGAGAGGAAAAGAAAAACAGTTCTATAGATCTTTACTGCCATATATTCAGTCTTGTAAATTCACATTTAAAGTTTTGCTCTTTAGTTGCATTTTGGGCTGAAGTATCACTGTCTCAGGAGGTCAGGAAAATCTCAGAGAATTCGACAAAGAATTTTTAAAATTTTGTAAATGTTTTGAAGACAATCCAAGCATGGATTTAGAGAAAATAAAGTGATTTTAAAATTTTTCATGGTTACACTGTTTCACAGTTTCTTCAGTTGAATATTTGTCCTTTTGTGCTCCATGAATATCAGCCAACAGTGGCTGAAGATTGCTCTTGCAGAATACCCTGATCAGCCACATCTGTTCTTGTTGGCTTTGCATTTATTTGGTTATGTTCATATAATGCTTCTGTAGTAATGTTCCTTGAGAAAGACTTTGTAGTCCTTAGACAGGAAACAGGTATGTTTGCAGTTTCTTGTGTATCCTTGACCATTTTTTCCTGTGTACAGTTCAAGAAAGACAATACTCTTCTCATTCTTAGATATTTACTTTCTAAGGATCCTGCTGGTATTGCCCTCACTCTGAATTGCTTTGTTAAAGAACACTTTTTCTGCTTTAAGTGAATCCAATTATGAAATCTTAAATCAGGTTGCTCAAAAAATTTTAATGCTCCTTCTGAATTTTAAAATGTCTGTTGGTAGCTGAACAGAGTCCTCCTTTCATTTCTACCATCTATGAATCAATTTGGAGGGGTGGTAAACTGCTCTATTTTTGATTACTTAAATACATCATCAGTTGCAAATAATTTCTCAAATCTCAATTTTAGATTTGCTGTCAGAATACAAAGAGAATTTTGGCTAATCAAAGTGCTGTAAATAATTTTTATAATGTGTGCTTATTATTGTGACATATATTTTGATGTATGTGGGGAAAAAAGGGTTCACAAAACATTTGGATCAAACAATAAAATCATCATTCTTGGAAGGGCAATTCTAAAGAATGAATGAAAGAAATTCACCTATAAAAATTTCTAGAAAGGTGGGAATCTGTCAGTAGCACTCTCCCACCTCTACTCATGGAAATTGGGCAGCATTTTAATTTGTTAGTGTGTATCCATTATCCCAGTCCACTCAGAATTCTTTTACAGAATTTCACTGAGTTTCTGCTAGTGTGGACCTGTGAGGGTTACACAGAAATTCTGTGTCCTGGTATTAGTAATTATACAGGTAATTAACAATTAGTACACAGATTACTAGTAATTGTATGGGATTATTGTTTACCTTTATTTATGGTTTTTTTCAGGGTTGGAATGGTAGATATTTATGGGATGTAATATCAAAAACAAATAGCATCCTATTTTTATTACCTTTCTAGATAACTAAATAACTAAGCAGAAGGTGAGATGTGAATTCAGACAAGAAATTAAACTACATTTCAGCAGGATAGACTATTATTCAAATCTTTACAGCTGTGTGCATATAGAGACATACAGTAGGAGAACAAAACCTTCTGGTTTAATTTGAGAGTTAACAGTTCAATATTTAGAAATAGTGCTTCCTACTCTTCCTCTAGGAAAAAAATGTTAGTCTCATATCTGATTTCTGCAAAGATTCTTCCCCTTAAATAAATCAAATTTTTGTAGCATCTATCAAACAACCTGTTTATATGGGCCAGACATACAATCAGTAGCAAACTTTGAACTGGTAATGCAGGTTATGTTTGTATATTTGTGTAATTCAGCTTACTGCCTTCCCGTGAAATTGGCATTTACCTCCCTGCCACATGAATACTTTCTGTATATGAAAGGGTTATTTGTCTGGTTTACCTTCCTATGTCTTTTCTGCTTTGTCAAGAAAATTCACTTAACACAGTCATATTAATCTTGAGCTTATCAATCTCCCTTTGGGTATGTAAAGCTTTAAAATACGTATAAGAAATGGTATTGCACATATCTTTTTCAGGGATGAAAACCTTATTATCTAAATCTTCTGTTAAAAATTGTATTTAGCTTTATCATTGTCTCTGGAAAAAAAAAAAAATCAGTGATTGTGTTCACTCAATATATTGGCAGAGTTGTATTTGGAGGCTCAAGAAAGCCAAAGGGCTTTTGCTGCTTCTTTAAGTAGGTCTGCAGAGGGATTTGAGGAAATTGGCAATAATGGAGTGATATCAACATGCAAATGACAGACAGACTGACTGTTTTCCTGAGCAGATCATGTGCTGTGCTTAATCCCTGTTTCTTTGTGCCTGTGTAATTTCGGGTTTGGAGAACAACCATCTGCTTGGCTCGGTGTAGACAGAGCAGAGTGGACACTGTTGAACTTTGGGGGAGTGATAGCTGTAGGAATATTTATCCATCAGCTGAAGACATCTTTTTTATATATATCTCCTCATTTTCACAGTCTTGTCGATAGCTTTTAATGATCAGTTGGCTTTTGTGGTGTTTATACCAGAATCTCTCTCTGTGGTCCTCGTGTTTCCTCTTCCCACCCTCCCCAGATGCTGGTTTGTAGGGAAGCCTTCATTCCACCCTTCTTACAAAGAGCATGCAGAATTCATGGCTCAGAATTTGCAAACTGAATTTGCCTTCAGTTCCCAAATCAAAAATGCATCTCTAAAAATGGAGATTAGCTTCAGTAGTGCATGTCACACCCGTGTTTCCTTCTGTGGGCTCAGAATTGGGGATGAATTCATGAAATGCTGGATTCTTTGAGTAAGTCTCAGCTAAAGGCTCCACACTGTAGGGATTGCTTCTCTTCCTCCTGAGTCTGACAAAACCCAAATAAGTTAATCTCTTGGGGTTCTCATCTGACTCATGTCCTGTGTTTCCCAGCCAAAAAGCAGGATAAATTAACCCTCCCCAAACTCTCTGCTGGCACAGCCAGATTGCTCCCCATTTGTGAGCAAGCCTGGCTGTGATTCAGTCATGGAGTGTGCAGTCCTGCATGCTCTCCTGACTGCAGATTGATCCTGAGCTGAGTGACCCAGCCATCATTTGAGTTTCACTCAGTGTAGTTGATTGGAGATACTGTGTGATTTTTGGGTGGACAAATCAATGCAATTTGGCACGGATTAGCTCTTGAGTGGGTATTGAGTACAGTTGTTGCCTCTTATTTACTAGTTAAGCTTGTATTTTGGTCATTAGCAGAGTTATGCAGCCACATCTAAAAATAAATATGAAAAGAGTTTTGTTTTTCTCTACTCTTTTCCCAGTTATCTTTGGAGCTTGACACTGCCTGGCACAGAACTTGTACTATGCAGTCTCCAGTGGCCTTTCAGAAAAGCTTTTCAGGCTTTGTTGACCCATTTCCTGGATTAGTCTGGCTAAGTTATGGATTATTTTGTCTATTGAGCTTTTTCTTGTGTCCAGTAATTCAAGAATGGCATATTGGCATAATAATGTATTTAACTAGTTGAGTTTCTGAATCTATGTTTATAACTCTTTATAAGTCTGAAGAAGTAAGTGGTAATATTTTGATTTCATGCAATATAGAAGACAGTAAGTTGTCAAGTAGACTTTGTGTTTGGTGGTTTTTTTTAATCATGCTTAAATAAGTACTTAAATTCTAGAACAACAGGAAGCAGGCAGAATGATACATTTCTTGATGGAGGATGTCAGATAATTTAGTACAAATTACAGATTCTTTAAATACTTGAAAACAGTGAAGGTCAGGAAGCCTCCATTCAAAATTTTCCAGCGTATGTACAATATTTTACAGGATGTCTGTCTGTAGACTGCAAAAGAGTAATCTGTAAAAATCAACTTGTTTGTTGTTTTTCATGTTGTCTATTTATGCCCTGACAAATGAGCATCGGATGCAGTGCGGAGTCTGCAGACCAGCAGAGGGTTCAAGGTTACAGACAGACACGATTGTGTCTTGCAGCACGAGGAAACTGGGCTCAGGCTGTTTTCTGGAATGGTTTGTTTTCAGGAAACAACTTGGGAGGCTTGAAACAACACCTTGGTGGCTTCCTCAAACAATTTAATCAATGGCTTCAATGGTTTAGGAAAGGAAAGTAATCAAAAGTCCGACTGTTTATAATTTGTTTGATTCTATCAGACAAAAGTTTCCCTCACAGTCATTTTACTGCTGATATTCCTGAAAAGATGTATTTCAAAGTACGTGTGGAGCAATAATTTTGTATTTAGTGGCTGTCTTCTTGAAAATTAGAAAATTCCAGATTAGCTGTCTGTATGCTTAATTTTATTTATATTATGTATTTTATATTTTCCTGTATTGCATACAGAGCATTTAGAGAGAGAAAGAAAGAAGGAAAGAAAGAGGGAAAACACTGGTGCAAAGAAGCTGTGTGGGCTCTACAAGCCTTTTAGTCAGTGGAAGTGGTTAGCCTGGGTTTTATTGCCCAAGTGTGTTAGATGCTCTCAAGTTTGGTCTCTTCCCTAAGTTCTGCAAGTAAAGCAGTGTTTTTCTCTAGCTCTGCACAGCTGGGGCTACATCAGGTGCATTCATATCACTGTAAACATTTCAAATTCACCTTCCATGGCTACTTAGAATGTAGTGAACATCTGGGAGACCAACTCCCAGAATGCAGTGAAAACATGTTTGCAGTTTGTATTCTGCTGTGGGACCTCAAGTTTATCTGTGGGAAAGAGTTGCTGAAAGTAGTAATTTAAATATCAACTTATGTTGGTGCTGATTAAGATGCACTGACAAATGCCTTTGTGGAGTACAAACTGAAGCTTTATCTGTGGCCACTAAAATGCAGCAAAACCAGACTTAATTTCCCTAGTGAAACTATGAAAGCCTCACTGCTAAGTAATCTAAATAAACTTCGTGTTCCATTGACTGGACATCCAGAACTTTCTGTAAATTGAAGGTGCTGACAAAATCCATTTCTTACAGTGGTAAAAACAGAAAATAATCAGACAGACGTACAGTTTAACACTATGCAGGAACATGAAGATTGCCTTTATTATTTGTACAAAAGTGTATCATTTCTCCAGTCCCTAAGAGAGACTGTGATCTACAACCACTGTGTTCAAATACTGTGAAGTACTTGCAGGTGTCCTCTTTATACATAAGTAAAATTGTGATTTCCCCCTCATTTATGTTTGTTTGTAAAATTTTTTGTGAAAGTGTTCAGTTATTATGTACTCTGGAGAATTGCATATTGTTTTGGTGTCTGATGAGGAAGCCTGTATTCAGAAGAGATTTGCAATTAAAAATGCTGGTACTGGCTAAGTTTTATGACTTTCAAAGGTGTTAGAATTAAAATACTCCTTCTAGACTCTTGAATTATCATAATTCACAGCAAAATAATATCATATAGCTAAAAAAGGCTGGGTTTTTTACACAGCTTGGTTTCAATTGAATCTTCTACATCAGTAAATGAATGTTCTAATTCTTTCCAAAACAAAGTTTGAAGTCAATGACATCCAGAAAATATTTTAGAACTCTTACCTTTCAGAACTCAGGTTTGGGTTTTAAGATGTGCAGACTGGAAAACTATCTCTTCCAAGAATTTTCAATTATAGGTATTTTGATGACAGGAAGGGCTTTTTTAGAGCATTTCATTGCACTGAATGTTTTGAATATTTGTAAGGTTTTTTCCTATTATTTTCCTCAGTGATACCTGCCAAAATGTTGTATGTTTTTAGAGCACTGTTTGAGACTCTTTCTACCTGCTTATAGGAAAAAATTGCCAGATGTTTAAAAAATATGTATTCCTAGATCTCTTAAGATACTTGGTGTGGAATGAAATGGAGTGAGAAGCGCAGTTGAAAACAAAAACTTTGTTTAAAACAAAAAGTATACTCCAAAATATTTTTTTTTTTTTTTTTTTTTTTTTTTTTTTTTTTTTTAGTTTTATGGGAAAGGAGCAAGGGCAGTTTTGCATAAAAGGGGCAGTTTGAGTTTTTAAATTTTTACTGAGTTTTTTTTCAAGCAGGCAGCAGTTTCTAACCTTGTGTTCAAGTATGTTCATACCTCTTGTGCTTACACACAAGAAAGGACACTATTTCCAGTTACCTTCTAACCATTCACTGCTGGGTGCTGTTCCATTCACGTGAGGAAACAAATTGGACTTTTCATCATCATCCTTACCTTGTGTGTTAACCAGGCAGTTTGTTTTCTAGCACAATATTAATTATGCTGCTGAGAATAATATCAAACATTTGCAACAGTAATTCACTCAGCCTTGTAACAAAGCCCTCTGTCCTCAGTCCTCTCAAGCCTCTGCCTTTGGTTGGGTGAGTTCTGTAGGACTCTTGGAGAATGGAGTTTGGGAGCACAAGCTGTTAAGTTGTTTGACTTTTTCATCCTAAGAATTCAGTCTTCTTTTTCTAAACAACCCTCTCCAAATCCTTGTCCGGCTGTGTTTATGAACTGAGCTTTACTCCAGCCAAGAAAATATGCATACATTATGGAAGAAAAAAGATTTGTCAAAACACGTAATAAAAAATCACTTAAAAACCAAAGTGTTAATTACCATATGAATATAGTGGCTCTCCATTGTTGCACTTCTTTTTGGGGACATTATTGCTATTTGGGAAGGTAATACAGGCTGTCTTACTGATAACACAATCCATGTCCTGAGGGAAACATCATACATTCCAGCATATTTCAGGAAATTTCATAAATTTCAGCATATCTCACATGTGTCAGGCATGTCTGCTTCTCAGGATGGGACTTTTTTTTTTAAAGGAAATATATTTTTGGTTTTCCCTGAAAGCACGTGGCTTTGTCTCTTAGGTAAATTATACTGTCTTAAAAAAAGCCCCAAAACCATCCCATCATCTGATTCATGAGTCTTACCCTAAATCTGGTGGGGCTTTTTTAAACATTCAGGTCTTCCTTTAAGTGTCTTTCTAATGATAAATACTCTCTTACTGCCCTCTTTTAACCTCCTGACTCCTAGAATGCTCTCCATGGATAAGCTATGAATGTATTCACTAGGAATCTTTTCATTTTCTTTGGAACTTGTGGCAGCATGATTTTATTTTTTTTCCCTCTGCTTGGAGATAGAAAGAGGTTTAGAAGTTAAGCCTGGATCAGTGTCCAGAACTGAGTACTGGATATACAGAAGGCTGTGCAGAAGATGCACATAATACTGTTTGAAGTCATTATTAAGCATTGCTGGGATTTGTGCTGAGAAGTGGAAATCCTTGCAAGTGGTATTGAAAGGGAGATGTAATACAATATATCTGAAATGTAGAAATACATTCAGGTAGTGTTTTAGCCACCTGAAAAACAGAAGGAAGCTGCACTAGTCAAATAAAAGGTAGAAAAACTTGGAACTTGGCAATTTATGCGTTTATCATATGCTTTTTGAAAATCCCTTCAGAAAATGGTGCATTTTAATGTAATTTTGAATTTTTTGGCATGTTGTTACAGTTCTTTCTTATTATGTTATTTTTTTTAAGGAATTCAAAATGTACTCAGCTTATTCTGTGCCGTGCTTACAGAAAATAAGGTTCTCTTTCACTCAGCAAGTTTTCAAAGGCTCAGTGATGCCTGTAGGGCTCTGGAGTCTTTGATGTTTCCCCTCAAATACAGGTGAGTTAAGTTTGGATTCTTTGAACTCATTACATAATTTTATAACTAATTTTGCAACTTTTATTACAAATACTAACGCAATTTATTACAAAAACAAGTTACTTTTATTTTTTGTTTGTCCCAAACAAAAGGAGTTATTCTATATTTATTCAAATAAGCAAAGCTATTAATGACAATATATGCAAATCCCAGTGTGTACACATCATTAATAAAAATCTGGTTGCATAGTGGCAGTGGAAACAATTAAGGGAGAAATATTCCACCTGCCAATGTAGGGTAGAAACACAACCCAGAAGATTCTGTGGCTCAAAGATAGCAGCTACATTAGTGTGCATCAGTTTTAAGTCACTGACAAATGTCCACCAGAGAATGAATTCAAATCAACAAATTGATCCTCTCTAAAAAGCCACAGGTGGATCCAGAATTATGAAATGGAAAACTTAATGTCAATCAGTTTGGTTGTTTTAGGAAGAAGATGTATAATTCTGACTCACCTGTTTCAAACTGTGCTTGTATTTTAATAGCTTGCTCTATTTAAAATATTTCAGAGATTGGTTTCATTATAATATAGAATAAGAAGGAAAAACTGGAAATTGCGTTTTGGAATATGTTTCTTAATGTTTAATTAGTAATGAATGTAAACTTTTAATAACTATAAGTTAGGTGTAGAAATGCATTGATCAATTTAGATCCAGCTCTTGATGTTGTTTTGATGATCACACTGAGATTTTTAAATTGTCAAACCAAGTAAGCAATACCTGAAATAGTGTCTGTTATTATATGCATAATGTTTAATTGTCATTTCAATATGAAAACAAAATATTTCTTTTAGAGACTTCTTATTAATGATATTTTACAAAAGGCTGAAGTGTAGGTATGTGGCCAAAAACTAATTATGTTTTTAAAATGAATGCACTATTTATAAATTTAGCGTCCCTGATTACTAACAGGAAGATGTTTTAAAGAAATAAGGTGAAAGGAAAAGTGAAAGGATAGTCAGAAGCTTTTATTCTATTTCATTTATTCTTTTCACAGTTATCCCTATATTCCAATTCTTCCTGCACAGCTACTGGAGGTTCTCAGCTCCCCAACACCTTTCATCATTGGGGTTCATTCTGTCTTTCGCAATGACATTCATGAGCTGGTGAGTATGATGCCTCAAGTTTTAGCTTCTATATTTTTCAGATTCTGAACTGCTTTAATATGTAGTTTTGAGCTTCATATTAGGGGATAGCAAGCTCTCTTCACAGAGCAGACAAAACAATTCCTTCTCTAGCTGGGGACCAAGGACAAGTGATCCAAATTTCAGGGCCAAGAGCATAAATAACATGGACTGAAGAGAGAAGAACAAGAAGGCCATCCTTCTTAACCTAAGTCTATAACTGGACAATTAACTCTAATATGCTAATGAACCGGAACTTATAAAAGTGAGAGACCTCGTGACTGGTTGTCCATTTTGTGACCATTTTGGGTTCATCTTGGGTGTGGTTCTGGCTGGGCTCTGGTGCTGCCCAAGGTGTATCCATTAAGGGCTTCTAATAAATCCCTGCTTTATTCTTTACCTCCACCTAGTCTCTGTTCTGGGTCAGCCTTCCCAAGGCATCAAGTATTTGTGCCCACTCACAGGCACAGTGCCTGCTTTGGTGTTCAGCTGCAGAGCCTTTCTGAGTGCTTGGGAGGTGTTTGTATGAATAATTCACATATGTTCAAAATATTACTGTGAGTAAAGCAAGGCAAGACAATCAGGAGAATGAAAAAGAGAAAAAGCATCAGGGTTTTTTTGTAAATACTTTGAAACACTAAAGTAGAGGGAAATTATTTGATTCTAGTGCAGGAGGGGAAGGAAGGGATCCATTTCTGGGTTTGTCATCTGTTTGTCCTGAGTTTGAGCAATTCACTTAGGATTTTCAAGTGTATTCTCAATTGTTTTATTTTACCCTTTTTAAGTATGTGCTTGGAGAAACTGAACTAGGGTTACAAGAGGTGCTTAGAAACATGAAATTTTACTTCTAGTTGCCCTCATTGTGTTCTTTTGCAGACAACCTATTAGATATCTCATGTCCCTGAAACAAACAAACAAACATGTCCCTGAACATCCAGAAACAAAAGTCACTTTTGCAAGTTTGGCCTAACTTCATTTTCTTAGGTTTAATTTCATTTTTCAGGGCTAGATTCAGTAATAGGAAGTATTTTGAGTATTTCCTGTATCAAAAGCATTCTGTACAATAAACTTGGTACTGTTTTAATTCGTTTTTTTAAACTTACGTGCAGATCATTGTGCAGAAATTTGAACTGTTGTGTTTTCAAGCTATGTTCACTAGATGCACTTTCACTACTACTGTTTGTCCCTTACAGTTAGATGTAATCATAGCAGACCTGGATGGAGGAACAATTAAAATTCCTGAATGTATTCATCTGTCCCAGCTGCCAGAGCCACTGCTACACCAAACTCAAATGGCACTTTCTCTGGTACGTTTGGATAAAATCTCTGCTTTTCACCTTCTCACCTATTTGTAAAGAATGAAATATTTCAGTATTAAGCTTTCAAACACGCTGAAAATGAGATTTAATAGCATGATTCATGTGACATTCCCGTTTTTAGAAGAGTTTGTTTTCTGTAGTTCAAGTTAATATCGTCAGTAATGGAAATCTAAAATGTCTTTTCACTGTTCGAGAGGTAGAGATTTTTCCCTTATAATGATTTTTAATAAGAGTATCTAAACAGCATTATTACTACTCAGTTCTGCTGCCTTTCTGTGTTTATAAATTCATTTCAACTGTACTTTTTCTTGAAATTTAACAGATTAATAACCCTTTAAATTTTATCTGTGTGATGTCCCTGTTTCAGAATTTAGGAATGATGAATTCTACATCAGGGAATCACCATAAAAAGTAGTTCAGTTTGTCTTTCTGCTATCATTGTAATAAGTTAGAAACCACCTTATTTGGAGGCTTCTGAGCAAATCTTGTCGTAAACAGAAGAATTTTTAGTCTGGTGATCTGTTTCAGGTGAATTGACTCTAGAATCCCTAATGGTATTGATCAGTTTCATGAACTGTGATAGGAGTTTTTGATAACTAACTCACATATAGAAAACTGAAGCTGAGAAGTTAATTCCATCTTTATTTCCATACAGTCTTCACAATTTAACTCAATTTATTATTTGAGGTACTCAATATCAGTGAATATTAATTTGAGAAAGAAAAAAATTTATCTTTTCCTCAGCAAAATGAAGGAAAAAAGATTATGTTTTCAAAATTCTCTAGGTTTTGCATCCTGATTTGGAAACAGCAGATTATGCATTCCCTCCCCCAAGAACAGCTTTATCACACTCAAAAATGCTGGTAAGATTTCTGTGTTATTTTCTGTGTCTGACTTTCTTAAGTGGAAAACTTGAAATTTTAGACTAGCTTCCTTTTAAGAATTTGTATTTGCTTTTCCGTATACTTTATGGTATTATTGGTGGAGCAAAGGAATGCATTTTGCCCTTTAATAGCATTCTGATGGGTTAGAAGTTTTATAAAATCCAAAAGGCAGTTCAGTTTAAGAATACACATTGGGGCTTTTTGTGTAGATATATTTGAAAATGTGAAACTCTTAGGTGGTACAGTATATTTGTTGTACTTATTTCTTGCTGTAAGATTGGAATTTTTCATTACTGAAGACAGGGAATGTCATCCAGACTTCATCTAAACTAATGGAAGAATTCAGCTAAGATCTCAGTTTGAATAGGGAAGTTTCAAATGAATATAATTTTGTTTCAAAATAAGAATTTTGTTAAATCTGAAAGAAATTACCATGTTTTCAAGTAGTCAAGAAAGTCAGGGTACAAATGTAGCTGTTAAAATCCTAGAGAGCAGCAGAAAATGAGCATATCTGTCAGTAAAGTGAGCCATACAAAATTTAAGTTAAAAATAGAGCAACATTGATCATGTTCCAGAGAAGAATAAACAGCAATCTAGTAAAATACTCCAATAATATATTCCAGCTTTATATGATCTTATCTATACCTTTTCCCTTTAAAAATAAGTTACAGGCTGTAATTTACTTAGGTTATATTTGCTTGTTAATTACCTGATCAGCTGGTTACCTGATAGTAAATATTCTTTGCTGTGTGTAACATTTAAAATTAGAGTTTGTAATGTAACACCATAAAACCTGAGGTCATAAAGCAATTTTTGGGACCTCAGGTTTTTTGACATGGCTGCTGAGATAAAATATTAAGGTGGCCCAGGATTTGATGTGTCCTTAGTGGCATCTGGGCCAGGTGGAGATGTCACTGCCCTGAGTCTGCCCCAGCTGTTCACATCATTTCCATTTAATCTGGTGGTGTGTATGTAAGCACTCTCTTACTCAAATAAATAAACCAGGACTTTAAAGCCCTACTATTTTAAACTTCTTGAAGTAACTCTGGCTTGTTTTGGTGGCAGAAGGTTGGCAAGTGAAGGTGTGAGTTGGAAGAGTCCCAGACAGGTAGCTGGGCAAGCCTGGAGCAGTGTGCTCGTGTGGCAGAGCTGCAGCTGGTGGCTGTACTGGGATGCTCCAAGCCTGGATTCTCCAGCAGCAGCAGCAGTGCCACCTTAGGCTCCTGCTGCCCACCTTATTCCCTGCTGCCCCTGCCCACTCTGAAGACACTGTAGTGCTTCAAAGCCACAATTATTTGAGGGAATAAATCCAGGCTAAAAGAGCCTTTTTCCTTTATTTCACATCAGGTTTCTGTCGGTTTCTTGACATCAGCACCCATCAGCCACCCTGGCTTTGCCCAGAGCCCCCTGCAGGCATAGGCAGCAGGGGTGGAGGGTGACTGTGGACAGAATCTGCCATGGCCATCTGAGGACAGGGCAGGGGAGCCTGGTGGCCTTTAAGGTCCCTTCCAGCCCCAAGCATTCTATGCAACAACCTCATACCTGTACAAATATCACTGCTTCATGCGCTGCACTGCTGCACTCATGAATCTGTAGCCATTTCTCATATAGATTCATTACAAAGCGTGGAGAAATTTAGGATATGAGGACATTTTGACAGCACATTCAATTACTGCTTACAGGACAAAGAAGTGAGAGCAATCTTCCTTAGGCTATTTGCACAGCTTTTCCAAGGATACCGGTCATGTCTTCAGCTGATCAGAATTCATGCTGAACCTGTCATTCACTTCCATAAGGTAAAGGAGGAGCAGTTATGTGTATTTATGGTGTTTGTGCCAGTGTTATTCCCACAAGCCTGCCTTTTGAACAAGTGGTAAAGTTTAAAAATGTAAATAAAATTATCTACATGTGATAAGCACATCATTTTGGCATAGCACAGTATCGTGTGTTTTAGTGGGACTAATTGCAGGGACAGGATGGATATATACAACTAAGTTAACATTGAAATTTAGTACAAATAAATATTTGAGGAATCACTGTGGAATTTTGAAAACCTCTTTGTGTAGTAACACATTGCTTGAAGGTACTAGTTTTCTCTTTTATTACCTGTGAGATTTAAAAAATGCGTGCATCAAATTTCCAGTTCTGAATTTAGGTATAAATAATACTATCTGTAGTAAAAAATTTAATTAGAAAGTACCACTTACTAGTGTAAGCTGATAGGCTGGTGAAAATGTTTAACTAGTACATAACAGTTGCTTTTAATTGTAAGCTTGATGCTGATTAAAAATGCATTTTTTTCTGTCTTCATTGCAGGCAGCCTTCTTGGGCCAGCGAGGCTTAATTGAGAATGACTTTCTAACCAAAGTCCTCAATGGAATGGCATTTGCTGGCTTTGTGTCAGAGAGGGGTCCTCCCTTCAGGACCTGTGATCTCTTTGATGAGGTGAAAACTGTTTCTGTGTTCCCAAGTAAATTACAATTTACTGTGATATTCCAGCATGGGAAAAACTACTGGAACGCTTCTGAATCCCCACTGTTTATGATACCAAGTTTATACTAATCATCTCAACTCTTATTTCCTCTTAACGAGATATTTCTAGCTTACTTCCATAAAATATGCCCCTCATATATATGAAGTTAAATAGTTGTATAAACTTTGGTAGTGCTGTTCCTATTGTCAGATCTGTAGCTTCATAATACACTGCATGTGCTAGTACAGAATTATTTTCAATAATTTAATTATATTCTCTGAAATGTTAACAACCTCATAGAGAAATACTGCATTAAATACATACCCAACAATGTAAACTGAGACAAAAAAAAAAACATTTTAAAAAGCAATGCCATAGTTTTTACTATGTTGGCTTTGAGTTGAATGTAGAGCAAAAATAGAGTGTGATATTAATTCTGTGTTGTAGTAGTACCTATGAGAAATTTGGATTGAGGTATAGAAATGTGAAAGGATTGGTTTAGGTATGTAGGACTTTCTGTCTGGTAACAAATGCTGCATAGGAAACTGAAAATGTCTCATGTTCCAGAGCAACGTGACATTACACATTTTTCAGCCTTCAGCTTTCTTTCCTTGGTTTCAATTTAAGATGAACATTTCATAACTTAAATAGGAAATAATTTTTTTAAAATTTGAATTATCTACATTTTTATTCTTTCTTCTTTTAAAAAAGTTGGTGGCCTTTGAAGTTGAAAGAATTAAAGCTGAAGAGGGCAATCCACCAAAAATGATAAAGCACGTTAGAGAACTTGCTGAACAGCTCTTCAAAAATGTAAGTTGACTGTACCTGCTGCATCTGTAGAGTTGAGATGGTAACATTGAAAATTCCAATTTCTCAGATTGATCTGGTGTCCAGAAAATGGAAGTGACTGCTTGTGGTAGTCATCATCTGCGTTATGGCAAAAGACTTTGGAACTTTAAAGATCATTAAATTTGTACAGGCAAAGGAAATTCAATATAATACTATTGATTTATTAATGCTAATACTGATTTAGATATAGTTACAACTACTTATCTATTTCTAGTGTGTACTCACATAAGGTCTATAAACTTCTGTTTTCTCTGCTGCAACCTATCCATGCCAAGTACATCTCTTTTCTTGCCTCTCAACAGATTGCCGTATGAAAATTACACATTTATAATGTATATTGCATAATATGTATAATATAGATATAATGTATATTATATATGTATAATATAGATATATTGTGTAATGTGGCATAATGTGTACTTTCAGCAGTTCTTTCCTACCAGTCACCCTGGTTTGCATGCTCAGCAAGTATTATTTCATTTTTTACAGCCCGTTTCTTGTACTCTTTAGGTTTCCTACAGCTCCATTTCCAGTTTAATTTTTACCTTCATATCATGTTTATTTGACATAGTGCTTTTATAAAGTCTCTTACCATTCCATTAGCTGGTTCTGGGATGGGGTTTTTTTGTTTTTGCGTTTTAGATTTTTTGTTTGCTTTGAGGTTTGTGGGCTTTTTTTGGCACAGACTGATCTCCCTCCCCCTCACACTTCTGTGGTTATTCAGACTCCACAGAGCATTATCTATTACACCATCAGCTGACACCTTTGCCACCCTTTCTTTTCTTCATCCCACTTCCCCAAAACTGTGGTTTACATCTACAGTTCTGAAAAAAAACCCCACGAGAACTACCAAATGTTGCTAAGTTCTGGGGTGTTTGGGGGTTTCTTTTGTGTTCTGTGTGTCTTTTCTGATGATGAGGTTTATTTATACAATTGTGACTGACCTGCTCCTTCACTACCACTAAGTCAGTGACTTCACAGGAGCACTCACTGCTATTCACTAAGTCAATGACTTTGTGCATTGAGAAATCAGATTTCTAGTAGTTGTGCATGCACCTGTTTTGACTAAATGTAGGTGATGAGTAACACTGCTTAAGCTGTGCCTAGAGCTGCCTGATTTTAAGTGGATTGCATGATGTATTTTGACATCTTGTTTCACAGTTTTAATTAGCATAATATTGTAGCTGTGACAGTTTAGATACAAGGGAGAGACAAGGGCTGTTAGGGAGAGAGAATGTTTGCTTGAGTCTTGCTGGTGCAGGTGGAAAATCCAAGGCATTAGACCATTAAGTAGCCTAATAGCATGTACATCTGACACGACATTTGTGATGTCCAAGATAAAAGTAACTTTTCCTCTGAACCTCTCCTCTCTCTGAAATGGGTTTTGGAACAGTTACTCTCCTTTTCTGGCATTTTCTGCTCTCTGTCCTCTGTTACCCCCTCCTGAGACTGTTTCTGTTCTTTCCCTTGCTTCCCCTGGCATCTGCTGCTCTCATACCCCTGGATTTTTGGCTTGTTCCATTAAACTTTCCTTTGCAGAGAATGCATGGGGCTAAGTAGCTGTTCTGTTTTGACTGCTATTTCTCAAGTTGATGCATTTGATCTCCTTGTTGCCTTTTGCTCCTGTAAACAACAGTATTAAGCTCCTGTTTACAAGTTTTCTTCCAAACTTACTGTGCATTTACAAGAGAACCCTCATTGATGGATAGCACTCTTTGGCAGTGGTATGTAGCCAGTAATGAGTAACAGCACAGAGTCAAATTGGACAGCAGTAAATTCCTATGTGATTAGTGGTAACCCCAGAGTAAATGAATGAAGACATGAAAATACCCCTTTTTGTTTGATTACTGCACCTCTGGAAATGTGAGGTGTGATCCTATGCATGGTAGGTGGTATCTCTAATGAAGAGCTTGACTGTCACACTAGTTTATATTCAAGTCCTTAATATTCATTAATTTGCATAAAATCAGCCTAAGTTAAGCAGGTATTTTCTTTTGCTCTTGTTTTCAATTTTGCACATTGACAAAAATAATTATATAAAAGCCTTTAAGAAAGTTGGAAATACTGAAGTTAATGAGTTAATATCCAAGGGTGATATGAATATGAAACATTTTATTATTCGTCTGCATTACATATTTGACTTCTTAATCGTTCAGGTGTGGGAGATTCTCCAAACAGCAGTAGAATTAGATGAGACAGATGGTAACACTGCTTGATTAATTTTGTGTGTGGCCTTTTGCTTTTGGCCTGCAGGAGAATCCCAATCCCCACATAGCATTCCAGAAGGTGCCGCGGCCCACGGAGGGCTCTCACTTGCGGGTTCACATCCTGCCTTTCCCCCGGATCAACGAGGGCCGCGTGCAGGAGCTCCTCCAGGAAGGGCTGGCCAGGAGCCAGGGTGCCCCCTCTGCCACCCGTGGGGACAAGAAGTGTGTGGTTCCAGCAGGTCCCCCTGTGGGTATGTTCATTTGTTCCCAGTGCTACCTGGTTCTCGTGGATAATTAGCATGACTGCAATGTGTTGCTCCCAATTTCATGTTAATATTGTATTTTTAGTGATCACAGCAAACTCTGGTGCCTAGACTCCAGTGTTTGCCTTTGCTATTTTAAAAGCCCTTTTTTATCTGCCTTTACTAAGTTAAACATCCAGAGTGTGAAGGGTGTAACTGCTAACAACAGAAGTGGATTTGATCTGAATTAGATTTTGAGTTGAACAATTAAACTAAATATTGTCCAGTCAGTTAGGCCTGTTAAATATCACCATAGGTCATTTGTAGCACTGGCTGAACCAAGCTTTGAACCATTTGAGTTCCTCCTTTGATACCAGTGAAAGACATGTAAATTACTGGAAAAAGACAAAGAGCAAAGATAGCATCTATCTCAAAATAAATATACCTATATGTAAGCATAACGAGCAGATGTGGACATTGTAGGCCTGTCATTTTAATTTTAATTAAAAAAAGTTCTATTACTCATAGTCATACTCATCGATGTGAACGGTGGCATGAACCAGTAGGGTTAGCAAAATTGCACATGAAGCTGGCAGAGCTTGCAAAACTTTTGAAGGATGAGATAAGAATTCAAATCCATCTTTAAAAATTAGATATCTAACTGGAAGACCCTATTGAATTCTGTTCTTCTCTGCTGCTTTTCTTCAAATAAGGTATGGCACTTGCATAGGCAGGATCGCCTGACGAGGCAGCAGTTCTTCAGAAATTAATTTGGGAACTTTAATGACTGTGGGGCAAACATGACCCAACTATATCAAGCTACTGCAAGAAAGCCAAACATCTTAGTAGGATGTGTAAACAGGAGCGCAGTCAGTGAACCCCATGGAGAAATCTTGTCACTGTGCTCAGTGAGACCTCAGCTGGAGTGTTTGTCTCCATTTTTGGACACTGGAAGACTGTCTCCATTTTTGGTCCTGTTGGAGGGAGTCCATAAGAAAGCAACAGGAATGACCAGTGGTCCAGAGAATGTGACCTACAAGGAGAGATGGGGAGTTGTTTAGACTGAAAAATAGGAGACTGAGGGGACACATAATAGCAGGCTTCAATTATACAAGAGACAGTGAGAAAAAGAAGGGCAATAATCTGTAATGATAAGAAATAATGGGTTTAATTGCAGCACAGAAATAGAATTATTTGTCAGCAAGATGTGGTAGAATGAGGATTGTGAGGCAGTTGAGTGGATTTCTTGTGAAGCCATGGAGTCTCTCTTATCACAGAACATTGGGAACATATTAGACAAACATGAGAAACAACATAAATAGAGTTGATCTTGCCTGGGGACAGCAGGGTGAACTAGATGGCCTCTTGAGGCCCTGGCCAGGCCTGTTTCTCCTTGGGTTTATGCAAGAAGAGGATGAACTCCCTTCACCTGCCTTTGCTGTTGACTCTATCATTGAATCTGGTGCTTACAGAAAATTTAAAGGATATGTGGTTGTGTTCTGTTGTCTTTCTTCAAAAGGCTAGTTGCAAGAGAAGGGTTTTTTTAAATAAGTAATTTCTATTTCAAAGCAGGGGGTTTGCTGTTTTTTTTCTGAGGAACAGCTGTCACACTTATACTTCCTGCTGAACTGTGTCTCAGAATCCTTGGATATAACTGGCTCATTTTTTATCTACTAGAAAGGCATATCCTGAATTTAGGTACTATTTATTTGATATTATAGAGAAAAAGAGAATGTTAGTTCTTGCATTCTGAATTTTCTTGAAAAATCAGGGCAAAACAGTGCATTAAGAGAATAAGATCTCAGCAATTTGGAATCTAGATAAGAGAACAGGTTTGTCAGGTTTTATTCCGTGTTGAAGAATTCTTGTCATGGCCATCTAAAATTAGTTGTCTACTGCTACAAAATATGCAAGGCTATGTGGCTCACTGCAGAACACACACACACACACACACACACACATTTATTATTAATTTGTTTATTTATGTATTTCATCAGTATGTTAGAGGCTATAATCTCTTTGTCTGTATGTGCCTGTATGAGAAAAAGAGAACAAATAGTTAAGAGAATCAACTACTCCAGTTAAAATTTAGAGCACTCTCCTCTTCAGATGGTATAGGAAAACCAGAGATTTGGGATCTTGTGTTCCTATCTCCCTATGAATGGTGTTTGCTTAACAGAATAAAAGGGAGGACACAGTAATTATTTTTTTAAAGAAATTTGTGGTATTCTTTGTGGTTCTTGCAGACATTTCAGAGATGTATATTCTTCTTTTTCTTTGTTAGTTTCCATAATGGAAAAAGGAAGCACAGTTTTCAACAGTGCTCAAAGGCTGGAAGTTGTTAGAAACTGCATCTCGTTCATTTTTGAAAACAAATTTTTGGAGACTGAAAAGGTAATAAAATGAAATTTTAATTCTCCCAAATTACTCTCTGTTCTGTTAAGGAGCAAATGGAGACTGGTCTAATCACAAAATACGTTTTGAAGTCTTGTTTCAAATGCTAAGGATTATTTTTGCTATTTAAATAAATGAAGTAGGCAATAAAAATAACCATCTAAATGCAATATTGTGTGTAATATGAGGCTAATGGATTTGAAAACCTGTTTCTAATCCTACATGGGTGAGTTGAAAACTCTTTTTGCAAAGTTTATTACTGTTATAAGTAGCATTGTCCAGATAATTTTTTTTGAAGAGGTGGGTGTATATTGGTCTAGCAGCATTAATTAGAAGGAATGCAAACAAAAGGCATACATATAATGAATATAAATATTTGGCATACCTGTCTTCACTGGAGTGTGCTAGTGAGTTGTTACCCTTGACATTCTTATTTTCTCTTCATTAAGAAGTTGCCAGGTTTTGTAGATTCTGTCCTTAGAGTTTTCAGTTATTGATTGTAGAACAATCACTCAAACTTACAGTCAAATCTAATTTTACATATGAAAATGACTGTAAAATTATTTTAAGAAATCCTTTGATTTCTCAGGGAAGTATCACCTGTATATCTCTGATGCAGATCAAGATAGAAAATGAGTTTTGCTTGATTTACGAGTTATGGTGTAAAAATGCACATGGGAGAAGTCCTACTGAAGTGTGTGACTCTTTTAAAAAGCTTTCATCCAAGCAGAGCACAGTAATTCTTAACCTCATTCAACTTCCAGGCACTTGGACAAGTTCAGTGGGTTTTTTGTCCCTCTGTATGGTAAATTTTTCCTTAGCAAATAGGCTGCCTTTTCTTACTTCCCTGTTACCTCCAGCCTAAAGGGCCACAGCTGACAATCACTGTTGTAGCATTTGCTGCATCTTTAAAACTTTGATATAAATATTCTGTTGGCCCTGGTTTAGGATAAACTGCATGACAATCTAGTGACTTCACTGCTATGAGGGCTGTGCCACTTCTACACCCATTTGTCATTCATTGCTTATCACAAAACGTGCTGCTTGGCCTCGATAGGCAAACTGCAGTCCTGGCCTGGCTGCACAGAACAGAGCACTTGCTTTCATCCCCAGTAATCCATTTCTGATTTCACATCCATTCAGTGCCTGTCCATATTAAAGGATTTCTATTTACAGATGTAGGTGAGAAATGCTGTTTAATGCATTTGGAAAGAAAAATGGGAAAAATTTAGCTCTTGGTAACTCAGGCTAAATCAACCATTATGTGAAAGTTTGATATTGAAACTGATGGGTAATTTCCAGAGTTGTCCTTTACTGTCACTTGCAGTTTTTTAATAAAAAGTGAATGCTATTCAGTGTGAGTAGTGCCACTGAGTTTCATTTCCATGAAGTGACATGTTCTCCTCTGCAGACCCTGCCTGCAGCTCTGAGAGCCCTGAAAGGCAAGGCAGCTCGGCACTGCCTGACTCAGGAGCTGGGCCAGCACGTTAAAGAAAACCGAGCAATCCTGGACCATCAGCAGTTTGACTACATTGTGAGAATGATGAACTGTGCTTTGCAGGTACAGTATGGCAAGGCTTTGGCTTTGATTGTCTTTCTCTAGTTTAGGATTAGGATAAGGAAAATTGCTCAGAGGGTTGTGGAGGTGCAAAGTAATTAAATTACTCGACCACGTCCTACAGTGATGTAGGAGATACTTCTTGATGGTGGGTTTAAGGTATTTTGTTGTTGAAAGAATAAAAGACAAAGCACTCAGGTCTGTACAGATCTGCCTGATATGACAAGCAGAAAGAAAACTGTTCCCTTATTAATAATTTAGATACAGTTTAGTTTTGGTAGGTACTGAAATAATTTCACTTAATGGATTGAAGTGCTTTTTTGTCACGAGTGGGTCTTGGCTTTTCCAGGTCGTTTTCAACCCAGAGTTCCTAAAATGTGTATCAACCACAGCTCAGTTAAAAATGCCAAAAGTTAGTCTTCTTTTTTTAAACATAGTTTAAGAAAGCATACTTTCTGCTTCTGTGGCTCATGGTGGCAGTTCTGCTTGTCACAATATTTTAGTTTGTCAGAAACTCACTGCAAGTGTTTGCAGTTCATCTCCAAAGTTAATGCTAATGGCAAATTATGTGCTGAATAAGCATCAACATATGGTGGCAGCTACCTATGAAAGGAAAGTATGTGGGTGACTTCTTTTGACTTTCATTTCAATAATTAATCTGTTTTACCTTCACTTGTTCTCAGTTTATCATCTGAATGATTTTCTAGACTTACATGTTTTCAGTCTCTTGTCTGAGAATGTAGTGATATTTTTATTAATTTGTAATGTGATCACATTTGGTTACAATTTTTCTTTTGTTGACCCTGTTTAAGTTATTGTATCAAATTAGGGACTTGATGGAGGCCTTAGTATTTTAATCCCACTCTCCTCTAACCTAAAACCCACTGAAATTATTCTGCAGCAATTTAAAAAAGGTTGACCCACATTTTTTAAAAGGCAAGTGCTAAATGCCACTTTCAGCAAAGTGTAGAAATAAATTAACATCGACTGAGCAAATGCTACCTCAGGTCACCATCAAATGCAAGTTTTGTTGTCTCTTGCATTTCTTGTTTGTTCACAGTAAGATATTTTTCTACTGTTGTGATAGAAGTTCATCTTTGTCTGAGCAGTGGTCTTAAAAGCAAAACTACCTGCAGTCAGCAGATGAAAAGTGAAGTTGACTGGCTAAAATTACACAGCACCTAGAGTCTGCTTTTTGGCACGGGTCTTCACCTTTTCAAGCCCTAAATTTAGCCTTAGAATTGGAAGAAAAATTCAATTTATTTGCGAAAGTCTATTTCTCTGTCCAAAGTCATGAATAATGGAATATTGCACCTGCTGTATATTCCAGAGTTAGTAATTTTCTAAACCAGACAGCAGGATTGTCAGATGTTTCACAGATTTTGCTTCTACTTTTTTGATCATTCCTGTGTTAAAAGACCATCCAGATGTTTTTAGACAATAGGAACAAAATACAAATCCCCTTTATTTCTGTATCTTAGAAAAATTATAGCAGAAGAAAATGCAACTTGTTTTTCTGAGGAAAGAAATATTGACACCACCTTTTAATAAAATAATAAAAGCCAATTTTGCTCTGGAAGAAAAACTTTTTTTTCCCATCCCAGTGATTTGAAGGCCCAAGAAGGAGCTTAAGTTCATGGAAGTGAATGTGTCTGAAGAGTTACTGAAATTAAAACAGGCTTGTTTTTCTTCAATAAAACTAGCAAGTATAACTCAAATCATGCAGGGGAAAGAGATCAAATTAGGAGGCACAGTTTCTATACCTCCTGCCCCAACAGTATTTTCATATCTTTGAAAATATGAAACAAAAGTTTTAATTTCTCAGGAGTAAGCATGGCCAACATGAAAACATTTGAACTCCTGACACTGGGCAGTGAGTTAGAACCAAGTATTTTTAACATCTACTTTTATGACATAAGAAGTTATTTATTAAGATAAAAACATGATTCATAATTTGTCTGTGCACTTTGCTCAAGTGTGTTATTTGAAACAATGTGTAAATTGTGACATTTTGGAGCTTCCCTGTATCAATTCAAGAAAAAAGGACATTATCAAGATCTTAAATAAGTTTGCCCTTGCTGCAGTGGAACGCAGGAAGTCAGCATTTTGCTGTAGACACATGAATTCTGTTAGCTGCAGGTCATAAGACCAAAAGACACAAAAATCTAATTTAAGAAATGTGGTCTTAACTGGAGATGCAGTGAAGCTTTAGGGAAATACCACATTAATTATTGATGGGGTTTTTGAGGGGAGTTAGGTTGCAATAGGGCTTTCAGACCTCACTGAACTACTGGAATTGTAGAAAATATCTCAGTCTTGCCACCAGGTTGTTCTGTTAACAATATTGCACGTTCCCATTGGCTTCTGCAGGATGCAAACTGAAATCCTGCTGTGGCTGGAGGCACAGAGAGGGTGATCCAGCAGCTGAGAGGAAGGGAAGGGAAGGGAATGCCCTGGCAGAGGTGACAGGGTGGGCAGAGCCCTGGCTCCCTGCTGGACACGCTGGGTTGAGTGGGGACATGAGTGCAGCAAGCTCCAGTCCCATGGTTTGCCCTGGGACACCCCAGTCTCACCTGCTCATCCAGGTGAGAAATCTGGTGCTCCCCAGCCACCAAACCTCTGCTATTGATAAGGTGAATTGTTGCAAGCTCAGCAAGTCAACATTTTGCCATAGACTCATGAGTTCTGTTAGCTGCAGGTCGTAAGAACAAGTAATTTAAACAGTCTGTTAAAAGACACAAAAACTAAGAATTTCAAGGGATGCAGGTTGGCCATTTCAGGGAAGTCTTTTGAACTGAATTCTTTGTCTTACTGTGAAGTGCCAGGTGTTACAAAATCAGGAAGATTGCACTCTGCAAGTCTAATGCAGAGCTCTCCATTGCTAGTCAAGGTTTTTCTGATTGTCTAGTGTCAGGTTTTTTCATTTAATGGAATCTATCCTCTGTTTTTTGCTGGAGTCCACAAAAATAAAGGTCAGATGCTTTTTCAGAGCTTCTGTATACTCGTTCTGTGCATGAAAAGCAGTATGTTAACAGAATGCTTGTGATAATCCCACCATGTGTATTATTGCTGGTCTCATACCTGAATGCTACCACAGGGCTTGAGAAGAGATTAAGGAAGTGGAATAAATTGCTCCTACTTCAAGTAAACAGCTATTCAATTTTAGTGAACAGTTCCATAGGCTGTATTTCCCCAAGGATCTGATCTAACCATTCTGCAACTGGGAAGAAGCGAGGGTGGTATTTTACCAATTTCTCTAGAGATGGCAAAACTTGGATTTGCCACATATCTGGTGCTTGTCAGCTTGAGTTCTCTCAGTCCAAGAGGGGCATTGTTTTAAACTGTTGTTTTTTCAACTGATAACAGGGAGAACCTGCAAATTTTAATAGACTTATGATATAGTCTATATGGACTATACTATATGGAATAGTACTTCAGAGTTTCATATTAATCTGCCTTCTTTAGCACCTGTAAGGAGGCCTTACAAATACAGTTGGAGTATGATACAGTAAGTCAGTACTCAAGTGTTAAAAACATGCTATTCTGTGTCTGAGAAGTATTGACAATTGCTGCTGCTGAAATAGAAATGAGATAGGTATTTCTGATCGATTTTAGTAGTAGGAAGATCAAAATTACATGGAGATTGTAATGGTCATTGATTAAAGCAGACACCTTCTGATGAGGGCAATTAAATTCCCAGTTACTTGCTTTTATCTCTGCTAGGAGTTGTCAATGACAACTTGCTGAAAACTTTATTGTCATGCCCTAAGTAAGATTTTTCCCCTGACAAATCATGTACTGTGGCAAACATTTAAATCAGCCTGTCTTACTATAGTGATTAATACCTTTGACAGAGGAGCAGCAACATTATGTTCTGTTCTATATGTTATTTGACTAAACTACTGTTAAAAAACACCTGCAGTGTTGTGAAAGCTTAATATATTGATTGACAATTCTGTTTATTCAAGCAGATACTACTGCAGATGAAAATGTGAGATTATAGCTCTAAACACTATTTCAGTCATACTTGCTTTCCTCTGCTGTGGATATGTCAGAAAAATTTGCAGTTCCACATAAACTGCTATTTCAAACATTTTTCTTTCTGTTTTGATTTTCTATAATAACATTTTCTGACATCTCAGGAAAAAATAATTAACTTTTTTTCTGCAACTAAAAAGCCTTTTTTATTAGCAGGGAAACACTTCTGTGTAATTATATTTTCAACATGGCATTGTACTTTTAATACTTGTTCAGAAATCGTGGCAGAAACCATCTCAAGGCTCAATTTGCATACTTTTCCATTCATTTATTGCAGTCATAACTTGTCCAGAATTTCAGTTGTCTCTCTAACTTTCCTCTGGCAGCAACAAGTGAACACTATATTTTGAAATGTAGTTGCACTTAATTTGATAAAGTGGTAGTAAAAGCAAGAAGAGGCCTGAATACACTGTGGGGATGGTATTTGATAACCTGAAACAATTTTCATATTAAAAAGACATTCAAAGCAATTTGCATAAAATATTTAACACTAAGTCTTCCTAAGAAAATGTATTTCTAGGGAAAGATTCTCCTCAGATGATGCAGGACTGTGAGACACCTTCGTTGGGTAGTTGGAAGAGATAAAACTTTTCATTTCAAAGGAAGAGCTCCAGGATGTTGCAGTACAGCACTGCCTCTCTAAGATGTTGGTCAGTAATATTGCCTAACTGCATATTAATGCTTTTGTTTGGCAAATGTGAGTCAAATTGGAAAACACATCTGCCCCAGACATCTGGATTCTTAATCTAAATGTGGTTAGAGTGGAAAAATTGTGCATAAAACTGATAAATACGTAAATACTCTCAAAATTCTGATCTTAAGCTGTAGGGAAGGAGTGAGGTCTTCTTGTGATGTGATTTAATCTGGCAGTTTACACAGTCCTCAGTGCTGGCTTAGGACCTGCTCCAATGTCACATCTGTGTCAGTAGACATGTGTTGTACCAATGTATCTGAGAGAATATCTTTAATAGTAGACTAATTAGTCATTGTTTTAGTGCTTTAGGTAGTTTCTGATAGATCACTGTGGCTTTCTGTAGTGGCAGTCACCAGATGTTTATCTTTCAAATAGATTATACTGGATATTCTAGAAGTATACTTGTAGTATACAGTATGAAGCACAACTTAGTAGCAACCAGGACAAAATTAAAAATGTAACCTGGATGTAGGTTACAACAAAGGCACACCTGGGACCTCATCTGTTCTTCAACAATGACCAGAAGCAGATGGAAGTTAATACTGATTTATTTTGCCTCTAGAATTTTGCTTGTGGTTCTTCTGTATAGCTTTAGTGTAATAAGGGCCTCTTTGTAGCACTTACTATGCAGTCTGTTGTGAAAGAAAATTTGATAAGCAAAATTAAAAACAGTGGCATTCTATAAATAATATTAAATTTATTTTTCTAAGGCAAGTAACTTTTGTATTATATTTTGCCACCAGATAAAGTTTAAAAACCTATCAGTCAGTTCTCAGAATTCAGAGGTTTTCAAACACTGTCCAATAACAAGAAAGATTTTATTATTCCTGAGAGAAAATCAGCTCGGTGTGTGTGTCATATGATTCAAATTCTTGGCAATATGAAGGTTACATGAGCTAGCATTTCTCATATTTTATGTTGAAAACTATGTTGCTAAACATCTTTATTTTGGAGGGTTACAGTAGATTTCTCTCCTTTTGGACTTTTATTTCGTGACCTGTCTTTTGTTACTCAGTTTGACTTGCATTCCTGGGAGCAGAGTCTCAGAATTCATGTTTGAAAAACAGCACTATTTTAAAAATATTTAAAGGTATTTTAAAGCATAGAAAATTGGACATGAAGAGAAATCATGGGAATTTAACAGGCCCACACTTAATTCTATTAATTCATCAGTTATTACCAGTTTGAACTTCTTCATCATGTTAGACTTAGTAATGGTATTATTTAAGTGGGGGAAAAAAGGAGATTCCAGTGTTTAAGGCTTGGGCTTCAAGCTTCCAGATTTAATTCTGTATTGTGCTGAACATGATATTGGTAGGGTTTTTTTGGTCACATCATATGGTTTCTTTGACACATGATTTCCAAAAAGTAGAAATAACAGCATTATCATCCTGCTGACTTTTTAGGGGTCCACCTATAAAATTCTGGACTTAATAAAAGAAATTGCTATTCCTGACTCTTTCTGGTAATGTCTTTCTCCCAAGAGATTGCACAGTACCAGAATATCATTGCACTGATATTGAACTGATAGTGCTCACATAATTTCTCTAGGAAAAAAATGGAAACACACTGTACAAGATTGCATTGTTGATCAGTTTTCATTTTTCCTTTCTTCACTCTGAGGAACATACTGTTTGTTATACTCATCCCATCTCATAGGATGGCCTCAGAGTCCTGGGAGACTCCAGTCAAGGGCATCTCTTTGTGAAACCCAGAAAGCAGAGTTGCTTTCTTTGCAGGGACTGCCTGTATCTGTATCATGGAGTGTGTGGGGAGGTGTGTGTGTGCTGCTGTCATGGCACTGCCAGCTTCCCTACACCTGCTGGAGGGCCAGTCAGTGTTCCCTACACTGCAGGTTTCAAGGGATAGCAGTAACCATTCCTTGGGCCAGGACTCTCCCCATGCAGGTGACAGCATCCAGGTAATTGTTGTTTGCACCCTTGGGGACGTTCGTGTGTGCAGTTGTGTCCCCAGTGAGGTGTCTGGCTGATTCTGTGTGTGCCCGTGCCCCAGGGGGGTTTGTCTCCAGCTGTGTTGAAGTGCCTCTGAGGTTTTAAGCAAGGATGGGTTTTTGATGAGCAGGCAGCAGAAAACCATGCCTGCTTTTCACACTGGGGCTGTGCCAGCAGTGCTGTTCAGGAATGAGCTCGTGTGTGGCAGGGAAATTCCTAAATTGCTGTTTTCCTGCAGACTTCCGAGACCCTGCTTCTCTTAATCTTGACTTCTGCATGGACCTGCCCTGCATAACCATTGCACAAGACTGTTACTTAAGGAAAGGAAAAGAGAGGGATTAGCAGAAATGAGAGTCCCATGGCGTGCTGTCCATTGCTGCATCTGCCTTCAACTTCCTTCCCTCCTGGCTTCTGACCAAAACATGTGGTGTTCACACACTTCCTCCTCCTCTCCATGTGTACATATGTGCATGTGCATATCAGAGCAGGTCCAGCCTTGTTTTAAGGGTCTTTGCTTAATATTATATAAAAATATCAAACGGTGTTGGTTTTAATACAAGAACGAGCAGAACTGCACATGAGCAGTGTCCCCAGCAGCTCCTGTGGCTGGTTGCAGCTTTGGGGCTCACAGGGGAATTTGCCTGAGCAGCTCCCTGGCATGGTTGAGGAGGGTGGTACAAACCCATCCATCCCAGATGGGTCTCTGCACTGTTGGGCAGCTGGAGCAGGCTTTACTCAGGCTTCCCTCTTCATGGATGTCTCCTTGTTGCTGGCCTTCTGTTCAGCCCTCTTACATTTGCTGTTGGTGCAGGATGTGCTCCCCTGTGTTTGCTCACACGTAGGTATCTCACTGGCACCATGGAGCTCCTTGGAGTGTTGACATGGTAAGCTCTGACTGCTCTGAAGTGATCATTGCTGTTAATTGTGGCCTTGTGGTTGCCAAGTGTTCCTAATAACTCCGTGTTCTGAATATTTTTGGTTGCCGTGATGAAAAGCAGACATGTGTTTGTATGCTGCTCACTGCTGTAAATAAAACAAGTCTGGTTAGGAATTGTGTTGTACTGCTGTGCAGTTGCTCTCCAGCCTGGCTGGGAAAGAGGTGAACTGATGAAAGGTAGTAAAAAACAAACCAAAACAAAGAGTCTTTCATGTTGGAAAGAATAGGCACTTCGCTAATATAACAAGCTGTGTGAAATCAGTGACTTCTGTTTTTACAGGTTTTATATCTATAAAAATAAGGAATAACACATGAAATTTTGTTTTGTCTAAGATGTTAGGTATGTTTATGAAGGGTATTACAGTACAGGTCCATCATTCCATAACACTGTTAATTATGTGTACATACACTTCATCTGCTCTGAGTGCCATTTAATGTGTCCAATAAGTGGCAGAATATTGCATGGTAATGATTTGCTGTACCCATGCAGTGACTGTACCACTGTGGCCACACATGTGCACAGTCTGTTTTTAGGAAAAGGCATTCCTGTTTAATGTGGTGTCTGATCTTCCTTCCCCTGCACTTCACCCTTCAAGTACCTGGCAGGCCCAGGTAGAGAAGCTGCAGTGAGACATCTCTGCAAGGTGTGCTGCCTTGGCCACCAGGAGAAACACACCAGATAGACAACTGGTTTGTTTTTTCTACAAGGAACTTCATGAAGCTTCTAAGTGTTTGATTTTACAGGAATTTGCATAAAAATTACTAATGGGTGGCTGTAAGAGCCTCATTATTTTTTACGTACAGTAGTTTCTGGAGCAGAAAGAAGATGGAATATCCAAAGTCTTCTAATCTTTTGGTTGCTGTCATGTTTGCATAACCTTTGGTATAAACAATTGAGATGTCGGCAGCGTTCATTCAAAAACTGAAGTGTGGTGCTGAGATAATACCATAAAACACAGGCCACTTCTGGGTTTTGTCAGTATTTTGTGTAAAATTTGACAAATGCATTAATATGACAAACAAACAGTAGTGAACTGTGTGACATTTTAGAATGATTACTGAGGAAAAAAAGCATAAGGATCAATTTCTTTTCCTGTAGAAGTCCTACTTCTGCTGTTACATTAAAAGTGTGTGCCATTATAGAACAAGAATGCAGAATAAAGGTATAAACAAAAGAACATTTGACAATCTGCATATGTTGTAAAAAATTCTTGCAGCTGTTGACATTCTTTTTCAATATTACAGCCCAGAATTGACTTAAAGTAATTGGCTTTTAGGATGCATGGAAAATGCCATGTAAACATGCTTTAATGAGGATTATTTTTAGTAATTCCCTCCCTGTACTCAGTCACGGGGGCAGGCTTTGGTATCTAGTGATCCAACAAAGTATTTTAAAATTTCCTAATGTAAAACAAACAAACAAACAAATCCCACAACCCCCTTTCCCCACCTCTCCCCTAATTCTTGAACTCCGAAGTCCAAAACTCCACGTGGGAGCTAAGAATTGGAATTGGAAGTGCATTTTTAACAGTCTGAAGTCCCACAATGTTTGTAAATGAACAGATTGATGTGATTTTCTATACAGATTATTTGACTTTGGAGGACAAAAGCAGCTTCCTTTGATTAAATTAAGTTGTTTAGTCAGTTGAACACCTTGTAAAACCTTTACTTGGACTGTTAATTGATTAAACATCACTTTAGAGAATACAAATCCCTTGTTATATGTAAGTAAATTCCATGCAATTGGCATGTAATATTCTCTATCCCTTCCAGGTATATGGGATGAAATACCTTTCTACATCTTACTCTAACTGTTGTAATAATAATAATACACTTAAAATCAACTTGGATTATGAGGGTGCCATGATTTTCAGCACTTCTTCTTTAGAAACTTCATATTTTTCCTTGTCTGCATTATAATACTCTGTAACATTCGAATTTCCAAATTCAAGATACAACCTGCATATGAAAACAGTAGGCATCGAAACTGATTAAAGTCAGCAAACCATAAATTAATTATTCCAGCAGACCGTAATTAATTATTCCAGCCAATTTAATGATAAATCTCTATTTTGTAGAGATTTTCTTCAAAATCAGGTGTGTGGCACCTCTGTTATTGTTAAAGCAGTGGTGAATTTTGACTGCATTATCACAGTCACGTCTCGTTGCACAAATGGTCTCCAGCAGATGACACAGCAGCATCATGCTGATGCACCCAGCTCTCACCCTGTGAGAATGAATTTAGAAAATGCATTATTTTAGTTTCTGTGCATAGGAGAAGATTCAAAGAAGGAGAAGGGTGGTAAGTAAGAGTATTTGAAAGTTTTAGTAAGTTGTTGACTAGCAGCACCTGGCAGGATGTCTCACAGCACTGAACCAAAAGGTAGGCTCCTAAATGTCCTTGAAAAACAGTAAAGAACAAACAGCATAAGGAACTTGGACAAAATGTGGCTATCAACACTTAGTGTGGTACTGAAAGAGAAGGTAAGAGAGGTACTGTGGGATTCATGTCAGCTATGATAGTGAAGGTTTTCCTGAAAGCTTGAGGATTTCTTTGCTGCTTAGAATTGCAGATAAGAGAAAAGGAATGAAGAAGATGGTCAAATGCATCAGGACATTTACTCGTATTTCTTGTTAAGAAGAGACACAGGTGAGAAATATTTATCATAGGAGTCATCACATTTATTGTACATGGGTGATAGTTCTTGCTAATATAGTGTTTCATTCAGTATATGCAGTAAATGATGCCATGCTGTCGAGAAATTATCTGTTGATCTTCAGAATTGTGTTCTGCACTCATTTCAGTGTATTCTCTGGAATTGGAGCCATGCTGGTTTTAGGATGCCAAAGCCATTGTTAATGCTTGAACTTCTCAGTTTTTGTTTTCACTACTTGTTCTTTTTTATGCAGCCATTGCAATCTGGCTCATCCTTCTGAAAGCTCCAAACATGAATTGTGAGGACAGAATTTCAAACAGTATGACTGTAGTTGGGACTTAGAACTTCACCAGTATTTCACTGTAGCCAAAGGTACAGAAGTTTTATTAAACTTCTCTTTGCCATTTACTGTGGTTACATAGCAGAACTATCCTCTCTGCATTTTTCTTAAAATGTCAATGAAATAAGAACAAAACAGGTGTTTGGAACAAAACTTCCTGGAAGGAAGATCAGATAGCCTAGGAGAAAATTTGTCAGGGTTTTAAAATGGATTAACTGGCAATCCAGAATCTGGCAAAGAAGGCTTTCTCTGTGGCTAGTTAGCTGGATGTTGCTACTAGCAGTGATTCAGAATAGGCTGTGGAACAAAAGGGGATTGTACCAAGATGTCCTAGAATTTGTACCAAAGAAAGAATTTTTCTGGAAGGCAGTGCTAGTACACTTCTGCTTCTTTGGTCCACACAGCAAGCTCAAGGACATCTTCTTTCCTCTGGTTGTGTTTGCCCTGCCAAAGAGTTTTTACAGAGAACAGGAATTTTTTTTAAGGACATCCAAACATGCCTCTTCAGCTAGATGACCAACTAGTATGTTTTGGGAGTTTACTTCTTTACTTCTGTAACCAAAGTTGGAGGAGTTACTTCATGGAATTCTAACCTTCTTATTTCCTGAAGCCATTTAAAAATCCCAGAGAAAAGTATCAATTCAGCAAGCTTTAAGACTGAAGGATTCTAAGGGTAGTTCTACAATTGCCAATTCAAAACTGGTTTACTGTTTCTTCTGTTGTCTTTATCTCTTACAAAAAATGCTTCATGCTTGTTTTCACCTGGATTCTTAGAAAAGCAAACATTTTGTTAGTAGTCAAGAAACTAATTTTTAATAAAAAATTAACTGTTTCATAAGGAACAATTCCCACATCTCCTGTGCACTTACCATACTTCTATTGTTGAACCACCAAAAAGTGTAAGATTTCAAATAAAATCCGTATCTGTGTGAAAGAGGTGGCTGCTGTCAATGCACTGAAAAGTACAATCACAAAGTTTAAAATACTTAACATTAAGTTAAGTAAAAATATTGTATTTTCTATGTTTTCTTTTTTCATAGTTTCAGTATTTGTATTAGAATATGTATTTCGTTGATGGATGTTATCTTGGAAGGAGAACTTTACTAAATCAAGCAGATTGAAATCTCTGAATCTCTTGGGCTTTTCAGGCTTTGTAGCAACATTTGTCCTTGATCTCACAGATTTGATGTGTTCATCAAGGTGGACACTGCTCTACAAACATGCTACTTAATCATGCACATCATACATCTTTCAGTTTCCCAAATTTGCTTTAAGTATTCTTTTGTATGGACTGTGTATCCTTGAAATGACTTTATCACTGGAATTTTTTGTCTCCAGAAAAATGGGGTATTTCTGATGACAGCTCTAGTAACATGATTTTTTCATGATGTGCAGTGTGCCTAATTGTGGTTGTTGTTACAAGGTCGATTTTTGGATTAAGCAACTTCTACAACAACTTCGATTAATGTTGTTAAAACTGCACTACTCTTTGAAACATAACTGAAGATTTACATTCCAGCCTATTAAGGAGCAGAGAGGTCTGGCAGTGGGGTTGGCAACAAGGGATTTTAGGGATTCTGTCAAGTTCACCAGCACAGCTAATACGGTGCGTCATCTGCTCCTGAGCACGGAAAAGCCCTCGCTGGCTGAATTCAAGATTCAGAACCTTATAATCAGAATTACCTCAGAAAAACCCACAAAACACCACTTGTCATCCTTGAAATTCTGCAGCCATTGCAAGTCATCCCAGAAATATCCTCTTCCAGCAGCTGACACTTGTTTCATGGATCCAGAAATGGAGCTGCACCAACAAAGCTGATCCAAGAAAACTTCTTCCAGGAGCAGCTGGTCAGTGTTGTTCATGTTGTCCTTTGGTGCAGCTGTACACAGACTATCTGGTGCCCCAGCCAAAAGTGTAGGAAAGCTTTTCAGTACTATCAAGGTTGGCTTAAAAAGCCCGAAGCTGTCCTGCAGGATGATGTCAAATATGTACTGAAAAAAGACTCCATTTTGGGCAGTTGGTGGAATATGCCTTTGCCAGAGGCAGTGCTACAACCAGACAAATATGGGCTTGGCTTCCCAGGAGCACCTGCCAGAACCCTGTGGATGCCTTGGACATAGATACAGATATATAAAATTGGCATCAGCTTTCTTGCCAATACTTTCTGTCTGTGCTGGTTGAGCATGCTGTTTTCACTTTATGTATTTATTTAGGCTTTTTGGGATTCTTTCAGTTGAGCACTCTTGTGATAGTTTCAGTCTCTTGGTTCAGATCCATAAACTTTCTAATTGTTTTGTTCTTTTGCCCCTGCTATAACTCTTTGTGAGACTAATGTTTTAGGATTTTTGACTTGGTTTGACGTGTGCAGCACAGCACACGGGTCCCGGTGCCATCCATATGTAGTTCATGTTTCCACGTGGAATTACCCTGTCCCTTGTACAGAACTTCATCTTGGGGAGGCTCAAGAGGCTCTTTCAGTCTGTGTCTGCCAGGTTGTGATGCCAGTCAGCAGCAGTCCTGCCCTGCAGCGTATTTAGCACCCTCCCAAATTTGATGTCAGTCAGAAATGTGATGAAGATGCATTTCATGCCATTTTCCATGTTGTTAATGGAAACATTCACCACAGTATCAGGCCCTGAAAACAGGATTCAGAACCACCTGCCTGTCAAACCTTGAGCCTGACAGTGCAGTCAGTTCTCCACTCTTTCATCCAGACTTTCTCTCCCAGCTTGTCTCCAAGGGTACCAAAGGAGCTTGCAAAAGACAGGCTGCTCTTTCCTCAGATACAGAGCTTGGTATTTCATTGAAGAAGATGATCCTATTTTCCTTGGTCAGCTGGTTTTTTGTGTTCTAAATCACTTTTGTGTTCTTCCTGTGTCTGGAAATGCTCTCTATGAGGACTTGCTCCCTACCATCCAGCCTGTAGCTCCCCCAAACCTGTTCCTTGCCTTCTTTGAGTTATTGTCAAAGGTTTTATTTATTTTCCCCAGAAAATCAGTTGACAAGAGACTGAGTCTCCCAAGGGGAAAACCTTGGGAATTAGAAGTTCTCTTTTCTAACATGATGTCATTGAGAGTTCTTAGCATAAATAAAAAATTATTTTGCTATCACATGCTATTCAGTGGAAAATTTTCAGTGAGCCCTACTTCCAAGTTACATTTCATCAGGCACTGTTCAGTTTCTCCATAGTGAGCTAGACCCAAAATCTTTTGGTAACTGATTTGAACTGAGCGTCGGCTCATTACATGACAGAAGATGGATGTAAAATTCCACTTCTATCCAAATGTTATTCTTCTAAAGTGAAAAACTGATTTTTCAGTGAATCACTTTACATACCCGTATAAATTGGATTTATTATTTTTAGGAGTTCATTCCTGTTAAGTTGTAAAAATTGTATAGAATGTGCACTGATGATGTGATGCATTTTTATTAAAAGTATGTGAAGTTGGAAAATCACATGAAACTTAGAAAAGAACAGTAAAATTAAGTTAAGCAAGGTGAATATATTTGTGCATATTTGAAAGTTTATGACTTTGGTTTAAAATTTAGGAGAGGAGATGCTGCTGGGAGTAAGGATGTGTCCTGTGTACTTGTGAGCTGATTTGTTAATATATGACTGGACTGTACTGTAATATGGAACTATTTTAAAAGTTCTTTTAATGTCTTAAGCATTTCTCTGTTGTTCCTTAACTCAATTAAGCAGGCTGTCTGTACAGCAGTTTACAGAGTATCCTGTGTTAATGTTTTGCAGTGGCTGCAGAAGTGTTTTGGTCTACCAGGGCTCTAGGATAGGCTGCAGTTCCTAGATATATTATGAATTAATCACGCCCTCCAACTGAGCAGTTAATGGATATTGATCACTTTTTTATCATGAATTGCTATGTATTCTATCATTTGAATGTTGTTTGTCAAAACTTTTTACAAATTGCTGTGCAGGACCTTGTATCACAGCTGGTGTAGTTTAAGGTTTGGACAGAGTCACTGTGAATGAAGCCCTGCTGTGAAATAAAAGTCAAAAGGCATCTTGGCATCCCAACCATTTCCTTGGGAGAAGATTACAGCCTGAGTATGTTGAACTTTATTGCCATGGGCCTCATGACAGTATTCAGAAACATGCATGGCATTTCTGTTAAAGAAACTCAGATGTGCTGAGACGCGAGGGATGGCATTCTTGTTTTTATCAATATCTTGCAAAAAAAAGTTAAATATTTTCAGGCTTTTGGGGTACAGGAAAAATACAGTGACAAATGTGTAATTTATGCACATAAAAATTGAGGTTCCTGATCTCCTAAACATAATTTGTAACGAGGAGGAGGAAATTACTAACCTCAAGCCTAGATGGAAATGTATTTCTTGAGAAAGCGTGGGGGTGGGGGGGGCTTGACAGCTCTTCTTGGAGTGAAATGTTTTTTCTTGTTTTCACTTGCTGTGAGATAAGGAGTAGGATGGGGCTGCACAGAGAAAATCTGTTGCATTTGCTAGCTTGTGAATGTGTGGAGTAAAGCAAAAGGAAACTTAAAAATCATTGAACACTATGTGCTTGTGTAATTGCATCTAAACTGCTTTGATTGAATTCTGTTCCTTTTGCCACTGTGCTTCAAGGGCAGGCAAACTGATGGTAATTCAGGACCAGGTGAAGACAAACATGGAGTTCCTCAGGAAGTAAAATACCTCTAAAATAAAACTGGGTCTTCTGCCTGGAATGGGAGCTCTACAATGTCTTGCATCCTGTGGCTGACAGGATAGGTTCCTTAATTAAATGGTCATTGCAAAGGCTGCTGAGCAGGCAGAAAGACCACGAAGTCCAAACAAATCAGTGAGGATTCTCCTGGGCTGGGTGCTGTTCCTTTGTCTTCTGCACTGGCATCACTCCGTGATGGCCATAGAGGGTGAAGAAACTGTCATATGTGGCAGAATTCAGAGCATGGGCCAAGTCTGTGATCTGGACTTTGTGTTCAGGTATTGTTCTCAGACCAGGACCAGTATGAGAAACTGCTCACCAAAAGCACAGAGATCTGATCAATGTTAAACCTGGAAACCACAGACAATAAGAGTGTACTTGTCTTGTTTTATTAACTGTGAATCCCTGCAGCAGTGTTTAGGCAGAACAAAAATAAAATTAAAAGCTTGTGTTAACGAGCGATACATAAAACATATTAGGGTCATTTATGAAGGAAGAGTTGGTTTTTGTGAATTAATACTTCTGCAAAGCTCTTTATATTCTTATCAAGACAAGAAGTTTTAAAAATAATGAGAATTTTGTAAGGCAGTATCTAGCAAGTTTTGAGTTTGTTCTTATAGTTCTGTCAAAAGATAAGGCAACAGGTAGTGAGCTCTGTGGACTTTCTCAGTGCATCTACTTTTCATCCTGTTTCTCAGGTTCCAGAAGAGTTCCACTTACTAAAATTATAGCTGTTTCAATATGGATTGATTTCACCTTTGTCCACAAAACAAAAGGAAAAGTTTGATCCCACTATAAAGCAGAGCAGCAGCTGGCATTGCTGGTAACTTTACTAGGCAAACCTCTATATGAATATTAGCAAGAAAGTAAATGCATATTAATTTTCACTGAAAAAAGCAATTTTGCTTATGATTCCAATAAGATTTAAACTGTCTTGTGAAGTTAATTATGTGATGCTAGTAAAGGTAATATAAGTGATTATTGTCAAATTGGCATTTATTCCAACAAACTGTAATTTTAACTATGGCTTTATCTGTGAAGTTAAAACTTGTAAGTTAAATACTTTTAAAAGTTATTTTGGAAGTTCCAGGTAGGGCTGTGTTTTTTCAAGACAGCATATAATTATGTTAGCTATAATCAGATACTGTTAAATTGTCAGTTTATTTACTTGCATTTTTGGTTCTGCAAAGACTGAATATAAAGAACATTGGTGGTAACAGCAATTTACATAGAAGAGGTTTTCTTTGATCAAAACTCATTTGTAATAGTGCAATTGCATTAATACTGTATTTGTATATGAATGAGTAAAATTTATGCAGCTTATCTAATGAAAATGAAAAATAACCTCATTAATTTAAGGTATAGTTATGAATAACATTGCTGTTCTACCTGAAGAATCTCTATTCCTTTTAGCAAACAAAACATTTTTTCTAAGCTGGACTGTTGAATTCTGTTACTGCTTTAGACAAAAGTAGTAGCTTGTGCCTTAGGATTGACAATTCATATTTCCAAAATATAAACTGCATCAGTAATAAAAATGCTGTGATTCAGTAAAACCCTGCCCACATAATACATCTGTAAGAATTAGGATTAAATCCTGACACCAGTGAAGTCATCTGTTGAATTTGTAACTAATGTTTCACCTGTAATTTGTAGCCAATGTTCTGCACATAGTTACACATGCTGACTTAACAGTTCTTGGGTTAGTGCTTTAAAAATACATCTGACCCTAAAGTTTCTGGCTTTTTTTTTTTTTCCTGAATTCATTTTGAGCTTAGTCCTGCAGGGTGATGAATGCTCTTGGTATGCCTGAAAATTGACTTCAGTTATTCTCAAGAGGGACAGTGCAGTGTTGAGCAGCATTTTTAACAGAGCATGCACACATCCTACTGTGCTGCCAAAAAGGTATGGATCAAGTACTGCCATGTTCAGCTTTTTAATTTGGAGGCATTCACTGCATGCTACGGTGATTTCATGAGATAGTCAGGCCTGTGGGGAATTCCATGTATTTATGGTGTTCCTGAATGTAAGGCAAAGTTGGATCCCATGGTTTTGGCATACTTGGATTTCTGCAGATTATTAAAAATGCGATGTCTGTTTGAAAAGCTTAGTGCCTAAAGCAGAATGGGTTTTAATGCAGGAAGATACTGTGTCAGGTAGAAGTTAATGAGAGAGACTATCAAGATGAATTTAAAAAGAAAATTCCACCTCAAATGTTATCTAGACGTTCCACACATGTCTTCTAGATTTTTATCATGTGACTAAGAGAAAGCAGAAATCCCTTGGTGTAAGTTGTTTAATGCAGGAAGAGAGGTAATTTTTGTGCACTGACATGGTGCTTCACTGGCCTGGGCTTGCTCTTGTGGGATATCAGAGGAGGCTTAGCAGCCTTCTTGAGCCTGCATGTCCAGGAGCAGATCAAGGAAGATCTTTTCCTGGGGTGACTTTTCCCAGCTGTTCGTCACTAGGACCACACTGCAGAGGGCATCTCAGCTTCATGGTGATGTACAATACCTTGTTTTCCAAGCAAGAGTTCCAGGCAGTACCTGTTCTGAAGTCAAGAGTGAGCAGTAGAGTTGACTCTCCTCCAGCACCAGAAGCCTAAGCCACCTACCAGATTCCAAAAGCCATCAGTGCTCCCCCATATCAGCCCCTTGTGCCCAGCCAAGCAGTCAAATCTGTAACTCCCAAGCTCTCAGCTCTGCAATCTCATGGCAATATCGAAGCACCGAAGTTTTGCTGCATATTTAAGCTGACTGGAGTATAAAAGTAATTCACATGCATTGTCAAAGTAAGTGATGTAAGGAAAAACATTCTCCTTTTATTATTCACTTGTCAGTTCAGTGTAGAAAAGCTATTTTAAGTGTACATGAATTCCTGAAACACTTCCAATCTGCTACAGAGTTCAGCAACTGTCTGGATATAGGATCAATATGGCCAGAACAATGTGCCAGGTTTTCACTCAATTAGGCACAGATTCAAAGCAGTGCTCTGCGTATGTCATGGTGGAAGTCTGTATTTCACTGTCATAGGACATTGGTTTTTTGGTGATTAATTTGCTGAAAATAATTTTTCTTCCCCAGATGTGTTTCAGCTTCATTTTGTGCAAATTAGGTGGAAAAGCTTTGATTATTTTATGTTATTTGATTTTTGTCTACTTCTGTAGCAGCAGTAAGAGTATTTTTCACAATTGGTAAAGACATTATATATAAAGGCAGCTGGATTGCATTGTTTCAGGAGTCTAAATTAATTGCCTACAACACATATATGACATTTCCAGTACTTTGGTTTGTCTGTAAAATTGAGAAGCTGAGATTTCAGTGCAACATCTCTTTTAACTATGGCATTTTGTCTTGCAGCTACAATGCAGGTAAACAGTTAATTAATTCCACTCATCTTAAAACAACAGTGTTATAATTTATTCCTAACTGAGATCACTTTGTATTCTTTGTCATATACAGGAGAAGAAAAAAAATATAGAGAGAAAATACTTCCATACTACAAGTCCATGTACTGCTGACATGGAATATGTGGAGAATTTCATACTTGAAGGAAGGAATGGAAAAATAATCTAATGTGTTGTTTATATGGTGATGATATATATCTTTGAGACATATGTTAGCTCTTGGAATATTGAATGCTCTCTAGGTGAAGATACATTGCTCAGTTTTTATAAAGATATTTTTATGTATATTTTGGGTAAAAGCCCAAACTCTTTCAAATAATTTGAGCTAAGGTATTAAGTAGGTAACCTGAAATTGAGGATGGATTATTTTATACCTGGTTATAAATAATCATGTACAGAAATAAGATATGTATTTGAAAGCTGTTGCACATTTCGAAAGACTGGAAAGTCAAATTTTAAGTGGGAAGTATTCTTGTTAAGTGAAAATGTACTAAGAATATTTATCATATACTAAACTAAAATACGTGTGCTGACTTCCAAATGGGGATTAAGGATGTGGATAACAATAGGGAATAATGCAGAAATGGAAAATTGAAAGCAGCTGAGGCTGTGTCCTTTAGCCTCATTCTCTGAGATCTTACAGACTAATTTGGATTTGCTGTGTACATATTGCAGTACTAAAAGGCATCATTGAACCATTTATTGAGTTTCTCAGTGTCCATTTTTGTTAGTTTTCCTGTACCACATTGGAAGTGTGTTATGAAGTGTGAGCACTTGCCAAACTCCTGTTGTCCATGCACAGCTAGCATTTGTGCATTTGTGCAGAGTTAGACACGTTGAAACCCTCAGTAACTGTGCAGAAATAAACCTTCACAGTTGGGAACTTGTTGTATCCCTTTTCAGAACATATCTGTAAGCAGTTTTCTAAATGCTGCTGTGTTTCACTATAATGGACATTGGTATCCCATTTAGGTGAGCTTGATTAAGGTAATGGAAGATGAAGGATGTGTTATTGAAAAATCACAAAGGTTGAAATAGACTTTAAAATTATGAGAGACAAAATAGTCTTGTGGTGAGTTTTTTTTGGTCTGTTGTTTTAAACTTGCAATCCACAGTCACTCTACAGCCCTTTAAGAACAAAGAATGAGATGGATACAAATTACATCCTGATGATCCTTTACATTATTGGTTTTGTAAGGTAGATTTCATATTTCTGCTATCACAGTTGGCTAGTGCCAGGTTTTTTGCTAGTTGCTTTGTTTTAGATAACTCTGATATGAGATGAAGGCATAAATGTAAAGTCTGGCAGAGGAACACTTGAGATATTTCAATTTTGGCATTTGGTCAGTTGTTACAGTTAATAGGAGTGGTTTGAGCTGCAGGGTGCCCACTGTAACAATGATGTTAAAAATATTAAAATGAATCGTTCAGCTGGAAATACTGGTTGTCCATTGGTTATCCAGGGGCACAATGGTGATACATTTGTCTAGTACAAGTATGTGCATTATTGTGTTCTTTAGTGGTGGCAAAAAGAGCTGCTGAGAAAAACACCTGATCACTTTTTTTAAAAGTAATAATTTTTAACTCTTGTTGGGCATTTTTTGTTCTATTTTTTTTATGGTCATAAAAATTCAAGTGGTTTGTTTTTTAAATGTTAAGTTACATTTCAATTCTGCTTTATTTTAAAAGACTTCCGTAATAAAATCACAACTTTCATCAGCACAATTACTAGTTGATTTACTTTGGCATATCCTTCTCTGCCTAGAGAGACATGAATGACACACTTGACTGTTGAATGAGGCATTCAGAGACTTGAAGAAAATGGGTTTTCATCTTCTTTTAAGGTTAACCTTGTGCCAAGCTTTTGTGGAGGCCGTGGAGGCGATTATTTCATATTGCATAAATGTCACTTCCTTCACGTAGACGTCTTGAAAGGGCATTCTTTGGTCATCACATCACTTCCATTTTAGTCAGGTTTGCTCTTGACCCAAATGGAAGCAAGCTACCTTTTTATGGTTTCCTAAATGAGGAAAACTTTCCTTATTATGTATGAACTATGTCAGTGAATTTCTATTTAGACATATGAATGAGAAATTGGCAAATGAGTTTCTGAAGTGGGAAGAATCACAGCAATACTAGTCTAGGAGAAATCATGAGAAGATACATGTAGATGTATGTACACACTCATAAATATGTGTTATTTTTACATGGTGCCGAATGATTAAAGATTACTTTGTGTGCCAGTTGGATGCCAGAGGGACTCCATAAGGCAGAAATGAAATTACAGTGCATAAAATGGTTTTGCTTATTTTCTTCTTTGTTTTTTTTTCTTAAAGGATTGTTCATCCTCAGAAGAATACAGCATTGCTGCAGCATTGCTGCCCCTGACAACTGCATTCTATAGGGTAAGTTTCTATTGCAAACCACTGCTGTTTTATATTTTTTTTACATCACATACATTGTTAAAATGTAGAAAGGGATGATAGGAGATACATGACGGGCAGGAAGATACACTCTAAAATGTATTAATGTCAATGGAAATCATCAAATAGACTGGTATGGACATTACTCCAGAAGGACATTTATTGATGTTGGGTCATTATAATTGTGAGACATACACCCAGAACTAAATGCAGGCTACATGATGGGTTAGAGAATTATCATTGAATTATATTTAGTCACTAAAATCACAGAAAATAATAATTTCTGATGTTATTATGTAAAAACTATTTATTGCAATACTACTGTGTTTAATTTGGCATGTTAAATATGCACTGGCCAATATATACAGTGGTCACTGTAGTACAGTTGGCCAATAAAGTACTTGGCCAAAAGTACAAGTTAAGTTTTCAGTCCATGTAGTTGTTAATTTTGGAGGATATTATAAATGGGTTGTTTTAACTGTATATTTGTTTTCAATTTCTTGTTTTGGTTTCTTTTGGGGGGGGGAAAGTACATAAGGTTTGATAGTGGCAAAATACAATATGATAGTAAATTTAAAAATGTAAATAATGCAGATTTTATAAGTAATTATTTCAGAAGCAGAACTCTTGTAGGATGACTGTATTTATTTCAATGTCCCAATACAGTAGCATTTTCACCAGTTCTGGGTAGCTGCAGTCCTGCTTTTTAGGATGTACATACCTGAGGAGATCAGAATGTGGACTTGCTTGCAGTATTAAATAAACTTTGTTTAATGTGAATGTAGTTATACAACCCAGTTTGGGAAATAAGTGCTTAGTCAGTGGTAATTGGTGCCCTGTGACATTGCAAAACAGTAATTGCTTTGACAGCTTATCCACACATTGGTAATATAGAAATTGAAAAATGCAGCCTTCCACCTTCACTCAGACGTTTTTAGTTTAAATTATATATTCTAATCAATTTCTGGGTTTTTTTAAACTAGAAATAGATTCTGTCATGTTGTTTTTAGAATAAAAAATGTGGAACTTTACCCATCATAGAAACTGGAATCATCTGTTGAAGGCAAGAGCAATTTTGACAAATTTAAATGTGTAGATTTCCTGACATTTCTTATTTAAATTAGTACTTAACAACATGTATGGAGCATGAAGTGGCAGGGTTTTTTCCTCTTCTAATTATTTGAACTATAAAAAAGTTTTATTTAAATGTGTTTTAGTTTGTAGCTGTACATAATACCCCACAACTGCTTTTAGGGAAGAGTGTACAGAGTATTTTCATTCTCTTATGTAAAGTAGCATGGTGAGATGTTAAATTTTTCAATCCCAGCAAATAGACTTTCTCCCATCTTTAGAGCCAAGTTTATCTTTCTCTGTTCCCTCTGTTTTGAGTCCTTCAGTAGCAGAATTGTTTCACATTTGCTGCTGTCACAAATACTTAATTTGAGGGAAGAGCTAATGAGCTATAGAAATTTCCCTCTTCCCTCTTTTATTCTTACTACTGCATAAATTCTACATTTTGAAGAAACTTATGCTTTCTTTTATTTTCTGGTTTTTGGTTTTCCTTAAAAGAATACCGAAGAGAGTCCACATAGCTCTTTACCTTGAAAGGTACAGGGAGTATTTTGGGGTGTGGTAGCAGTTTGGTTAGATTCCTACCTTGGTAAAGTTTGATCAAGTAGGCAAAAAAAAAAAAAGACAATAAAAAGAGACTTTTTAATGTAGTATCGGGAGTTTTGAAATAAGCTTAAACAAGTTTTAATTTCACCATCAAACAGAGCAAAAATCTGGATTGAATATAAACTGTATTTAAGTAATTTCATCGACACACTTGTATTTTTTGGTAGAGGTACCAAGATCTCACAACATTTCTCTTACAGAAAGTCCTCTGAAATCTTTTTTTAATAGCCTAGACTATTTAACTCTAAAAATACACTCAGGAAACTCTGAGTCCCTGGATGGAAGAAGCATGATGAGTTTTTTAATGTGCCTGACCTGAATTAAAAATTAAAATAACCTGACTATTAACTTGCAAAAGCCAGCTGTTAATGCATAATAGAAAAAGAATTTTGTTTTTCCCAGATCTAATCCTCAGGTTCAGTGATGGCCCCCTTTGGTATGTCCCATTAGATACAATTCTTTGGCAAAAGTACTTATTTTGGCATGCAACTATTCATACTAAACACAAACTGACATGCTGTTCGGAACATAAAATTATTAGACGAAGTTTGCAGTGATTAGTTAAAATTCAGATTAACAGTTTAAGGTTCAGTTTGAGTAAAACTTGTACTTTCAAGTAAACTGATTTTTTTTTTTGAGTAAAAATTATACTTTTTGGAGGATCTTTCAGCCCATTTAGAGGTTTTCAAAACTGTGTCATAGACTAGAGTGAATATGTTCTACCTGGCATGAACCTGTGCTTCACCATGAAGAATTATCTTACCTCTGCCATATGATTGTGTTGATGCTTCCCAAGGATGAAGCAGTGCTTGGCAGAGTGCACTTGTTTTATTGGTGTTTCTGTTCTCAGAATACCATGTTTAATGCCAGCAGCCTGTTAAATCTCATTTCACCCACCCCTTTTGAGACTGGACAATGTTTTTAGTAGCCAGGAATAGACAGGAGTTGTGCACCTGAGAGTGACACAGGTTTCCATTTGTGTGTCCATTGGTGTAATTGCACAGGCAGTGCTCCAAATCAATTTATCAGTGGCAAAATCTGTAGTAAGTCTGAAAGTATAATAGAGTTCTAAGAGTATATGGAGTTCAGTCCAGTCTGATATTTTTCCATCTGTGTTTGCTGTAGCATTTTGATGGGAAAATATGATGGGATTTCAACAATTTCATTGTTAGTGTAATTCCTTTTGTTTCCAATGAAGTAGTAAAAAGAAGTTACACGACATCACAGTTCCTTTATGGAAGGACTGTTGTGTTCATGAAATGTTAGGTTTCATTTTATTTATCTAAGACAAAGCAGAGCACAAATGAAACCATTACCTGTTCTTCCTAAATACCTTTACTGTGTTTTACTGAACACAGTGCAGTCACCAGGTGTTTGAGGTGTATAAATAATGAGAAGGACATGATTTTGTTTGAGTTCAGCAGATAAGCCAGGAAACTGAGCAGTAACACAGCTTAAAACTTGGAGGTGATATTGGTAAGATTCTGGAATGGTTGTGTCACGTATTAGCCTTGAGGGATTTTAAAATATTTTTGGTTAAACAGCAGAAAATTTAAAGAAGGGAGTAAGCTGGCATGATGTAACCCATCTTGTCTTAATGCCTTTGCTTATTTAAAAACTAGTCTAGGGTATTTCTACACAGGTCCAATTAAAATTACAAGGAACATCACATTGTGTACAGCGTGCTAGGAGCTCTTGGGATGTCTGGTGAAATTTCAGAATTCTCCCTCTAGTCTGGTGAGTGATCTATTGTGAAACTTGATCAGGCAGGATTTGATCGCACTCTAAGTCAGAGCTGATGGGATTAAAGTCATAGACAGGAAGTCAGCACTGGTTGCATATTTGTGGCCTGGAGTAATAATTGAATTTTTCTAGAAAAAATAGTCCCAATGCTTTTTAAAAATTTTAAATATTGGACACAAGCTGTTAGCAAAATGTGACTCATCAGTGACAGTGGACTTTGGTGTGTACTCTTAATGTCACAAAAACAAACAAATTTTTGCTTCTGGGTTAGAAAAAGGTTTTGGTTTACCATTAGTAATACCGTTGGAATTTTGTTTAAAATTGAAACAATATAAATAAAATGTATTTATACATGAAGATAAAAGAATTTTTCCATGTTTTCATGGTACGAATGACCCATGCTTATTTGGTATGTGGTCACTTCTTCTGTGTATAAAGTAGAAATGTAGTATTCCTTGGTGCTGCAGAAAAGAGGTCTTGTTCTACGTGTGGGAAGAAAGGATGAGAGGAAAGGGACACATTTTATCATGTTTTCCTTTTATTAACTCATCGAGGAAGACAATTTGGCGGTTGTGCAACTGGCGTTGTCAGATCCACAGGGTTTGGATTCCCTGTTTCATTCTGGGACCCTGCCAAGGTGGCAGGATGTGGTGAGCCCCACGCCGCATTTTTGGGAGGCTCAGAGTGCAGCCAGGCAGGATCAGCAGCAGGCACCAGTTCCAGCCTGTCCTGGACAACAACACAGGGAGCACAAGCTGGTCCCCACTGCTACCCCAGGCAGAGGCCACCTCTCCATCTGCCCTCCCTTTGCAGCTAAGCTGATGTTTGGCACTCTCAGAATCACAGAATCACTGGGTTGGAAGACACCTCCAAGATCATCGAGTCCAACCCAACCCTAACACCTCAACCAAACCATGGCACTGAGTGCCACATCCAGTCTTTTCTTAAACACATCCAGAGATGGTGAATCCACCAAGTCCCCGGGCAGACCGTTTCAATACTTTATCATCTTTTCTGTAAAAAACTTTTTCCCAATATCCAGCCTGTATTTCCCTTGGCTCAGCTTAAGACTTTGTCCTCTCGTTCTGTCAGTGCTGCCTGGAGAAAGAGACCAACCCCACCTGACTGCAACCACTCTGATCAGTCTTTCTTGCATCCCTCAACCACTGAATGTTAGACACAGTTGTGTTCCCCTCTGAACCTGATTGTGCAGATTGTAGTAAAATTTCCTACCCCTCAGGGATCTCTTCCAAAATTTTATGACTAAAATGTTATGGTTGAAGTGTGTATGATCAGCTGTGTTCCCATACATTTCTGGGTATATTCTACCACATTGCATAGTCCACAGCAACACACTTGAAAATTTTTTGTTGTTTGGCATTCAGAAGTGTTTGAATAAAGAAAGTGGCATAATAAAAATATACTATTCTGAGAGTAAAGTTTTCTCTGTGTAGATACTGTGAATGGGCTTCCACATTTATAGACAAGAATTTCTTTGAATTGCAGTATTCAGAGCAGTATTATATTTCAGAATCACAGGTTAATTAGCAAATTAGAAATTAATTTAAATTTCTGAGTCAGTTGTCTTTAATGGTTTGGTGTATACTTGGAGAGTGCTGATCTAGTTTAGGCAAAAAAAACCCAAATGCAACAAAATGTCTCACAGTTTGGAAGTATTACATTCAAATTGACATTTGTCTTTGAGCAAGATGCACTGGAGACTGCTTTAGAATTTTTATGTGACTAAATTATGTAATTCTTGGGAGGGAAAGAGGGAAAAACTGATTTTTTTTAATTATTATTATTATTATTATTTGAATGCTTCTAAGCCACAAAATTTCAAATAAAATTTCAGTTGGATACTGATGTGAATTTTTTTGTAGAGCTTGAAATGGAATGAGAGAAATGAGTCTGCAGCTTTGCAGACTGGGGCTGGCTGAAATCGTTAGGATATGGCATCATTGGGTTGTTCATCTGCATGGCTGCCCATTTTTCATTTGTACTCCATGTTCCTGTTCTTTTGTTGAGAGTGAAATACAGTTACATAAAATAGGAGACTTTTTTTCAGAGTTTTTAAAAGAGCAAAATTTGGTGTAAATCATTTAACTTAAAACCTTTGACTATAGTACAGAACATTTATTCCGGTCATCTTAAGAATTATCCTGGCTGCATTTTTGTGAAGAAAAGGATTTTAGTCCAGGGACTTTTTTTTATAATCTTCAAGGTGAATACAAAATTGTGAGTTAAGTAAATTAATAAAAACATGTGAAACTGGAAGTATTTAATGTTTATGCACAAACAGAAATAATTTCAATGTTTTCCATAATGAAATATATATGGTGTTTTGCATAGCACAATAATAAAATGAAAGTAATTTGAGTGTGTACTTTCTTAGCTGAAATGGATTATCAAGTTTCAGTAACAGTTATGGCAGATGTTCAATGGAAGAAAGTCTTTACTCCTTGAAATGCCTGAATAAATGACTGCTGGACTCCAGAGCCTGCTGGGTGTAGGAGGGATTCCCACTTTCACGAGTGAAGGCTTTCTCTGAAGATTGGAAGTAGTACTAGTAAAATTCAGAATAGTTTATAATATTCAATCATTATCATGGATCCCCCATTCCAAGAGAGACCCAATTCAAGGTTAATTATGTAACAGAAGCTTCATACTTTGAAATGTGCTTTGTTGTATAGCAGCAGCTGTGAAGTCACAGGGAAGATACTGCATGAAAGGCTGATGTGGGAAATCTATGATGGGTGAGGAGTTGATTGCATTTTTATGGCTTTGTCAGGCAAATTTCACAGTTAGTGTCAGCTGGAATCAGTGGAATATTGGTCCACCTACTGTGGGAAACAGTGGAATAATTTGGTACTAACATTATCTCTGTTACTTTATAACAGTGTTATGTTAGTGTTTATTTTAGAGTTTGTGTAAATACTGGGGAATTGCATAAAGCTATTGGATAATTGAGTTAATTTAGAAAAACAAAATGAATGGGTTTTTTTACATCTAACATGGGTTTTGATTTTTAACTTTAATTTCTGCACAGCTGTGATTGTCCCAAATAATTCTCATAATCATCAGCATGCTTTTAGCCTCCTGGAAAACTAGGAAGATTTTCTGTAATGTGTTAGCTTTTTACACTGAAATATTTTAATTCTTGCACCTAGTTATTATGCTTCCTTTGAAAACTTTCTGTCCTACTCTGGTGTGCTTGGATTAAAATCACTTCTCCTTTAAAATTCGTCACTCTTCAATTGCTGGCTTTAATTTAGGAAACTCCCATCGTGAAAGACTTCCTTTATTGTCTTGGCAAGGAGTTTTGTCTGCTTCCATTAATTTTCTTTTTGTATCTCTATCCTGCCAGTTCTGATACTATCTTAGTCTATGGAAATGTTTTTGTGACTGGAATAGTATTAAGTAACATTATTTTTAGCACTAAAATTATTTTATTTATGCATTCTCAGAATGCTAATCCCTTTAATATAGAAATACATTTAAGTTGCCTGCTTAAAAAGAACATGGCTGTATCATGTAATGGATAATAGGGAAGAAGCTGAACCACATAAGAATATTTACAACATTATCAAGTGTGTATATGAGCATTATTTGCATTCCTGGAAAATCCAGGAGCCTTAATTGTGGACCAGAACTGCTGGTGTTGCTTTCATATAAAAGAACAGAAAAATGAAGATACTTACCCTCAAGAGCTTACAACATGTATTTGAAATAAGTAATAATACTTGAAGCCAGGCATTTTGAAGCATTGGAAGGAAGCTGTGGAGTCATCATTATTGTTCATGATTCATGACAGTCATCATTATTCATAACAGTCATCATTACTGTTGGTGATTCTGTGGGTTAATTAGGGCTGAAGTTTTAATAGACATGACCTAAAAGCAGGGTTTTATTGACTTTTGAGAGAGGATAATGTGGTTACTTGGCAAGTGCTTATGAATATGAGTGGGGTCATGGAGGAGCATTTTTAAGGCAATGGTCAAAGTTCTGTCAATATTTCCAAACACTCCTCCAGTCAAAAGTTTTTATTACATCCATTAAAAGTTCTTCTCATATAAATATTATAGTTCAGTAAATTATTTTTGTAGAAGCAAACATACTTTTCAAGTTAAAACAGGAATCTGAGGATTCTTATTAGTTATGATCAAGTGGTTTTGCAGTACCCCTTGCAAACACAGGTGCCCAAATGTCATCTCTGATCCTTAAGATTTTAACTTGTGCACTTTACTTCTGATTGGATACATAATACATGCCAGTAGAATACATTTTATGTCTTTGCAGTAGAGAATATCTCACTTCCAAAACTATTTTTAGGTGGGGGAAAAAGATATTAAACAGGAAAGTATAATACAACAGGTTAGCATATTAATAGGAGAGACTAACTAGAGAATGTTTTTAACATGTGTCTTTGCAAGGAATTTAAGAAATCAATTACTGTGGGGGCTTTGCTCTGTTGAAGAAGCTGGCTTTCCCAGAATGATAACATAATGGAAAACATCATTTAGCAATCTGTAGTTCCTTTCCTTAGTGGTTTGTGGGAGGAAGTACTTGGTCAGGAAGGAAAAAAAGGAAATTTCCCCCAATTAAAATGAGGTGTAATGATAAATTTTGTAGTAAATTCCTGTTACTGAGGAACTGACCCACTGTTACTTAGCATAAGGAGAAAGCTTTCTGTTGCATTTCCACTATATTGGATCACATCATTTGTAACTGATTTCACTTGAGCTTGTTTTCTAGAAGTAATTGGTAACTCTGGTTTAAGATTTTAATTTAGTTGTAGCCCATCTCTTTACATTGTTCCTTCTAGGGGGGATTACAGTGTTACAGAACTTCTGATTCACTTAGAATTTTCGCCATGAAAGAATTTCTGGTGGCTTAATTAAAATCTAGTAAAGCTTCTGAGCTTAAAGTGAAGGAATGTAAATGAAGTAACAGAGTCCCCCATGAGTTTTCCATCTGTGTAAGTCCAACTTCGCCTCCTCGTCGCTACGTCCTTATCCCAGTAGAGTGGAACTTTCTGCATGAAAACACAATTTTCTTCCTTGAGTTCTGTTTCATTGTAGCATTATTATCTGTCATGATTTGAACAGCATTATTTTATGTTTCCATGAGAGAGCAAATACTTACAGAGGGTAAGGGAGAGAAAGTGCTGATATATATCTGTGTGTATTGCCTGCTTCTCTGTGAATGTCTCAGTTGCCATCCTGGGTAGCTCATCAACAATTTAAACTGTGACCAAAGAATTGAGGTGTAAGAACTGCTTTTTTTCCTGACACATCCAAGTGATTTAAGCCCATAGTTGGAGTTTGTATCTCCTACTCTTGTTTTCATCCATATCCCTGCATTTTTTTTCCATTTGCTGTTTCTGTGCCCTTCATGACAGTACCTGCAGTTGGAATTCTTGGTAGGATGCTCTTCTTGGCTTCCACTGATTCGTCACAGCTCTCTGAACTTGTGAATCCCACATCAGCTCATTGTCACCAGTGCCATAACACTGTGCCAATAAGGATTCACAGGGCAGGTGTGTGGCTCTCCTCTTCCTCATGCACTGCACCTGCCAAAACTGCATCTTGCCATTTGGCAGAGCTGTTCCTGACAATATCCTGCTCTGTAAGGCACTTCCATTCAGCACCTCCACAATCATTTTCTATGTCTGTTGGTCAAACTGAATTTTGTTTAATCTCTCAAATGGCTTAGCTCAGAGTGCAAGAAGTTCAGTTTTCTTGTCCTTACTTTCAGAATTCTTCATAATATTGCAGTTCCTGATTTTGTCCATCCTCTTTCTTTCACCTGAACCATGTACTATGTATATAATTTGTATTACCAAGATGAGATCTACCGCTGTTAAAATTTTATGAAGTTGCCATTTATATTCTGTATTTTACCCTTACATCTTTCAAATTTGCTCATCCTGTTCATGAGGGCTACTTGAGGACTGTTGCTTCAATAGTTTCTTCAGATAAGGAAATGCTGCATATTGAGAGAAATTCAGAAATAATTTGATCAGTGAAGACAGAGAAAGCTCCTACAGAAGTAGGAAAATAGTAATTAAAGAACTACTAGAATGATGTGACAGAAGAACTTAAAGTAGTTACTGTACTACCCCCTTGGGAGGTTGCTTAGATGTTCTGTTTAGCTGGACTTTAAGTTACATATCAGGTCATCAATAATTCTAAGAACCAGCATTTGAATATAGCTAAAACCCATAAACTTGTGAGATTTACAGGGTTTATTTATTTCTGAGCACAGACCTGGATAACCACTTTGTTGCTGTGGGTTATTTTTGTGGGTAGAGCCAATGCCACCATTCCAATGCACACACAGGTGCACACTCACTGCTGAACCACCTGATCCAAAGGCATTCAGTGACTTTTTAGGAGATTTTCAAAATAACTGTGTCAAAGTTTGAAAAACTCTTGGGATGGATTCAACACTTCACCTGAGAGTTTGTGAAATCTGAATCTTAACTAATGGATTTAACCCACCAAAACTGTATTGTGCTGTATAGAGGGAGAAAACTCAAACTATTTCTCATCCACTTCGTGGAGTTCAACCTTATTTAAAACTGAGAAGTTCTGGTATGAAAATGTCTTCTCTCTTTTTTGTGAGATCTGAACATACAATTTTAGTTTCTTTCTTTGTATAACAGAACTACTTAAATCTCTTTTTATCTCTTTGGAGAAAGAAGTATGTTATTATGTGTATTATTTACTGTTACAGGGAACTTTGTATTAGCATATATCTATCTTGATAAATCTATGTAGAAATCTGAGGTATTCTTCATGGCTTTAAGTAATGTCTAGTAAATGACACATGACCTTCAGGAATCTAGGATTAGAGACCATGAGTAATTAGATGTTTAAGTGACTTCTGCCAGAAAATGTATACAGTAAATAAGGCTCCATCCAGAATTACATCCCATTTTTGCAAAATTCTAGAATTCTGTTGCCCTCTGCTGGTTTAGTGTACCTGGCTGTGATTTGGTAGTGCTGAATTATGAGTGAATTGACCTTACTTTTATTTTTCATGGTGAAATAATAGTAGATAAACAGTATAATGGACCACTTTAATAGTAATTTTATTTTAAAATAGAAGTCAGTCTTGAGTCTGGTTTGTGACTTCCTGAAGGCAGGAGAGGGGGCAAATTGTTTTCTTTTTTGTTGCCAAGATTTTCAGGTTGGAGATGAAGCTCAATATAGTATTTCACTTTTTTTTCTAAAGCAGTAAAATAGAAATTAACAGAAGCTTTGCAGTTCTTCCTTCATTCTTTGATGACATTTCCCCACATTTGTGTGCACAAACATGTGGGAGTATAGTTTTATACTTTAGACCAGGGTATAGTTTTATACTTTAGACCAAATAGGAAAGCCATTCATTGAATTGTATTTTTTGACTGATGTTATCCATGCAGCACACAGTCAGACTTGAAAACGTATTCATATACAATTATACTTGTTGGAGTATGTGCATGTAATGGTTTTAAAATGAAAGAGGGTAGATCTAGAATAGATAACAAGAATAAATTGTTTATTGCAAGGGTGATGAGACGTGAGGGAAGGTTGCCCAGAGAAGCTGTGGATGCCCCATCCCTGGAGGTGCTCAAGGCCAGGTTGGATGGTGCTCTGAACAACCTGGTCTGGTGGAGGTGTCCCTGCCCATGGCAGGGGTGTTGGAACTGGATGATCTTCAAGGTGCCCCCCGAGCCAGGCGATTCTGTGACACAGGCACACACTGTGATGCAGTGTTACTGCAGGTAGGATGTAGAGAAGGCTCAGTCCTGCTGGTCACTCAGTGAGGGTTGGTCCTGGGGGACAACTTTGAAGTCTTTCTGGGTTTACCAGGATCTGTGTGGGCACAGCATGGATGTGACTGCAGGACTGGCTCGTAGAACATGTTTATGTGCAGATTTAGTTGGCATCCCTTGGGCAGGGGCAGCTGTGGCCTGCAGTAACTGGTACCTACTCATGATGTGCAGTAGGTGCTGACTGACTGGATGTTTATCTCAGCAGCTCAGAGATGGGGAGCAGCTCTTTCAATTAGCAGTGCCACCGTGTCCTGATGATCTCTAAGCCTGCACTTGCAGATTCCAGGGATAACTGTAGCCAGTAGAGGAGAGGAGGAGCTTTGGCATGCAAAGGTGCTGCAGTGGCTTCCTCACAGAGGTCAGATGATAACCCACAGCCAGTGATTCCTCGAGTAGCTGAGGGGGCAGCTACTCTTGGTGTTCAGCAGCACCCTCCTCCCCACTTGTTCTGCTTCGTTTTCTCAGCAAATATATCCAAACCATTAACTCAGGCTGTCAGTTGGAGACAGAAATACACTTTATTTCTGAAGTAAACTGGATTTCTCTAAAAAACAGTGCACTGTTGAGTTTGCCCCTTCATTTCCATAACTGAGAGACATGCAGCAAAATCCAGTGAGAAAAGAGCAGTTAGGTATATTCATACTTTGGTTTTTATTCTTTTTGGTTTGAAAATTATTTTTCAACTCTCAATCAATAGCTGGATCCTCTGCTTTGCTATAATAAAATTCGTTCTTTAACCTTTGGTGGTGTAAAGGGTAGTAACTGCTGAGCAACCAGCACAAAACATGCTTTTCTTTATCAGAAACAAGCAAGCTAGATAATTTAATGTTACAGAGACGTTCTTTGAGGGCCTGGACCCCACAGCAAGTTTGGGAGTCTTTGAGCTGGTGTGTATTTCTTAGAGCTGCAAATATCATTTTCACAATCAGAAGTATCCAGTGTTGGGAAATGGAAAAACTCCTAGGCAAGTGTTATCCAATACCTCTCAGTAAGGTGGAAATAATGGAAAGAAAATTCCTGAATTCAGGAAGTTGCCTGTATAGTCATACATAGGAAGTCTCAAACCTACCTTGTGTTTTCACAAACTGTAGTATGTAATTAATTATTTTGATAGGGGTAAGGTCTGTCTCATATGGAATTTGGGAAGGGAGTGTTCAGGGGTTTTTAAGTTTCATTAATCCATTTAAAGCACTCAGTGTCCTTTGCAGAAGTTAACTGATTTTCTGTTGGTTGTTACAATTTACACCTCAATGCTCTTTCTGTCATACTGACAGTTTTAGAATAAGGACTTCATCAGTTCAGAACTATTTTTATTATTTTCTTCTGGAGTCTCTTTTCAGCTGTCAGTCCCTAAATCCTCCCTTATAAGTAGGAAATTCTTTTGCTGCCTCCTGCATTCATTCTGTCTGGCAGGAGTGAGTTATTGGGACAGAGAGAAAGAGCAAAAAGATCAGTGTAGTTCAGCTGCCCTGTGGAGAGCTAGGTGAAGATATGTTTTATATATCTAGTATTTCTTGATGGAAAACACCAAAACACTGTTCTACTTAAACTGGAGAAATTCTGAGCAAATTCTTTTGAATACAGCAGTAGACATTGGGGCCCTTTTGATGTGTTAGATGAGTTTCCATTCTAGGGAAATGGGCTGACTAAGCACTCAGCATAGAGAACATAGACACTGCAAACTTCATGGAGTGCTTATATTTGTACCAAGACTATTTTTAGTCCATGGATTTAGGCTGCATAGGAACTACAGTGTGCTTCTTGAGGTTGGTATTGTTATTGGGTTTTTTTACAAACAAACTAACCCAAACAAGCAGAGAATCCAAAGTGATTTTGCCCAAAATAACTGGCAGAGCCAGGAACTGCAAGTCCTGATTTTGGTTCTGTGCTCTGGCAACTATCAGGTTTTGCCATTTGTTTCATCACATGCAGGTGATGAGAAGGATAATATTTATGATCACTGAGCTTTTTTGATGTGTTTTCTTTCATGCTTTTGTAAACAAACTTTTTTATTTGGTCTGGGAGTTATTGTCAGTGTTGATTTATGTCATTATATGTGAACATAAATCTCCATTGTTTAAAAATTATGTTTTGTACATGGCTGTTTGTGGTTTTAAATTCTGAGCACAGGAAGATCATCTAAAAGCCCCTCAGCTTTCCTGTCATGTCTGTCCCATGTGAAAATAATTTATCTCATTTTTATTTCTTTAGACCCAGGGTTAGGAGCTTAAACTTCCTTTTGTGTTTGTGTCAAAGATCACCCCTTTTCTACCCAGTTTACATAATTACCTGGTTTGGGTTGAGGCATCAAAGGCAGCTGAAGAGGTTGATGGTCCATTCACTCCTTTGTGTGCATTTACTGCACAAATTGATGTGAGTTAACCCTATCAAGTAGCTAGGCTTGAAAAGACTTTTTTTTTCCTTTCTCCTTTTGTTTTTCCTTCCCCTTCTTCTTTCCTTTCCCCTTTTTCCTTCCCTCTCTTCTTGACATTCATACTCCCTTTTCACAGATCTGTTGTGCCTGGGAATTCAGTCCCAGTGAAAAAACAAATAATAAATCAAAGTAAAAGCCATGGTATGGCTTTAGCACTAACGTTTGCTTTCAAGCCATGTTGTCCATATTTTTATTCCATGATTTACCTGTCATCCCTATTCCTCTGTAGCACAGGTTTTGTGCATCTGGATTTTGAGATAGGTCGATGATTGGGCCAGATCAATTTGTGGGCCCTGTGGTGTGTCTTTTTGTATGATTAGGTTTTTTTCAAGGGAATGTCCAGCAATCCCTCCAAAGATCAGTAGGACACTGTTTGTGCTGACCTGTTCTGTGATTTAACAGCTGGATCAGGTGTGGGAGACCAGTTATCATTTCCTGTGATCTGCCATAAGCTGCACCACAGCTGAAACTTGGGCATCTGTTAAACAAACCAGCTACCTGCTCTCTGTCTGTATTGAATCAACAAAGTCACACTGAACATTGTTTGAATACATTTAGATTTCTTAACAGCTTACCAAGAAATTTTGATGAAATTCGGCGTGATCAAATCAAAATTATACTGCTCTCTTTTAGATAGCTAAGCACAAGAAGGCACTTCAATTGGGTAAATTTTATTAGCATGTCACATAGCATTTCCTCAGATACAGAATTTTCAAGAACCTTTGACAGGGAATAAGTACATGGCACAAAATCAGGACTTTCAGTTCATGCTGTATTTGGAAGAGCATGGTGAGGAAAACACAGTTTGAAGAATTGCAAAACCGGAAATCTGTAAAATTTTAAAACCAGACTGCAAAATTTTTGGTTGTAATTTCCTACCCTCCCATTTGAATGCCCAAGTGCCAGCTAGAGAAATATTATAAGTACTGTCTGTTCTGTACAATTCTACAATTACAGTTATTAAATGGAGTACCATTCATGCTCTTCAGGAAAGTGGTTCAGAACATAATCACTAAAGTAAAATCTAAGTTCTAGATATAGTGTGGGTTTCAAGTATGGGTAGTATTGTGAGTGATAGCCATTAAATGAGGCACCCAGTAATGTACTTTATTCTTCAGTTTTGCTGCAGAAATAATCATAAGCACAAATTTAGATGACCTGCTTCTTTCCTACATGCAGTATACAACACATTGTTTTGTGGCCTTGTTTTTTCAAGAAGTAAGAACATATGATAAAGGATTTCATTCTTCATAATTTGGATCATTGAAATAAATTGTCTTTCTTTGTATGTGGTTATCAAGAATATTAAACAACTCCCTGGGAGACTAGTGCAACCTAAATAAATAGATGTACTTGAAAAAAATGGTTCATTCATAATGACTAATGCTGTAACAATTCTGGGTTTGTTTGAGACTTTACAGTGATCCAGACCCTTGTGACTTCAAAGAACATACCCAAATTAGCACTCTTTCAGGAACTGGATTTGGGTCACACAGTTCAGTAAATAACACTGAAGATAACGATTTATCTAATCTTCTGCTGTTGCAACAAATGCAGTTTATTGGAAGGACTCAGTTGACACTTACTATTAGTTTAAATTTTATTACTACAGTTCTGAATAAAATGAGAAATAATTTTTATCTGTTTGAATACTGATTTCTATGTTGTACGACTAGATTATTAAAAATACTGTGGTTTGTTGGCCAGGAAGGTGTTTTATATTACAAATGTGTTCTGTACTGTTATCACAAAATTCTTACCTCAGTTCTCATTTTTCCACTCTGAATCAAGAAAACCATGCCTTGCACTGGCATTAGGCTTGTATACAACCTCCCTGTGTGTTTATTTCTTGAATGGCACAAAACTGGAGATAATTTCTCTAGCCCATGTTGCTGTACAAAAGTTGATATATTTAATATTTCAGTCTGTACTACTAATCATATATGTACACATGTGTGTGTGTGTCAGTTCTGAAGTCACAGCCTTTGAAAGAAATTGAATAATATGACTGATCTGTCAACTTCACACATTTTTTGCTTTCAGAAATTAGCACCTGGGGTTAGTCAGTTTGCTTACACCTGTGTACAAGATCATCCTATCTGGACTAACCAACAGTTTTGGGAAACAACCTTCTATAGCAACGTGCAAAATCAAGTTCGCTCCCTCTACCTTACAGCCAAAGATGACAACCATGCAGTGCAGCTGAAACAAAGGGTAGGAAAATATATTAAAATATGAAAGCAATATTTTTATTCAGATATTAATTGTCTCTGAGGTTACAGAGTTAAGTTATGGTTTTTCCAATTTCACGTGTTTTTCTTTCGTTTTCTCCTGTATTACACAGTATACAATAACATGAGAAATAATAGAAATTTACATTTATCTGCAAAGCATTATAATTTGATGCTAGCTCAACTTAGTGTGGAAAAAGCATTTGCAAGATACCTAGTCATTCATTAATTTAACATCAGGCTTTAGGTCACTAATATCAGCTTCCAGATTCCTTTATTCTACTTTGACTCTGTGCCATCTACCTAGTTAGCTTTAAGCTAATGCTAGAATTGGACTCCAGCATATAAAAACATGAATGTTTCAGCTGGTCTGGAAACTATTTATATAAAAGCTTTTTTCACCTGAACATCTTAGGGATTTGGAGAATATTTCCAGCATCGAGCCATGAGCTGCATGTTTTTTCTAAATCTGATTTATGCTTGTTCTTATTTGAGCTAAGTGGATAAGCTGAGGTGAGCAGCTGTGTTAAAATCAGTAAGCCACTCTGAAGAAACATGGAAGATTGGATGGCATAAAAAGGACCTTAAAAGCAATGATGTTATTTAGATCTTCCCACCTTGTGCTATTGGTGCATTTCAGTAAACTGTTCTCAAAGCTCAGTTCCCATAATCATAACTCTCCTTAAACCCTATTCAGGGTAGTGATTTGCTATTTCTTTTTAAATTAATATATAATTCAAATAACTGAAGAAGTTTAATTAGTTATTTAATAAATAAGGCTTTGGCTAAGCATTGTTTTTTAAGTTGTAGCTTTATCTTCTGTGTCTTTATATTTCTTTCTCCGTGTCTTCTAGGAGAAGACTCTTGCAGACCAGGATAAGACAGCAATGGACCTGGCTGCTGAGCAGCTGAGGTTATGGCCAACCCTTAATAAACAGACACAGCAGGAGCTAGTCCAGAATGAGGAAAGCACAGTTTTCAGCCAGGCCATTCATTTTGCCAACCTCATGGTCTACCTGCTGGTACCACTGGATACAAGTAAGAACAAGCTGCTGAGAACATCAGCTGCTGGGGACTGGGAGAGTGGAAGCAACAGCATTGTCACAAACAGGTGAGAATCCAAGGCCAGTGCTCATTCAGCTGTACTCTAAATGCCAGATTGTTTCAGCATCTTCACTTCCTTTCAAGTTCAGTAGTTAGGAGAGTAGAAGTCTAATGTGATTCCTCTCAGAAAACAGAACTTTGTCTGGAGTGATTTGCTTCCATTTAAAGGAACATTGTATTGTCCCAGTAAGAATTTTTAATCTAGTAACACAGATGTTGAAGATAAATGTTGGGTTTGGTGAGAAAGACAACAGCAAGCCCAAACCCACTCCATTAAAAAACCTAAAATGAAATGAAAAATGAACCTAAATTCTAGAAAGCATTTGTGTAGCTTCTATAAAATCAGCATTTCTGTGCAACAGCTGCAAAGGAGGAAAGGCACTGGGGTCACAAAAAGCAAGAGGGCTAAACCACAATGGCGAAGGTTAAATTACTAAGGAAGCAGTAGGAGTATAAAACCAGTTCCATTCATTCCCTAGCATGCAAGTCCAGGACATTTCATAACAAGCCTTCCTCCCTCTGTGTTTATTGTCTTCATTATCACCTCTCTGTACAAATTCTCACTTGATAAAATTATAGAACACTATGTGAGAACACTGGCATCAAGTAAAATACTATCAGGATGAAACTCCCCGTGGAGTTACTAATTCCTGCTGACTACACACCTCTAATCTCAGGCATTGGGACGTGCTCAGTAGACTGCTTGTGGTGTATGTTGCAATCTATGCATTCGGCCCCTAATATTGTTATGGGAGGCATTTTTAGACATTCAAAGTACATCTCCCACTGACTTGCTTACTTATCTAATGCACAAAATTTTTTTATTATTATCTTTTTAGCTTTTGATTGCTTTGCTCTGCAACCTAAATATATATTTAATGTATCTTTCTCTATATAACTGGATATTTGCTTACCACGGGTTGCAAATACTTTACTTGATTTTATGAAGAGAAGACATAGAGCTCACTTCCAAAAAGCTGGTTTTTCTCTTCTGGGCCTATCTGGGCTGGACTCATGGAGAGAAAATTGTCCTATGGCATCATTCATGAAGTTTTGACAATGAAGGTACAATGTAATTGTGGTGCCACCATTTGCTTTTAGCAAGGTTTGCAAATTGTAACTAGGAAAAACTCCCACAGCTTGTCAGTGTCTAGCTAGAGTGTCACATGTGCGTCACCAGCTGACTTGTTCACACTTGTTACTGCTTTTATTTCTGCCTCTAGCATTGCAGGCAGTGTTGCAGAGAGTTATGACACTGAGAGTGGGTTTGAGGACTCGGAGAACAATGATGTTGCAAACGCAGTCGTGCGCTTCATCACCAGATTTATCGACAAGGTTTGCACAGAAAGTGGGGTCACACAGGATCACATCAAGGGTCTGCACTGCATGATACCAGGTAAGAATTGTCACAGAAAGGTGCTTTGTAGTCCTTCTTTTTTCTTTTTCTAATTAAACAAATGCACTTTCTAATTTGAGTTACCTTCAGATAAGTTAGAGTGTTAGATTTCTTTTCCAGACTGTAATTGCTGTTGAATGTCAGATAATTATTTCCTTGATGCCAAAATTCGAGAATTTCAGAATTATCAGAATTTTAATTACAGGGCAGCTTTCTCTTTCACATTGTGTGAGACTTCATTTATGGTGTTCCTGCTTTCCAGGCATTGTAGCAATGCACATAGAGACTCTGGAGGCTGTCCATCGTGAGAGTAGGAGGCTTCCACCAATACAGAAGGCAAGTGTTATGAAACATGTTTGTATTCTTTACAAGTATTAGAATCATGAAATCTAGTCATCTTTTTTTTCCTCTCATAATGTTATGAGGAAATATCAAAACGTTAAAAGAAAATTTCCACCAGTGATAAATAAAGTGCTTGGCTTTGGTCTCATGAAATATGAAACTAGTAGAGCCAGACTTCTGATCATAAACAAGCTGTTGCATGCCCACTGCATTTTGTGACCCATTTCTCTTCCTTGAGTCCAAACTCCATCTCCTTTGGACTCAGTGTCATAACAATTTTGTTTTTAAGCTTTTAAAACCAAATTTTATTAGTCTGAGGTATAACACTGATTTGCACTCATACTTCCATTTATTTGCATCAGCCCAAAATTCTACGGCCAACTTTACTGCCAGGAGAAGAATTTGTTTGTGAAGGTCTCCGTGTGCTGCTGGATCCTGATGGCAGAGAGGAAGCCACAGGAGGACTGCTTGGAGGTCCTCATATCCTCCCTGCTGAAGGAGCTTTGTTCCTTACCACTTACAGAATTATATTTAAAGGCACTCCTCATGATCAACTGGGTAAGAAAATCCAAACAGTGATAATTGTGGTCCTTCAGATAGGCAGGATTTTGAGCTGGGCTGTCCACCTATTCAAGCATCAACATCATTAAACAGTTTTTTCAGACTTTGAAGCAAGCAAAAAGAAGAATTTTCATGAGTTGGTATTCTACCTAAAATTATTGCTTGGAAATAACAGTATTTTCTTAATATGTCAGCTCTTCTGAATGATAACTTTTCATGATTTAACATGTGCCATTTCTAAGCAGATTGTCATTCGGAAGTATAAATTTATTGTGGAAAGTTCATGGTCATATATAAAGATATCCAAGTATATAATTTCTGTTTATAAGTTATATATTGCATTATGAAATCTGAATAAACTTGAAATTGTTTCTTTACCCCCTACTGAACTAGGTTTTGGGGGTGCATTTCCATTATGTAGAAAGACTCAGAAGGAAGAAGAATACTTTTTTTAATCATCACAGCTGAAATAGAGTAGAAATTCAGATTACAAATGACGCTTTAGGAATTTGCTAACTTTTCAGGTTTTTTGGCTGAAATTAATCCTGCACCATCATGTTCACGTTGCTTTGTACTTATTCACTCTTGTTTATCCCAGTGACAGTGTGAGCAGAGCAGACCTGGCCGTGTGATCTAACAAGTGTCTGTGTTGTACCCTCAGTTGGGGAGCAGACCGTGATCCGGAGCTTTCCTATCGCCTCCGTTACCAAGGAGAAGAAGATCAGTATCCAGAACCAGCTGCAGCAGAGCATGCAGGAAGGGCTGCAGATCAGTTCAGCCACTTTTCAGGTAAAAGGAAGTTTTGTGAAAATTTTATGTGGCTTCAGTCAGCTCAAAACATTTACGAGCAGCACTTCACGAGGTATTCGTGAAGAGTCCGGTTTTCTGCCCTGTAAGGTCAACAGACGAGGCAGAACTCATAGAAACCCTGGCATTTCTTGGCCCACTTAATATTTACAGAGGGTTGCTATTTTCACATTGGATTTCTTTCACTGCTTTCCTCACCTATTTTGGAACCAGAGAAGGGCTGGTTTGGGTCCAGGATCCCTTCATGTAAGCAGAGGCCTAGGGAGGCTAGTGAGAACCTGCTTCCTCTCTCCTCCAGCTACATGGAATCAATATGGAAAAGCTCTGAGTATTGCTTTCTTCTCAAGGTTTGTCACTTCACCAGCTTTCTGTTAAAATCCATGGCAGAAGGTCATGGAATGTCACACATGGAAGCTGCTCTTCAGGAATCTTTAGGGTAGAACCAATGAGCCTCTATATGACAGGCACAGATCTTGGAATTTTCTATAGGATCCCCATCAGTGTGTTCAACAAAAGTGTGTATTGCAGGGCAATTGATAGAGATGGACTTGTAAAAATTAGGAATCCTGAAGTCTTTCCTGAATTTTCCTTCTTGGTTTTGATCTTTACTGTGGTCAAACCCTAAGAGATCAAAAGCTGCAAGCAAAGAATTTTATATAATGGACTGAAAGTAGACTGCAGTGCTTAAGATACGAAATACTTTGCTGGGTTGACTGACTGCAGAAGTGTATTTTCATTGAGAAATATATAGTAACTCCAACATTTGAAAACATAACAACACAGCATTTTGCTAGTTCCTTACAATAATGAACATCATTTAGCTAATCATCCTTCAGTGTCCTCTTCAAAAGCACAAAATTAGGAATGCAAATGAGTAAAACAAGCAAAAAAGAAGTTGTTCTTGTGGGCTTTTGAGAGGACTTTTATTTTCCAGAAATCTTTTTACCAGAATACTTAGCATGCTTCAACGATGTGATAAATACAGACACAGCTCAGTGTTTTCAGAGCTGGATTCGGGTCAAACATCATCTTTGCTTTTGTTTAGCATAGTTTTGTATTAGGTTATGAGAACAAAAACAATCCACAAACAGTTTATTCCTTGTCCCCTATGTAACAGCCCGGGTTCAATACAGGATGAAATAGCCCCTCCCCTTTGTTTGCTAATTATGATTTTCAGATGGGTTTTTGTGCAGCTATGCTGTTTGATATCTTTAAAACTTCAGATCAGTGTAACCCCGAAAGACTGAAGAGCTCCTTTCAAGGAGGTCCTAGAACAACAGAGCCATTAGTCATTTGGAAAGTATTTACAAAACAAGTGAAATTGGAAAAGCAAGGATGAAATCCACCTCCTAGATGGCAAGCAAAGGAATTTAAAAGGTGTCTAGGTATGCGCTCAGAAGTAGAGCTCTAGGATATTTCTTTGTTTGCTTTCTCCGCATTCTTAGAGTTCTTTTGGGCCTTTTTTTGGATTCCATATTTTCTGTCTCTTACTTGTTTTCCCCGAATTGTTGACTTGCTTTCAGTGGAGGATGATTGGATGGGAGGTTTTTGCCCTCCAGAACCTTTCAAAAAAGCATTTTTAGTCAAGTAGATGGATCAGTGTTGAATAGCACAAGGTTATTTCCTTTTTAAGGAGCAGGTTTCTCTGTCACGTTTTTGTTACAAGCAGTTTTTTATACTTTGCAAGGTGAGGCCAAAATTGGAACACCTAAGTAATAGAAATAGAATAGGTTGTGACATATGAATGCTGAAATTGCTGGGTCTTTGAAGTGCATTACCAGCCTCAGTTCCCAGTGTAGGGGCAGAGCTGGCAGAGTATTTCCCAGCTAAGCTCTCCCATGTGACCAGAATTTGAACTGTTGTAGGTGTCTTAGTGCCAGCAATATGAGTTGGATTTACCAAAATATTTTGTATTTGATCTTACGAGAATTCCAGATGCTGCCTAGTGAAGATACCTTAGTATTAGGACATAAATTTAAAATAGGAAATAAAAAATTCTTGAAATGTGTAATAGCTGTCAAAATAAATGAGACATATGTACATATATCTGTGTTTTCTGAAGGGCATAATAATGAAAGTATGGGAATTTTGCTACTATATTTTAGAATCTTTCAATTTCTGAAATTCTCAGATTGTTTTCCAGTTTCTAACATGTCATGTCTTTAATACACAGTTAATTAAAGTAGCATTTGATGAAGAAGTAAGTTCTGAAGTGGTGGAAATATTTAAGAAACAGTTGATGAAGTTCCGTTACCCTCAGTCCATCTTCAGCACTTTTGCCTTTGCAGCTGGGCAGACAGCACCACAGATAATTCTACCAAAACAGAAAGAAAAGAACACTTCATTCCGGTACAGTCTTGCTTCTTTTCTTTTCTTACTGATGTTTTTGGTCTTGTATTATCCAAATGCACTGAACCACCTGAAAGCTCTGCACAAGTGGAGATCATGTCTAAATAAGTGATTGCTATTTTGCATCTCTTTGTATTTCCCGAGTAAGAGATAGATTAGTGGGATACAGATGTTTATTTGGGATAGGAATTATATTATTTATCTAAACTTCTGGCTGCAGTAGATTTGAATGAGCACCTTATTACATTTTGAAACACATAAAATAGAAGTAGCATCTTGAGCTATGCAATCTCAACATGGAAATCAGATTAATTGTGTATTACTTTATAATTAGTAGCCTAGCCACTTATAGCCTAGTGTGGATTAGGATTAATTTTACCCTGTGCATTTGCCCTCCTGGTTTTTAATTTAGAGTTTGAGCTTTGGGTCCACTTTTGAGTTTTATGTTACTCATTAATTTTTACTGGACCAGCTGCATCATTAGTCTATTCCAGAGTGGTAGCTCCTGTGATTCTCTGTTGATTAGTGTATTGTTGACACAGAAAATAGAATCCCAAGCTAATCATGAAATCCTAAAACTTAAAGGTAATTTCTGTCTTTCCTGCCTTTACTCTGGCAACTTTCTAGATTTATCACATTACTAGCAAAACAAAAAAAACTAAAGAAAGATGTTATCTGCTTATTCATTACCAGTAGAAAAAAAAGACACAAATTTATCTGAAAGTAATACAATTTTTGTTTAAAACTTTAAATAGGAAGCAATTTTTCTGAAGTTTATAATTGTTGTATTAAGTGAAAAATTATTAAATCCGCTTTACTTGCGTTCGTCATGGAAATCTGCAAATGCTATCAGGCAGAATCAGATGAATCTTTCCAAATCCTTTTGTTGTTCTGCATTTATAGTACCTTCTCCAAAAGCATTGTGAAGGGAGCAAAACGTGCTGGGAAGATGACCATTGGGCGCCAGTACTTACTGAAGAAGAAAACAGGCACGATAGTGGAGGAAAGAGGGAATCGGCCTGGCTGGAATGAAGAGGATGATGTCTCTGGTAAGAGAGTGACTTTTTTATCCATGTTGGTTAATAAATCTATCCTGTTATGCTTCCATTCTGGTGTATTGAATGAGAAATGCCTTCAACAAGAAATTGAAGGGTTTTGCTAGACAGGAAAGAGAAGGGTTTCAGATCTGTGCGTTTAGCGAGTGTTTTCTTTTGCAATGAGAAGAGGAAGTTGACTTAATTCAGTGGTACAGCAAAGTACTAGATTATTTTTTAATTGTCAAACTATTTAGATATGATATCTTTTAGATCATTTTTACATCATGCTAGTGGAGATGAAACAGCACAGAAGCATGCTGCAGCTTCCATTTATCTCTAGACATCTGACATCTGCAGCTAGTCTGTGATGAGAAAGCAGTAACTGGTGAGGTGTAAGAATGAGCAAATTGGAGAATTTTGTGGATGTGGAACTGACAAGTGATTTCTGAAAGCAGCAGAACTCATTACTACTGAAAATACCACTTCCCATATTTTTGGTTGAAATTATTTTGAGGTAGAAGGTAGAAAGGGGTTTGTGCACTTTGTGAAATTTGTGTGATGGTGTGGAGTTTGACTTTCCCCAAAAAGCCTCTTTTCCTCCCATATTCTTCTGTCTGTATATCCTTATCTGGACAACTGCTAATTTATGATAAACCACTAGAGGGAACCAGATTCTCCTGTACATAAACAGGTGTTGTTTTGTCAAAGCATTCTTTCTGTAAAAAAAACATAGGCATCTCAGATAATGAAGTGTTCTTCAAACATTGATAATTTCTTCCAAACATCAAACAAGCCGAATTTTCCTGTTGAATATTTGGTCACTGAGCAAGACAACTCATGTGACTTAGGAACAGATGTATGAAAGTTTTCTAAAGCAGGACTGAAGTCTCTGTTCTCTCTGAAATGGAAGAAAGCCATTCCAGGCAAGCTTAAAAATACTGTTTCTCTTCTTTCATTCCAGATAAAGTGATGAGAAATGGGCAAAAAAAAAGCTTTGGAAAACACAGAGTGTCTTTAGAGTGCTGAAAAATTACATTCTTAATTGAATTTCCAGCATCTTCCTGAAGCGCTGAGTTAGCATGTAGTTTCTGTAGGATGTAACATGGTGTTACATGTTCTTTGGGTCAGAAACAATTCTTCAGGCTGTACCTAGGTGATTTTGGGGTGATTTTGTGTCCTTCACCCAGAGAGACCAAGCACAATTGTACCTGTGTATTCACTGTCTCTTGATGATGATGAAGTTTGAAGATTTTTGCATTGCTGATACACAAAACAACAGTGTTCTTTCATGAACACAGGTGCTGTATAAGATTAGTGATAGTCACTTTTTTCCTTCCCTAAAAAAAAATATAAAATTATAACTTGTGAGTCTCTAGGCCCACTAATTTCCAGGTGTCTTGGCTTGGAACGTGTCAAAGTGACCAAAGGCTGTGTTTGCTTTTGTCCCCATGCAGCACTGGCACATCAGGGACAGGGAGCTGTCAACAGCAGTGACTCTGCTTCAGACAGAGTGCAGAGAGCCACAGGGAGTAATCACTGCAGTTCCTCTTACATTGACTGCTGTGGCTTTGGCTTTGTTTTTGGCTTGTTTGCAAGTCTCAAAAACTGAAGTATAGGAAACTCTGCAGCTCTGCCAACAATGAACTATCTACAGCAGGTGATGCACTGTCTTAAAAAAGAAATGGTAAAGATAGGGTTGGAAGGAACTTCAAGAGATCAAGTAGTCCAACTCTCTGCCCCAAGGCAAGATCAACATTCTTCATCTGTTCCTCACAGGTGTTTGCCTACCTTCTTCTCAAAAGCCTTCAAAGGTGAGGGTTCCACAACTCTAGGCAGCTCATACTAATACTTAAACCATCCTTAATGCTGGAGAAAACAAGCAACTTTCTGAGATTCAGGACTAAACATCATCTTGCTGCAATTCAAACCCTTCATTTCTTACTCTGTATGTAATATATACATGGATATACATGTAGAGGATATGATTTCCCTCATTCTGATTGCAATGCATAATGTATTTATGATCTATTTCAATATTTTTCTGTTGTCTTCTCAATGTTAAATCTATGCAGTTCTTTCAGTTCTTTGTTTATTAGTCTTGATGGACTTCTGATCCTCTTCACTGCTTTTTTCTCAGGCTTCTTTAGGTAGTCCACATATAACTTGCAATGTGTGTTTGAAAGCTGGGCACAGTACTGTAGTTACTAGTTGTTGCCAGTGAACATCTAATTTCCCTCAAATTCCTCCTCATCTCTTTGTTTTCAGAGTTTAGAATCTCTCAGTCATTAATAAATTCTTTTTCTTATAGTGGTCATATGGGTGTGTTCAGTAAAACAAGAGACTGTGAAAGCTTCTTTTGAAAATAGTCATATCTACAAGAACAGTAAAACAGAGGCATTATTCCTTCTTTATTCAAAATCAAATAAATCATGTTGAACTTGAGACAGCAAAATATCTTCATCTCCCTCTTCTTAGGAAGAAGCTTAAGGACATGGATAGGAGCTCTCATGTTTAGCTTTTTATGCACAGGAGAGTGTTTTGCAAAGTCTGATCACCAGTGTAGCTGCTTTCATGGGAGAAAAATCCATTCAGGAGAAAATATTTCACAAAATGCACCCTCATCTTGAGTCAGTTATAGCTTTCCATTCAAAACTGTTAAATACCAGGATTTTGTATGACCCAAAAAAATTATTTCTAAAGCTCATTTAAATTCATTTCTCATTAGTGCACTTCATACTTCAGATGTTGTGTGACTTCTTTTTATCATGACAAATATGAAAAAAAGAGGAAATAGTGGACAGATCCAGAGTGTTCAACTTCATTATTTAGATCAAATAGAGCCTTTTTTTTCTTTAGCTGAAAGGGCAAAGAAAATTTCTCATTTAGGTTTTATGCTAAGATGCACAGAAAAAAAATCAGAGGTACTATTCTTGTAAATTCTGAATGTTGTCTACTGCCAATAAAATGTTAATTATAGCATAATTTTTATTTTCTGAAGAAGTTTAAATTCCAGTTTTATGAAGTCCTGTTTTAAGTTTAAATCCTCATATACTTTTCAGTGCCTCATCCATGAAGAAATGCTTCTCATATGCACATATTTCAATGCTTGAGGTGGTGGCAAGTAACTGATACATGCTGTGAGCAGTAAATCTGCTCTCAGAAGTATTTGGAAATGGTTGAAAATGTCACTAATAGGCAGGTGGCAGGTTTTGTACAAAGACCTTGCTTGACTTGAATTTCAGAGTAGTTTGAACTTGTGGCATAGTTTTTTATCTCTCATGGTTGAAGTTTTTTCTGCTTTGGAAAGGGCAGCTGATGTGCACAGCTGAAGAAAGCTGCTGCCTGACATTGGAACTGAGACATTCAGAACTCTAAAGTCATCTCTTGTGAAGTTACAACACTGAAACATTTCTTAGGCTGAACCAAGCCTTAAAAAGATTGTTACTTCAGATTGTAAGGTTAAAAAAAATTGTCATTTATTTTTATCTTGAATGTGTAATGAATCTGTAACGAATTTGTAAATGGTTGAAGAAAGATCATCTGTCTTCAGTTCAGTTCAAATGAATATGTGAGAGAACTTTCTCCAGGAATTTAGCTAGAGAGATGTCAGCCATGCCAGTCACAAGCACTGCAGGTAACTTCATGCTACAGTCAGGTTTGCTGACTAAAATACTATTTTAGTGTTTATAAATAGGGTAAACTGTGGTTTGCATGTCCTGGATCTTGCCATTCATCACTGAGAGCAGGACAGACTTGTTTAGGAGAAAGTAGCATTGTTTGCTGTGTAACTGCTGGCCTCCCCAGTAAGATCACTCCCTTTAGTTTCAGATGACAGTGAGCTGCACACCAGTGGTACCCTGAAAGCATCAGAAAAATCAACCATGGAGCAATTAGTAGAAAGAGCCTGCTTCAGGGACTATCAGCGTTTGGGGCTGGGGACCATCAGCACTAATTCTTCTCGCTCAAAAACAGAATATTTAAGGATAACTGCACTGAACAGGATGTATTCCCTTTGCAGGAGGTGAGTTTACCAATTCACTGAAGTAGCTGAAACTAGAGACACATGTATGTATATCTGCATTAATATATTTCCCTTTAGAATCTCTCCTGTTCCTAAATAAAAAAGCAAGTTTCAGAAGCAATTATAAATAACTGTTTTCTTCAAATTAAAGAGTATGTGTTACAGTTGACTTCGTGAAAGTGTTTACTTTAAAAGTTTGTCATGTGCTGAAAGTCACATGCTGTGTTTTAGCACATCAGTGTTACTGAGTCCTTTTTTTTTTGTTGTGAAAGCTGATGTAGTTTGCTGACACTGCCCACAAAAATTCCTTTTAATACAAAAGCCTATCTGCATGAGTCATATCAGAAGACATTTGCATTCTCTAGAGCCAGTTTAGGCTAGTCATTGCTTTCATTATGGACAATGGAATTGCCAGGAAGAAAGGCACAGAAGAAAAATACTAGATCCTTTCTTGATTTCTGACTTGTCTAGAGTACTGGTTTTTTTTAGTTACTGTGGGCTACAGTGCAGATGAAGGCATGAAATCTGTCCATTTTCATTATGCTTTTAACATTATGCAGACAATAATGTTATTTTCCTAATGTTAATGTCCTTTCCTCCCCTAAAACCATGAGTTTTTGATATTCTCAATACTTTTTTTGAAAATATAATTAATATCTGAAAGAACTACAAATCTCAGGATATAAATACTTACCTACTGGTCTGGTACTGTAGTTGCTGTGTAGACTGTAAATACCATGTACATTTATATTGTCTGAGGGCAGTTGAAGCCCAAGAATTGTATTTGCAGAAATAGTGTATATTGTAGAGGGAATAAAAGTTATTTAGTAAGCAGTAGCTGTTTCTTGTTCCTCATCTTAGTTCCTTCTTAATACTTGAAATTGGCACTTCAGTTGATTTTTGTGTTTTGGAGGAGATAGAAAATCATATTTCATATTACTCGAATTCTTCTTTCACTTACATGAACAAAACTACCATATGGTTGTGTTTTCTATCTTTAAAGGTATTATATCAGTGAATTTCCTAATCTCTCAGTGTATTGCAGTGTTTTAACAGAACACAAAAATGCAGTGTCAAGCACTCTATTCTAAGGACTCTGACTGTCAAATTTAAATGTATTTTTCCATAAACCAAAGACCATTGTTTTCATTGTGATACTTTAGGCAATCTAACATTCTTTCTTTTCAATTCTCATATTTCATATACAATTGTCAAAATGGAACTACTGCATCATCTGCGTACCTCAAAATTCTGTTTTCTGTCATGCTTAAAAATACAGCTTCATTATAGTGACAGATAAGAGATATGCTAAGAAGAAAAATACTACCAAATAAAATGTAACCTTAAATGGAAAGTGATTAGTAATGATAGTCTTACAAATTTTTCATAATTCAATTTCTATTTAAATGCAGCTTGCTTAAGTTAATGTATTTGCTAGGCTTGGACTAAAAATTACTTTAAAAATAAAAGTAATTCGAACAGTTAAGGCGTATTTCATTAAGATGTGTTTTCAGCTTGTAATTTTAGGAATTTTTTTCGTTGCTGAGCATTTTGAAAGTAATTCTAACTGTTCCATTTTTATCTTTTTTTTTTTGTTTTTTTTTCCACTTTGCTGTCAATGCAGCTATCCCGGGCTGCTGGTGGTCCCTCAGTCTGTCCAGGACAGCAGCCTGCAGAGAGTGGCTCGCTGCTACCGCCACAATCGCCTGCCCGTCGTCTGCTGGAAGAACTCTAAAAACAGCACTCTGCTGCTGAGGGCTGGGGGCTTCCATGGGAAAAGTGTGGTGGGCCTCTTCAAATCCCAAAACACACATCCCACGGGTGAGTCGATGCAGCCAGGCTTTCTGTAGGAGGAATTTCATGTGGGAGTGCTTTTGACAGAGGAGGATCAGTGATTCAATTGAATCAAAAGTCTCGGGATGTAAGTGACTATCTGATAGTAACTGATAAGTTACTATATGCAAAATCCTGAATGGTATGAAAGCAGTTCAAAAACTGTGGGTCAGTAATTTGGACAGAGACTGGACCAGCACAAGATTTATCAGAATAGTTAGTTTTTCAGAAGAATATAATATTAGGGTCACATTAATTTTGGAAATAACGTTCGTTGACTTCCATCATTCACAGGCAGTGTTCAGGATCCTTCTGACTGCCTGGATTTCCATCTCATGCTGATAGCTTTTTCAGAGTTAACTTCATTCCAAGAATGAGTCAGTATTTTCTTTAATCAAACTGATAGTTGTTTAGAAATTATTCCAGAATTAGGCCATAATTTTTCTTTTTGAAGGAAAAGGAAACGTGAGGTCAAATTGGAGTACCAGAAACTCATTAAGGTATCAAAGAAATTCTTTTGTCCTGTTTATGTTTGCATTTCTCCCCAGTAATGGCTAAAATGCAACTAAAAGTTTTGACTCTATTCAAGTGTGAATATAGAATTTTTCAAAACCTCTAAGAAGCCTAGTGTACAATTATGTACAAGTGCCATAAAAGTAGTTTGAAGATTACATGATTTGAATATTCTTTACTTAGTCCTCCATAGTTTTTCCTTCACAGAATACCTTTATGAAAACTGTGCTTTTTATTTTTAGGAGCAATTTTATCAGACATAATGAGGTTTTGTGTGTATCAAATGCACCTTTAAAATCTCATTATTTCAAAGATATTAGAAAAATGTTTTTAATGTTAGACGGTGTCTGGACAGACTATTAAGGCTAATTTGTGAATCACTAATTATCTGCTGAATATTCATTGCTATAACATTGATTGAGTGTATCTCTTCAGTGTTTTGTGGGAGCATTTTTAGTTGGAGTGATGAGCAATGAAGGCAATGAACTGAAATTTGTATCATGTGTTTTTGTTGAAAGGATTAATAAAATGAATCAGTGAAGTACTACCAATAGTTGGCACAGCAGCTGCCAAAGATAATGGCTACACCAGTTCTTCCACATCCTTGTGGTGTGAATCCCAGGCATGGCAATTCAAATGTTAGTCTTGAACTGATTTAACACTGATTGTCCTGGCTGAAATACAGATGAGGCATCTTTAACCTGGTACAAATAGAGAATAAATTGAAAAAAAATCTGCAGGAATAGTCGTAAAGACAAACACTTTGATGTTTTCTGTAGTAGTTTTCTGATGGTTTCTTTTCTCAATTTTATAGAAAGGCTATATATAGCCTTTTATATTGCCATTGCCATATGCCCACCAGAATATTATGGAGTAGGTAAATGAATTGACAATAACTGTGTCTGACAGATTCTTGCTTTTGGAGTTACTGTTTCTTTTAAAGTATGAAGAAAATTGAGACTTCCCTCAGGAAGGTACAGCAAGGAAAATGGAGAATATTTATAGGGTGTTTATCTTACTCTTAATGAAGTTGAAGCTTGTTGAAACAAAACTGAACAAAGGTAGTTATACACAGCTGCCTCAGCAGGAGTTGTGTGCAGTGAAGGAAAGTCTATAATGAAAAATGCAAACAGAGGACAAAGAATCTGAAGTTATATTCAAGTTGACAAATTCATTCTTTCCTAAGCAGAGTCTTCACAGGAGTAGACTTTTATTGGTCAGTTCTGGTTTGATACAGAGAAACAAGGAGGGCCTGCTGGAACATAATGAACATTTTTGTGATTTCCTGTTACGTGGTGTGTTGCACAAGTTTTCAAAGCATAGTTGGAGGTCAACATGTTATATAAGAAGCACAGAACATATTTTTAGAGAAATTATGCACAGTACTTAATTTCTGTGTGGAACCAAACTGCATGTGCAACAGAATTGTGTTTTCTAACGTCTGTCCAAAAAAAAAGATTATTAACAGATGTTCAGATATGAGATGGAGAATATATAGGTCTTTTGAAATGTTCCTTTGAAACCTGCAAGTTGGTTTCTGAATTACTTTGACCTCTCTGGGAATTTTGCTGCAGAGCACTGTAGTTCTAAATATGACATTCTACACCTAAATTGCAATTTATTGGTCAGCTACCCTATGGAAAGAACATTTGTGTTTCTTGGATGTAGTAACACTATCCATGAGAACACTTATCTTGGTTCAGGCTGAATAATTGATTGTATTAGGACTTGTAGGATAAAGATGGAGCAACCTGTGACCAGGCATGTAAGGCACATATTAGCATTGCAGGACTGAGCAATGCATTTCTTTCCTGTGATAAAAACAAAATTAAAGGGGATAAAATTGCTACCAGGATCTCCATCCCCCATCTTTTGTTTAAATCCGTGTTGCTGTGATGACCTTCACATGTGATGCAGCACTTGAAAGGTGGTAATTTCATAGAAATCCCACCTCAGTAGGCTGCTGTAATGGGCTGAGTTATGGTAAGGATGCAGGGGCAAATTTTCCATCTCTAATCCTTCACAAGGATATTTTTGCCCTCAGGCTTTAATTCTGATATCTGCTTGATTCAATAACAGACTTTGATGTAAGTCAAACTTTTCTAAAACACACAGAATACTCTTCACAAAATAAAACTTTGTAAGTGCAAGTGGTATAGACATTATCCTTGCATTTAGACAGTTCATTTCTTTTAATTTAAGTAAATTATTAAGACCTAAATTGACTTTTTGTAGTATTATTTCAAGGGCTAGGGGACCCAGAGATCATTCCAGTGGATTTCAGGATGTGTAAGAGAAAATAATGTTCCTGCTCAGGCTTTTTCCACTTGGTCAGACAGAAACAGCATGATTTCCACCTCCTAATTGTACTTTAAATTCAAATCCTAATTTCTATCTTGAAATTTCTTTTGCCACCTCCAGCTAATTAGCTTATTGTTATTAATCTCCAGCATAGAATCTGATTGGATCATCATTGGAGAAAACTATTTACAAATTACCATTGTGTTTTGTCAAAATGTGCTCAATCAAATTCTTTGTCTCTTATTCCAAATGTTGGCTCTTGTGAGCAAGAAACCAAATCCTGGTTTAAGCAGCTATGAAACTTTTGCCCTATAGTAAGTCCAAAGATGGCTGCAATAAACTAGAATTCCAGAAATTTTGTTTGACAGTCAAAAAAAAAATAAACTGGCTGATTGATAGTGAACACTATTTTGTCATTATGCTATGGCCCAGGACCTGAGCTTCATCTCCTTTCCTTATGACCTTGCACCTGGACAGAATGGGTGGAGTTTTTCTGATTGGGATTTTTTGTTATTTTTGAGGGTTTTTCCCTTGTTTCTGTGTTTTGTTAATGGTTTCTTCACTTTTTTAATGGGCAGTGTATCCCAAGGAACCTCCAAGTAGAGGTAAGTAACCTTCCTTTTCTGGAATGAGGAGGAACTAGTTGAGTATGGTTTTAACTTACTTTTGTTAAAGAAACAGTTCTGTCTGTTCTCTGCACATTTTGCTGACAAGTAACACACACTTTTCGTTCAGAGAGTGAAGTTTGAAAAGCTGAATTATCTTCACTCAGTTTGTGCTGATCACGTAATGGCTAGTGATGAATGTTTTAAGTAGTGACCATGAGGTAAAAGGTTCAGAAGTTCAGCTTTGTGTGGAATACAACAGAACATTGCTGGATCCTGCTGTGCAGCCAGGTGATGAGCAGCTTGTCATCAGAGGAAAGGCTTTTTGAACCTTTGACAGACAAGCTAGGACATTTTCAATGCTCTGCTTGACACAGTAAGCCTTTCATTCTATGTATTTACAAATCGTATTTTTCTTTTTTAATGCTTTTTATTCTTCCTGTGACTCCAGCTCCTGCTTCTCTAGAATCTTCAAGCAGTATAGAACAGGAGAAGTACCTACAAGCCTTACTGAATGTGATATCCGTCCACTGCAAAATGAATGGCAGTAATGCTCTCACTGTTAGCCCAACCATTGCTCTGTCTCCAGGTAAAATTGGTTTGTACAGTGCTTTTCTCTGGCTAAGCTGAGTGACTTTTCTCTGACTTGGTGGTAGTTCAGTGTTCCACATGAATTCTGTTGTTTCTTTATTGTTAGACTTTCCAGGTAGCCTATTCACTCTTAGTTTCAGTGAATGTGTTTTCTCTACGTAAAGGATGTTTATAATCTACCCTGAAATACTTTTCAGTATTAATCTGGCAGTAAAGTCTTTTATAACTAATTAAGCATAAACTGTGTATTGAATAAAAGACTGCCAAATTTAAAAGGATGCAAAATCTGCTCTATTTTATATAATGAAGCAAAATCTGCTCTATTTTGTATAATGAAGCAAAATCTGCTCTATTTTGTATAATGAGGAAGTAAGAGGTTGCAAGATCAGAACAGATAACACTGTTTAGCTGCAGCAGCAATGGAAGGCATATAGCCCTCTTTATGCATTCCATACTCATAATGAGTTTCTGCTAATGTAATTTCCAAATAGAGCTCTTTTTGCAGTGAAAACTCTTTCAAAATACACTATTTGAGTTATGCCTAGGTGGAACCATGAAGAAATTAATCCATGTTTCATTTCAGTTATTTTATGATGAAACCTGGTGAGGCTTAGGTGAGGGTAACCCCAACGTGTCAGGAAGGACTATGTGACTGGAAATTGTGTCTGTCTTGTCTTACTCAGTTGGTTGTAATTGGCCTAATACTGCCAAACAGTGGCTTTTCTTGTAAAGTAACACCATCCCAAAGTGTGTGTGCTTTGCTTCATTTATTGTAAAATATGTTGATTGCTTAGCTGTATCTAACACCTCCATACTGTTGCCAATGTACGCATTTGTCTTAAAAAATAAATCTAAAGTACAAAATTGGCAAGAATTAGAGGTATTGGGTGAAAAGGGGCATTTTATCAGTCATATTGAGTGTTAGTCTGCTTAACACTGTAGCTTTTTTAATCTTCTATTCTTTTTTTGACTGACTTTAGGCACTGAAACGAGGGCTTCAAGAATGTCTACTGTGTTTAAGCAGGTAGTGCCAGGACATTTGGATGTAAATCTATCCAATAGCTTTGCTCGAGGAGGTTAGTAAGACTAGCTCAAAGTCTATTATTTGAAGTAATAAATGATGAAAAAATGTCAGTGAAATAAAAATAATTATACTCTTTATTGATTCATTGCTCTGTGAAACAACAAAGCAGAAATTAGATTGGCCTCACTCCACAACATTATCTAATTTCTGTTCAAATCCTTTATTTACCGTTGAAATAAAGTCGGTTTCATGTTGGAATTAGTGAAAAATTAAGCACTCAGATAGGGATTATCTTTGTAAATTATTTGGGATTCATCCATATTTTTAATTTGTCTATGTATGGCCTGAAAATGCATATTTTTATGTAAGAATTTAATAGACTTTAGAATCTGCAATTACAGATCATTCAATCTGAAGCTTAGCTGATGCTTCATAACATTACAAATAATCTGTGAATAATTTTACTCTAAGTAGTAGGGAGTTACCTGGCCAGGTGTGGTAGGTAGGGAGATAAAGTACATTCTTTGGAAACAGTTGTTTCTAGTTACAGGGACTCATCAGTGTCATTTCTACAAGAACATTTCTTTCTGTTAGGGGGATTCCATCTACTTCTACACTTCTAGTCTGATGAAGTTTTGATTTTTTTTATGTGCAACATGTGCATAAATTAGTGCACCAAATTTCTTAAATATTGGTTTTTTAAAACAGGGATTAATCTAGTCCGTAAAAGAGAGCATTTTATATTTGGTTTATTACCTTTCAGCCCTGAAGGCTCCTTTGACAGTTATTTCTAAGCATCTAAATGCTCTTTTTCTTCTCTTTTGATACTTTCAGCATCTCAAGTTAGTTAGATGTAAATTCACCTGCTGAGGTCCATTGCAACCTAAATCTTCTTGTGTGATGCAAAACCTGCAGCTCATATGAGGAAGGATAAAAATATTTTGTAGAGAAAAACTTCCAGAAGAGGTGGGATGGGATTAAGGAAAAGAAGGTAGGAATAACACGAGAGGGAGGGAGAAAGGAAAATGCTCAGGAATGTATAGGGAAGTGATGTGAGAATTGTAGCAGAAGGGAAGAGGGGAAGGGCAGGAGAGGACGTGGGGATCACCAAAGACTGGGGAATTCTGTGCATTTTCATCAATCATAGTAAATGCATATTTCTTATCCAAGAGTTCTGTTTATGTTCTGTGCTCACTGTGTTGTTACTGTGCTGTGGCTGGAGATGAACCCAGCTGGTGATGTGGCAGCTGGGGCTGAAGAGAGCAGGAGGGAGCAGTGGCAGGGCTGGTGGCTGACAGCAGAGGTCTGGTTGTGTTCCATCCCCTTGTGCCAGGCACACAAAAGCAGCAGCAGCCCAGGGGTGCTGAGGGGCAGTGAAGGTGCTGCAGATGAGTCAGGGGAAGCTCTCTGGTTGCTCTGTGGAAGTTGTCTTTGGAAGATAAAGGAGTTACTGAAATAACTGCTGCTGGTTTCTAGCATTAGAGTTCGTGGTAGGTGTGATAGGATGAGTTTGTTGCTACTCAAAGGAAAAAGGGGCCTGAAGGCTGTAGTAGGTCACAGATGTGTTGTTTCATTGGACAGTGAAATCCCTTGGCTAAATTTCAGCAGTAATCAAGAAGAGGGCAGGGAAGTTATCTGGTGCCTTGCTGGATGGCTGCCACACCTGCCCTGTGTATCTGAAAGGTGTCTGTTCACAGTTCAGCAGGAGATGTGAGGACTTTGCTGAAACACAAGAATGTTTGACAAGTACAGTGGGAGCCCTAGGGAAGGTGAGAAGTTGACAGGGGAAGAGGGAACAGAGAAAGGGAATTTCTCCCTGGAGAGAAGTAAACACTAGGGGTTTTTAGATTAGCTGACACATTTCTTTTCAAAGAAATTCAAAAATACACAAAGTATATAAAATCTCTAAAATTGTTCTCAAATCCACTATCACAAAGTTCCTCACTACTTTTTCCCAGCTAGATATATTTCACATGTGAAGCAGCAAGCAGCTATGGATTATACACTACACTGTGCAAAATACAATAGCAGTGTTTTTGTGGTTTGGATTCTGGACCACTCTTTCTTTCCTTGTGTTTATTATCACACATACCAAGGCTCAAAAGCCAGGTTCAGCTGTGATACACCAGTAGAAAATTACATTTTCTATTTTTTTGAGCTAGACAATGTATTTGAATACAATCATTTTAAAATACAAGTTAAAATATATGTTCCAGTGTGTGAACAGTATTTCTCATTTTTTAAAACCATCATTGTTCTGAACACTCATCAGTTGTTCTGAATATTTGTGTCTGTGTCAAGTATGGTTTTTTACTTTATCTGGAACATTGTCACGAAGCATTTGTCCAAAGCTCAGTCAAGTTGGTTTTGATCTGAAATATTTGGTCAAATACTTATGTTTCATAATATATTTTTTTTCTTTGACCTTTTCTTGGTTGACACTTTTCATGAGAATTACAAGTTCACTCAAAAGCCATAGCTTTTCCTCTTATATTACTTTGTACATATAATATGATTCTACAGAGTAGCACTTCTTACCTGGCATTTCTGTGTAACTTAGCAGAATAAAAAGTTTTCTCAGTATGTTTTGCTGCTATTGGAGAAATACAAGGATATTTATAATCTAAAAATACAGACCCAGCTCAGAGAATTCTTTTCAAAGTAGGAAACATTAACATTTTGAGTATGATTTAATAGAATATTTGTATTAAAAGGACTCAGTTATGTGGATGTGGGTTTTGAGCCAAAGAAATATGCACTGATAAGCATATAAGGCTCTCACAGAAAATGATGATTTTTACAAGGGGAGAGAAGATCTTTCTGTGGTAGATATTACATGTTTTCTAAATTGTATACTTGTACACATGCCTTTAATAATGTTTGTAGGCGTATAGAACTAATATCTTGCATTCTGCTTTAATTTTGAGGTCCATCAAATTCTACACTTAATGTCCCTAGATTAACCAGCTATTTATAACAGGCATTAATGTTGGGATTTTTAATTAAACTAACTTTCAGCTGGATAGAAACTTTCAATAAATTGTTCAACAGAATGATTTAATCATTACATTTCATTTGGTATTATAATTATGGAAAAACATGATGGCTTTGCAGCATGTTTGAAGCTATTGCAATGACAATGGAAATTATTCCTGTTTGATAAATGGATACCTCCTTCCCATTTTATATTGGTTTTGTGGCTTGATTGATGTTTTGTCTTGTGATGCCTAAGATTCGTGCTGTCTGATAAATCATGTACTATAAAGAAATGCAATATATACTAGATCTTTGGAAATTAATAAGTAACCCTTTTCTTCTCTCCTGCAATGTGTTTCGCTGCAATGTGCATTCCATTCCTCCTCCTTCTGTCTTAACTGTTATCTGCCAGTGCTTGGGTACAGAGATAAATGTTTCACTCATTCAAATTCCAAATCAGCAACTAAGGAAAGAGTCCATCAAGGTACTGTATTCTGTGTCCTGAAAGCCCATTCTTTTCTACCATCTTCTGCTACAATGTCTTAATTCATTCTAAAGTGATACTGACAGAAAGCCTCCTTGCTGCATTAACAAAATTTTGGGGATTTTAGCTCAGTGTTGTGGATTTGTTATGTTTTGGAGGTTTTTCGCCCATTGAATGTGTGCACAGTGACAGTGATGTAACACAGAGTGATATGTAGAAAAATTTCTGTGTGAAAATTTTAAACAGCTAAAAATCAGTTCTGAAAAAGAGCTTAGTATTCCCACTGCTTTAGTAAAATAGCTAAGAAGTGCTGTTACCTAGACACTGAATTTCTTTCCATAGTTATTATTAATATTAATGAACAGGGGAAAATTGATTACTGTCAAATCAGAAAGTCATAATAATACAGTATATGCCAAATGATGAAAGCAAGATATTGCTAACAAAAATAAACTACTGGGCAAAAGTACAGTAAAAATTGTGCCTTTTAATCACTGCTGTCCATGCTGGCAAATATGTTCATCTGCATGTATTTGTAGCCAGTTTTGTTGCTTTTGGTGTGCCACAAGTGCTAATGATGGGTGCTTCTGTGAAATGCTCCAAAGTGTCACTGTGTATTTTTTGTACACTTCATCTTTGAGGACAGCAGTCTGTATTGGAGCTTGCATTTTTCATACCACATGAATGAGAACTTCTTTCTCTTATTCAGTGTTTGCTGTGATTTCTGCTTGCTAAAGTCTTTATTATTTCACGTGCAGTAGCTGAGATGTGGAATAAAAGTTTATACTAAACACACTCCCTTACTGCTTGAGGTGTTTTGTAGAAGTGGCTGTCTGTGAAGTGGGAGCTTTTGAGAGCTGTTACTGACTCAGTAACCAAAAAAAAAGTCCTTGCCAGTCACTCTCAGTTGCTGCAGTTCATCTGCTCACATCTCAGACTAGCAGCCAGACAGGCAGACAAGCTAAGCTGTACAGACAAGTCCCTGTTGAGAGTTATTGTGCAGAATTCTTTTTAATAGAAACCCAATTCTACTTCTAAAAAGTAGAATAAAATTATTTTGCTGGTTGAGCTATCTCAGTGGAATTTACTGTTATCTGCATCTTTTTTCTTCTGTGCAAGAAATGTTAACTATGCACATTATTGGATTTTCCTGAAGAGGGGTGGGTGTTGGTCCTATAGTATATAAATTTCTATCTATGAGGTATTTCTGGTGCCTCTTTTGGATATCTTGCTTCACAGATTTATGGACAAGAGTCTCTTCTGATAATCTGATTTACTGCATATTGGGATAAAGAATTTCACACTGCCATTTGGAAGCCAAATTTAGTGTACTTTAAGGGATTTGATTTTCAAGTAGTGCTGTTCATACTCTGAGAATCCAGTACCTTTCACGTGCCTCACATTGCACACACAAAAACAATGTCACAAAATCCTGGTTATTAACTGAGGTACAAGAAACAGAAAAAGATTTGCTGCTTGGCTTTTCTTCTAGCACTAAACAGGCCTTGGCAATCTGTTTTATCACTACTTTATCTTACTGATTCTTATTGAATCACCAAAACTTACTCAAGCGTGATGAGATTAGAGCATATCTGTGTGCTGCAGGAGTTTCCTCCCCTGGCAGTGCCAATAGAGCTGCCACAGCAAGGTGTACAACATGCAAACTCAGAGTGCAGTTGGGATGTTGCTGTGATGCCATTCAAACATTGCTGCTGGCAGGTGCAGTCTGTGGTTCCACATCACACTGCACTTCATGTTGTCGCTGGCTTTGGCATTTCTGTGCTTTCCTGATTTTTGTCCCTCTAGAAATTTCATTTCCATGCTCTTACACGGACATTTGCTATTTGAAATTTTGGTTTAGCACCATGTTACTGATAGCACAGCAATTATTTTCTCTACAGTAGAAAGCATTGTGCAGAGTTAGATGAGTGTCTGAGGTTAAACAACAACGCAGTAGGATGGTTTTGACAATTTTTGTTACAAATCTGTTTCTTTCCAGTTCATGCTGTTAATTATGTCCTGTCAGGGATGCATGTGACGTGTTTAAGCATATATCTCAGTAATTATGGTCTCCAGTGCCTCACACAAAGTGTTTTTTAAATATTCTTCATCCTCATGAAGGTGTATGGGCAAGTCTTCGTTCAAGCAACCGATTTATCAACACTCAGACTCCATTCATTGATGTTGGTGCAAGACTTGCAGGGAAAGATAACACCCCTCCCTACAGCAGCAGCTCTTTTCTGCAAGGTCAGCTTCTGAGAAGACAAGCAGCCCTCTATATATTTGGAGAAAAATCTCAGTTACGGGTAATGACAATTTTTTTTTTTTAATGCTTAATGTAGTTTTTATTTGGTTGAGCTTAATTATTCTCCTGTTGTTACAAACAGTAAATGATATTCAAGATAACATGGAAATATGTTATGAAGGAAACAAAATGTTGTTAGCTGGGGAAGCAATTACCAGAGAAGGAAACCTTCATTACTGTGGGCAGCACTAAACACACATAAAGCCAAATTGATGAGAATAAGGCCAACCCAGAACTCCTGATTTGATTACATGAAGAGGACCATGATGTCTACAGTTTTTTACATATTGTTTGATAGATTTTAATGTTTTAGATGCAATTGTTTGAAAAACAGGTATCCTCTAATTCTTAGTAGTTTCACTTGTTTTCTGAAAATGTTTTCGGGTTTTGTTTTTAATTTCTGCATTCAAAGATTTAAAAAACCAAGGTTTTTCTACTTTCTTATTCAAAATGTGAACATACATAAAATATTAATGTATTTTTTGAAATACAAAAGGTCCAAAACCCATTATTGGTAGTAGGAAAACACATCACTATTCTTTTTTTTCTGAAATTATGTTCTATCAGGAGATGGAGGAGACATGCTCTAATAAGGACTGTTTCTAATTGTTTGCTGTCTTAATGAATGATAAGTGAAGAGTTCAGTCATGCATCTACAGCCGTGTAGCAGAAACTACTGCTTTATTCTGCTAAATATCACATTACAGAAGTTGATGAGGAAAACAGAAATACACAACATTTTAAAGAAATGGTGCTACTTTCCTCAGTTGCTTTTGTCATGCATTATTACAACTTTGCATTGTTGAGTTATTGAATTTATTTTTGAACCATGCAAAATATAAACAGAATTAAAACCAGGCTTTCACTTTCCTACATTTGGATTGGCATTCTATGAAGGAGCTTAATGAAGATTATTTGCAGGCCAAGTTTAATTCAATGAAAGCAATTCCTGAAGAAAACTCAAAAAGTTTGGCATGAACATCTTCAATGGTGCTTCATACATGGGAATTGTTTTTCCTAATAATGTTCTCCATATTATCCTTTTCATCATAATCCATTGGGTTTTGATGGGGTTTTTTTCAGTCAGCTAACTTGTTCTCTTAATTCAATCCTCCTCTCCTATTGCTAAATGCAGTAAGTTAAATAAAACATGAGGAATTCTGCTAGGAAAAGCATCCAGCTGCTGCTCTGTGCTGAACGAGGTACTTCAGACAAACAACTCCCTCAATGTCCAGTGATTGTTTAGATGACTCAGTTGGTTTGCAGTTACGGGGCTTCTTTTTGCTTTAGGGGGTTACTTTTTTCTGCTTTTTTGAAGTCCCAAAATGTGTCCTGCACTGTTCACGTGTCATCCATACAGATATTTTCATTTTTATTTGTTTATTGTTGATTAGCTTTAAAATGTTAAAGGAAGTGCACTATGTTGTGTATAAGGAGCTGAACAGATTGTCACTCGACTTTGGTTTTTCACCAGTATTACTGCTAGAATAATTCTAATTATTATTGAAAATATGACTGCTGTGCAATATGTTCTGCTGTTAGGGTTACAGCTGGGTACTCCACTGTGGTACATTTTGCAAGATTTTTATTATATTTTTTATTTTCCTGGGCAGGTGTTTAACTACACCGATTTTCATGAGGAATTAATTACCTAGCAATAAAGCAGGCAAGACTTTGGGATTTAAGGAGACTGTCAGTGAAAAATATGCTTCCCTTTTAAATTACATCTGCTGTTGTCCTTTTCGTACAGGGGTTCAAACTTGATTTTGCATTGAATTGTGAATTTGTTCCTGTTGAATTCAGTGACATCCGACAGACAAAGGCGAGCTTTAAAAAGCTGATGAGAGCTTGTGTTCCCAGCACTATTCCTACTGATTCTGAGGCAACATTCCTCAAAGCACTTGGGGAGTCAGAGTGGTTCCCACAGGTAATTTATCTGACAGGTACTTCTGATAATCTATATGCAGTACTGCTCACACAAAATAAATTCCAAGCTCTTGTGACAGAGGACTATTGTGTTCTAACCAGCTGTTGTTCTTTGCTCATTGTAAGCACTTTGCATGCTATCTATTCTGGCATTACACATTATTTTAATACCATCATTGTATTTACAAATATGGGAGGCATTTTTATAACAAAATTTATGGTTTTTAACATGGAACACACACACACACAAGGAGAGGTGACTGGGTTTTCTGTCTGTTCATGGTCTTGGTTTTAAATTATTTTTCTTATTTTGTGTATTTTAAAAATCAGAAAAAGAAAGTGTGGAACAATAAATGAGCTTTTTGATTTTAAAACCAATATTTGACTCCTCCTATGTGTTCCCTATGTGTTCACATAGGATTTTGATATGCACGAGTTAAAAAGCAAGCAAACATCTGTTGTGGGGAAGAGAGGATTCTATGTGTGTTGCTCTCTTCTCTTTGAATTTATACCTTTATTTCTGTCTCATGTTCCTTTACATAAATATTAACCAAACAAAGGCAAGACTGGAGCAAACTTTGCACGATTCAAATTAAGAAAGATGTGGGAAAGCCAGCTCTTTGTAAATCTAAAACCACTTTAATTACAGTGAATGGTTTTTAACAGCTGCTTGTTATGTTTGGAATCTGCTGCAGAATATATTTTCCTCAAATGCAATTAAGCACAGAAAGCAGAATAGAAACTTGTGCTGATTTCTTAAGGAGGAAATACTTGTGAGTAACGTGTCAGTTGTTACACATCAGGAAATGCACTCCAAATGTTGAAATGTGCTGCAAGGAGTGGCTTAACTTCTTCCCTGAGGTGAGAGCAGGAGCTGGTCATGGCTGGGTCTGGCCACCAAGGTTTTCAGGAAGGGGAGAAGTTGGGAGAGCATGAAAAAGACAAGACTTCCTCATCATGTGAACATTTTCCATCACAGAGTGGTTGGGCAAGTTCTTAAGTGTAGATAAATTAATCTAATGTCATTTCATCATTGAATTGATGAAATAAATGTCCCCTGCAGCAGCCCAGGGATCAAGGGCACTGTAACACTGGAGTTACTCTCTTTTGGCATATTTCAGAGGATCATTCCTGCTCTGAGTGCATCACTCTGCTGAGGACTAGGACATAATGTCACACACTAGCTTTGTTATATTTAAACCACATTTCTGTGGTTTAAATCATGTCATATCTGACTTATGTGATAAAGCTAATTTATGACTGATAAAGTTAATTTATGACTGATTTGGCACATTTTCTACTATTCCCATGAAAGAACATAGATCTGTCATCTCAGAAATGTTTTCATTGTATTATGCTTTCCTCTTCTGGGCAATAGAAGTTTAACATTACTGATTTTAACACTGTATGGACTATCTAAGAATGTGAATTCCTAGAAGAAAATTGAAGCACTGCCCTATCTTCTGAACACAAATTATAAAAACAGTGGTTTGCATTTTTAACAATCTGTAAAACCAGATTGCATATCAGTTTCCTCATTAAAGGTGGGAAAAAACAGCCTTTCTTCTATTCTACTTCCTAAGAAAGTATAGAAGAATAAACAAGCTTGGTTTTAAAAGTGGTTCTCTTTTCAGTCTTTTCCTATAAAAATTGCAGGAAAATTAGTCTGTTTGGGTTGGGGGTTTTTCCTAAATAATGGCTGTGTGAGTGCTCAGAGGAGTCAAAGTTTTCCTATCACAATTTTCATAGCAATATTCATCAGTTTTTTAAGAGGAAGAAAGCAGACTGCAATGAATAAGAATGAATTTTCTAAGATTTAACTGCTGGTTGGTTGATCTTTTTTTCCTCTTATTTTCTTCAATTTAATTTTCTTCTCAGTTTCCTGTGCCTTTTGTACTTTCTGAACTTTTTTCCTTGCGTAAGTGATCTTAGATGATTCTTACCATCTTTTGTTTGTTTTCCTATATTGTTTTCTTCCTTCTTTCAGGCTTTCATCTTTCCTATTGCTTCTGTTGATTGGATTATATTCAGTGCTGCACAAAGAACAGTTTCACTCTGCTGTAAAAAACTGAATTGTTTATGTAGTACCTGTTATGTTGTTTACCAAGAGTGCTGTCATAGTATACAAAAATGGTAAAATCATCATACAGATTTTTCTTTTTAGTAATAATGATGTGAAGTCTCATAGTAAGATAAAATTGCCCAGATTCACCTGAACATCTTTACCCTGCTTATTTTAGCATCACTGTGTAATGAGTATTAAAATGCAAATAATTAGTGTCCTCTTTTCAGATATTTTAGCCTGTCTGCCCAACTATCTAAACTGTTTCTCTGTTGTTGTTACTATTTCTTAATTCATTAATTTCCAACTTCCATGGGACTGAATATTAGTAATATTACCTTGTAAATATCTTGCATGGGTTCTCCCATCAAAGTACTTAGTCACTTTATGGAATCTTAACATTTCACAGGAAATTTTTTTAGTGTTAAGCCCAGGATGGAATTTCTCTCCAGTAAATCTGTCAACTGTGTTGTTCCCATTCTCCTTTTTATGACAGCTAGTTTATTGCAGTACTCATTGGCTTTAATACTTTTAAGTACTATCTTCAAAACTTCCCTTGGTTTTATTGTAGTTCAGATGGAAGTACTTAGACTTACATTTTACTGTTGCCTAATCAGTTGCATCAATGTATTTCTCTGTGCTATATGTGGATCCAGGAATGCATTTTAAAATATGAAAATATTCTATTTATTGATATTATCTAAAGATTTGTCTAGAGTGTGTTACTCATTCGTAATATTTTATAGCTTCACAGGATAATGCAACTGGGTGTGATCATCTCTGAACTCCTGGAAAATGGCTCTTCTGTTATGGTTTGTTTGGAAGATGGCTGGGATATTACTGCTCAAGTAAGCTGTTATAAAACCCTTGAAATAGTTAAATATTAAGGAAAACCACCAGGCAGTACTTTTTTACAAAAGTGACAGATAATTTGGCATGACATTAATAAATTTGTGTTGTGGCAGCAGAGAAGAAACCAGAATGCAAGAATCCTTGCATTCATTTGCAATTTATTTCATGTCATGGTTCCTTAAAATGAATTCAATCAAAGGTCCTGATGGTCTTAACAGTTCTAAGGCTTAGATGTAAGATCTGCATTCCTGCACCTGACCATGTGTTAGAATGAAGGCTGAAAGTTGCCACAACTGTTCCTGTATCATTTTAAACACAGGAGAAATTTATTCTCTTCCATTCAATTTCCATAAATAATATTAGGAGACCACATAGGGAGAAAACTGATTTTGTGCCAAAGTGCCTGTAGCACCTGCTGCAAGGACAGATCACCTCAAACTATAAATTAGGTGAATCAAGATCTGCTGCCTGATTTAATAGATGCATTGTGTCCATGCTGCTGCTTCATAATTCAGAAGAGAAACACAGATATCCATAATTCTAGTAAATAAAACCTTCATGTGCAGCCAGCATCATAATGCCAGGTAAACAAGCACACGAAAGGATGTGACCAGAATTATTGGAATCATTGCCAAACAATGAAGAGTAGAGAGGGGACATACATAGCTCAAAGTGCAAGAAGGCTGTGCTGCATTTTAAAGTCTCCTGAGATGCTGTGTATAAAAACTGACTGCAGTTGGCTGGGGCAAATACTCTAAAGTCACCCTCAGGACCAATTCTTTAATGCTTTTTTTTGCTGAGGTAGTAGATACTATCTTTTAAACATCTATTATAAAAGGGGTTTTACTGCAAACATAATTTAAATGTAGCAAGCATTGTAATCACCTCCCAAGTCTGTAGGTGCTTAGGTTTTACTTCTGCAGATACCATGAAGTCTCAATGTAATTGAAGCTTTTTCATGTGGAATATTACTTGGTTTGTTTCAAAAAAGTACTTAATGTATGTGATAAAATACTTGTCATTGACTTTATATGAAAGCTTTTGTTTTCTTGAACAATAAACAGATTACTGAATGCTTATATTCATTTGCTAAAGGTTCCTCCTGACTTCTGTCACTCGTAACACAGAATATCCTCTCCTGTGATCTAGGTGGTATCTCTGGTGCAGTTACTCAGTGATCCCTTCTACAGGACACTTGAAGGCTTCCGAATGCTGGTGGAGAAAGAATGGCTCTCTTTTGGTCATAAATTCAGTCAACGCAGTAATCTGACCCTCAATTGTCAGGGGAGTGGATTTGCTCCTGTTTTCTTACAGTTCTTAGACTGTGTCCATCAGGTAAGCCAGTCTCTAACTTCCATTTATGAGAAGGTTTCATGAAGGAATGTGTATATTCCAATATTTCAGATGTTACAGATACAGGTCTGGGAGAAGACTAGTGGCATCATTCCCTAGGTTTTATTAAAGTGGATGGATTTCACCTCAAGAAGAGCTGGAATGGTTGTCTAGGGGAGACTGACCTAAAGCAGACTCAGAGGGATGGTTGGAAGTACTGCTCTATAAAGGATGTTTATGTGGAGGTTTCAATTAGGTTTTTAAGCTATGACTGGCTTTTAGAGTCCTTTATTCACAAGGAAGGAGGGACTGATTTCTAGTACCTTGACTAGACAGTTTTTAGCTCCTTGTGCCTGATGATAAGCATTGAAGAGGCCTTGAACTGCACCAGTTCTGGAAACAATGACAGCTACAAACCTGAGATGTTCTGATTTTTATGTCTAGTACATGTTCAGAAGAAGATGGACACCAGCAGTTGTGCTGTGTAGGAAGAAATTAGGTCAGAGAAGATTATACTCATTTTGGGTTAATTCTGAAGTCTGTCCTTTTCTTCATCTCAAACCACTGAACGAAAATAAATTCTTTGCAGAGATTCTGTGGATGCAAACATAAGAGGGGGTCTTGCATAGTTCCTCTTATACGTGTCCTTCTTTTCCCACTTCCCTGATTTTTCTCACTGAAAAAGCTGAAAGTTTCCTTGACATTATTAACCTGTGTTAAAATGTATGGATGACTGTGTATCACAGAAAATAACTGTTAAGGCACAAGCCTTTTTACTGGGAGCACACAGTCATAGTGAATACTTGCATGAGAGAGGAGTCTGTGACTAGTCTTACTCTGCTGCCTGAAGGAAACTCCACAGATTAAATAACTTGCTAAACCAAAGGAAAGCAATCTTCAGATATATCTATGTGAGATTGATAATGAATGAGCTTATAAGAAGATGAGTGAAAAATGTGTTATGGAAAAAGTCCCCAGCTTTGTTCATGTCCCAGTGTTAAACACCAATAGCCATTATTATTGCTGTCTCAGAAGTTAAATGTCATATTCTTGGAATTTGCATTGATTCCTCTTGTGAAAAACCTTAGAAATATTTGTCACATCTTCAGTTTCATCCATTCCCCAGTGGTTGTGGTCGTTAAGGTTGTTTTTTATTTGAAACTGGGAGATTTCTCTAAAGACACTCAGTACTGCATTTTTCGTTTAAATAAGTTAATCTGCCCAAATGTCACACTTTTTTTCACAATAGGCTTAGGGTTATTGCTCCTTTTCTGAAGTAGGAAAAAACCTATATTTTTGGTTGCAATGCCTACAACAGGACAAAATTGCCATGTGCTCTAATACTGAAACCCATCTGCCTGGTGGTTCATTCAATTCTCTAAATTAATAATTTGTCTTGGTCATGGTGCTGTGTTCTCTCTTTTTCAAGTGTCTTCTCTAAGCTTAAATTGGCCGATTGGATAACACCATCCATTAGCAGAATGGAGTAAACCTACCTCTGATTTTAAGCAGTTGTGTAAATTTGAAGTGAATCCTTCCAGCATCTCCCCTTACCATTTTTTGATGCTGGTCTGGTGCATGTGCACTACATTCTTTTGGGAAGAATTTAAACTTGCACCAATGATTTGTCACTTAGCTTAAAACCATTGGAGTCATCAATGTAAAGTGGAGTCATCCACTCAACTGGACTAAATCCAGTCCAGGTAAAACCACAGGTGTGTAGTGTGGCTGCAGGGACCTCAGCAGCAGCTGCTTCAGTCTGTTTGTCTGCTCTGGGTTCCTTCTGCTAATGTAGGCATAGCCTACATCCTGGTTCTGCCTCTGGAAACACTTTGCTTCAGTTTTACTGTAATAAATCTTAGAAAGTTGTCATTACAAGGAAATTATCCACACATGCCCATGCAGTATTTCTTTCTCAAATGATTCAGAGATGATACAGGTTTTGGAAACAAATGGGTTATCCAGAAGAAAGTTAAAAATTAAATTCAAGGATTTGGGTTTATTGTCATGAAATAGAATGGACCATGTTTTCTTCATGACAGAATTCTTGGTTTTTCTTTATGTTTAACAAAATCTGCAGTTCTAAGGACATGGAATAGTGGATTATAATCATCCCACCTTTAAAACTTAGAATAAATGCAAAGTGGGATAAATCCCTGCTGTTGACAGCTGCCAGGCACAATTTTGCCTCAGGGTGCACACATGTGAATGTGTCAAGGAAATACAAGAGCATCACCTTTGTAATTCACCTCAGGCAGCAGCTTTGGTGTGTCACTCAGCAGGTATCTGACTGTCTTATGAAATACACAGGTTATTAGCAGATACATTTTCCAGAGAGAAGTGCATTTTCTGCTTTGTGAGTTTAAGCTGTGTGCACATGCCCTGGGTGCAGCTGTGCCAGCAGGATGTACCTCCTGCTCCCAGTCAGGAGCTCTTCACTGCTGCTCTGGTGGAGAGAGCACCCTTCCAGCCTCTTAGTCAGGGCTTCTTGGGAGCCTGCTTGCTTTTTCCAGCCAAAATGTTGGGAAAAATTTGGTAGAAAAGACCACTAGAAGCAGTTCAGCTTGTCCATCTGAAGGAGACAGTGACTTCTTATGGGAGAAGATAAGGCTGTGAAGGGGTTATAATTGTTTTACCCAGTGTTATCTTCATCCAAGACAGGGCATGGGAAGCATAATCAGTCTGCTATAGATAATACAGACTTGTCTGTAAGCTAAATGACCTACAGTCCCATGGAACATGCAATTCTGAGTAACTTCTAGAACTAGAGTTAGATTATTCTTCTAACTCGTGATGATGGCATAGTATTGAGTTACCAAATTCTAACAGTGTGGTTGTAATTTCTAGGGAAATTGATTTTGAAGTCAAATTATTGGTTGAAATTTCATATGAATTTACCATAAAAAATAAGTTTTCTCAACACTGGTACTTGAAAATTTTTGTGAAGTTTCATTGGTCTCTGTGCAAATTGTTACACAACTCCAGAATCCAATTAGATTGCAACTTGACCCTGAAGTGTAATATATTATGATCAGTTTTTAAAAATCACCCATTAACTGGAAGCAAACATCTGGTCCTTTCAAAGTATTTTTAACCTTTAGAATCCATATACTAGGTGCAGTAAGAAAATTACCACAGAGCCAGTACATGCATTATATGTCATGGGTTAAACTAAAGATACAGAGAAAACAAATGAAGCAGTGATTCCTAAATTAGAACTGCATCATCTTATAAAAAGTCATTGTTTATGCCAATATCTCCAGGTGTCAGCTGAATTATTAATGCAAAATCAGTCTTTCACAATAACAGCATCTGGCAGATACTTTCCCTGCTTCTAAGGAGACTGAGTTTATGCAAGTGATGTCAGTGAGGAAGCTTTTCTTATTTTTCTTCTGAATCTACTTGGTAATTTTTTAAATATAATTAAAACAGGATGATTTTCTAGAGCTGACATCTTTTAAGCCAAGCGAGGAGCTCTGTCACAGCACCCTGTGTAAGAGGAGGTGAGTGCTGCTCCCATGGGAGATGTGCTCAGTTATTCCAGGGTTTGCAGGAGTAGCCTCGTAGCCATTACCAGCACAGCACCTTTGGAGTGCTATATTCCTCATTCATACTAAGTAAAAATTGATTTAAAAAACCAAAATGTATTAGAAAACTAAGGAAAGCTGATAGATTTTAGAAGATTATTAAATACATATAGGAGATACTTCAGTGGGAACATGGTAATTTTAAAAAAAACTCCAAAATGTTGAATTTCTCTAATCATAATATTAGAAACACATACAGGTTTAATCAGGTTTTGAATGTTCATGTATTATGGAGATTATGACAACAACATTACTACATCGTTTATCTCTATCAGAGAAATGTTTCATAGTTGTTTTCCCTTTAAAAGTAAATTAGATTATAATAACTTATAGTTACTACAATATTTCTCCATCCAGAAATCTCAGAAAGGGAATCACCCACAGCATTTAGATCCATGACAGAATTTTATCAGCAGCTTGTTCTTGTAACTGTTACATGTATTAAAATAATTGTTGGACCATAAGTAGAAGTTAAGACCCTGTATATATTTCATGTCAAATAGCAGAATGTTGCCTTTCCTTCTTGCAGTATATGAAAAAAACCTTCTCCTAACACAAGGAGAAAATATGTACTAAAGAAGATAGGGAAAAAAACTCTTTTTTTATAAATAGAGCTAAATATTTCATTTGTCTGTAAAATTGAAGTCCTGAATTTATTATAGAAAAAAAAAATTGCTTAGCTTTATTCTTACAGATCAGAGCAGGAATGTAATATTTGTATCAGGGGGAAAATGGGGATTAAATTAAGAGTGGGTATATTGAATTGACATGTCTTAAAGTATCTTAGCATTTTAAATGCCCAGCCCCAAGATAATACTGAGCTATAATAACAACAAATTCTCTGACTGAAAAGCTGTGTGGGTGTTTATAGGTCCTTTCAAGGGATTTTTCTGTCACTGTTGCATGTTCAGTAAAAAACCTCTCCTTGCTGAACACTTCTTTGCCCCTTTATTTAGCTGGTTTGTGTGGAAATCTAAATGTAAGGAGCTTCGAGTAATCTTAATAACAGTTCCCATCAGTACTGAAAAAACCCCATTGAGCAGCTGACAAGTTAAGAGAGAAACTGATAAGAGATTAGAAAATATGGAACAGGAAAATGGGTGGGGGAATGCAAAAGACATGGCACAGGCAGATTGCAGAACTGAGGGTATATTACAGGTTTGATGTGGAGATAGACCAAGCACTGTAGGACTTATTTCAAATGTGAAATTCAATCAGCAGTTTCTTTTTCAATTGCAAGCTGTACTTCCACTGCAATTAGAAATTTTCAATTAATTGCTATGTTTATTCTGAAAGTAAAGATCACGAGTCATAAACTTATTTGAAGAGTAAATTTTAAATTAACACATGAAATTTCTCCAAGCACTAACTCATCAAGATTTTTAGAATCTTTCATTTTATATGGATATCAAGTATAAATATCAGTAACTAAGGCTAAATTTTTTGCCATGAATATTAAACTTCATGCTTAAAATCTTACACCAGGCTCTTTATGATAATGTTAAAGAGAAGCAGCTGTGAAGAACCAGCCATTTCACTATGATAATCTTGTATAGTTTCCTTAAATAAATATCAGCTCCTGACTCATGTTGGAGACATTCACTGAATTAGACAGACCCACAACCTAATGAGGGTAACATTTTAAGGAATGACATGGTTTTTACTGTTTTAAAATAATAATGGCCAGACACCTCCTCAGTGTGGGGTTTTTTTCATGCTCTAATATTTTTGGTCATATTTTGAAAAGGAAGAAATATGTGTAGACTAGTAAGTACTTGAGAAATTGGCTGTTTCAGGAGTGGATGGAATGTCATGTGCAGCATTGTCTCTGTACTTGTCTGCCTCATGGGGTTCTGAGCAATAGCAAGAAATCCAATGTGAAACCTTTTAGTTCAAGTTTGAATTGCAGCCACATCCAGGAGTAGCATCTTTACCTGTGAAGTGACATGGTGACTCAAGAATTATCACAGAAGATTTATATCCAGCTGATTTCCTGGCAGAATCATTACAGAGTGTAATACTGCTTATTACACAGTTCACTCTATCTGCTCTGAAATGTTTCTGCAGCATAGACAATACATGAATTTATTTAGCCAAAAAATATTCTAGGACAAAATGTTAGAAGGATTTTTGTGACACTTGCAATTTGTTTTCAGCATTCATGGGGGAATTGTTTTGCTGTCATTTCACTTTATTATTTCTTACATATCTATTTGTATTATACCTCAATATCCACTTTTTTCCTTTTTTTTATTTTTTTTACTTTATTTTTTAGATTCATAACCAATACCCGACAGAGTTTGAGTTCAATCAATATTATCTGAAGTTTCTGGCTTTTCATCACATATCAAATCGATTTAAAACATTTCTTCTGGATTCAGATTATGAAAGACTAGAACATGGTATGTGTGATCTTTGTGTACTGCATATTGCTTTTGTAGTTGTTGGTATTTTTCTCCTCAATATTTGGTCTGCAAACATTTGCCTGGGTTAAGATGGTCCAGTAGCTGCATTTCAGGTCTAGAAAGCAAAATGGAGCTGAAGAACTTGTAGTATTTTCTGCATCAGAGATTCCTGAGCCATGCCTCTGATGGCCCAAAGAGAAAGTAGAAGAAATTAGTGCCATGCCTCAGGGTTTTCAGCAGTTTTTCCACATAGTTCCATTTTCCCTACTAAATAACCTTCTTTTAACAGAAACAAAGTCTCTGTGAGTCCATCAGAGAGTTCATGGAGTTTCAAGAAAGAAAAGCCTTTCCATTGATTACCTCCCACTTCTTCCTCTTGAGTTACCTTCAGTGTTTCTCCTTTTATATTTTCTGTTTTACTCCATCTCTCATGTGCAGCCTTACTGGTTCCAAGGCCTTAGCTCCCCTCAGAGCCATTTACTGAGGCTGTTCTTGGGACTGGTCCACTAAAACATGCTCTGAATTGCTCTGCTTTGGGGATGCTTCTCATGGCTTATCATCAGTTGTAATGCTTTTCTTAAAAACTGTTGTAGCTGTGGGGCAGATTAGACTTGGTCAACCATTTCATTAAAAAAAAAAATGTTAATTTCTATTATTTATCTTCTTCATTTATTTCCTGTTGCAGTGGCATTTGATAGTAGATTTTGCTATACCTTCAGTCTGTGAAATTCCTTTAGGCTGGGCTTTAGCATTTGTTGAGCATTATCATAAAGCCATATTTTTGGTGCTCTTCTTTTCCCCAGGGACATTGTTTGAAGATAAAGGAGATAAACATGCCAAGAAAGGAATTTGTATTTGGGAATGTATTGAAAAGATGCACAAAAGGAGCCCTATTTTCTTCAATTACCTCTATGCCCCTGCTGAAATCGAGGTATGATTTTTTCTTCAAGTACAAGTGGTTTGTTATTCTGAGTGATTCCTTGAGCACATTTTGATATCTGAATTGTTCTGAACTGAGTTAAGTATTTGGTGGACAAAATTGACCCTACCTGATTGATTGGAGCAGTATCTGAAAGTCATGGAAATGTAATTTAAAGGGCCAGATTCTAGAACATGTATTCATGCATCCTGGTAAACTAAATGAGGTTCCCTGTTTGATATCATTCAAATATATGAATTATTATTTAAATTGTCATTAAAGGGGAACTGAGTTTAGAGTCATAATGGGATACATTTGATAACAATCTGATTGAATCACATAATCTACATCTCTGTTTTATATGATAATGTCTGTCCCCTAGACTGGGCTGTGTCTTGAATAATTTTAGAAAATTCACAGTATACTCACCATTGTAGAATTCAATTTAGAATAACCTGGAAAATGCAGGTATTGTGTTGTAAATCTTAAATTCAAAGGCTCCCTTCATGTCATTATAATAACACTTTGTTTCAAATAGGCACTGAAGCCAAATGTAAATATGTCCAGCCTCAAAAAGTGGGATTATTATGTAGAAGAGATTTTGGCTACGGGTCCTTCCTATGATTGGACCATGCTACCTGCAAAATGCAGTGTTTCAGAAGAAAATGACCAAACAGATGGCTCAGTCTCTCAGACTAAGAGGAAAATAGTGTGGCCATGTTATGATGATGTAAAAAAAATACAGCCTGATGCCATCACCAGCCTTTTAAATGTGAGTACTTGTGTTGCACAGAACAGTAAGTTCTCTTACGCTCATGAAATTCGTATTTACTTTTTATTGAAGTTATTGCCTTACAGATGTACTGGTATTAGAAGGACCATGCAAGATGTCAAAACAGGTCTTTAGTAGGACTGACTGCTTGGCCTGGAGATGTGGTGGTGGTTCTGGGAGTCAGTCAGACTTCCTGCAAAGCTGGTGTTGTTCCAAATGCACGCTTTCCTGGGAGCGTGCTTTAATCGGAGTTAATAACTACTCATGGATTCATTTTTTCACTGTTTCAAAGAATAAATAAAATTTTAGGTGGCCTTTTGTAGGGAATGCAGGAGCAGCTATTTTCATTTGGGCAAAGGGTGAATCTTGCTTTCTTGACCCCTTTCTCCTCATTTTAAAGTGTGGGATAAAATAACGACCCAGATTATTGGACAGATCAGAAAACAGAATCTGACACTTCTTGATTTTAACAATTGGGAAGCAGATACACAAACATAAACTGAACATCTTGGCCCACATTTCTCAAAAAAGCTTGCCATGATTGCAAGTTTATACATGTTTAGTAGAAGCAAACAGATAAATTTAGATTCTTCAAAATATTTTGGTGCTTGAAATAGATGCTTGATTTTGGCCTTTTCTTGTTTGGGCTCGCTTAGGCTGCTTAGGTTTTGTCCTTCATTAGAAGATGAAAAATGATCCCATTATTGTCATTGTTGTAGTTAGTTAGAGTGATTTAAGGTCTGCCTTCTCTTGAAGATGCTTGTTGATTATAATTAATTAACAGTCTAACATTTGGTTACCATCCTAATTGATAATGCAGGAAAATGACAAGGGCACTCTTCACTGCCATTGTTTCGAGCCACTTGCATGTCCAGGTACACATCCTTATGTGCAGTGTTTTATTTTGAAAACTCTTTGCAGACTTTACATTAAAGCTGGGATTATGGAAGCCACTACTGCAATGCTTGGAAAATCAGGGTATGCTGTAGGCCCTCAATTCTTCTGAATCAAAGATGACTTTTAGCAAGTCTTAATGGAGGAAGCTTCTGAATGGATGTGAGTCCTTGAAGATTTTGATAGGGAGTTAGCTTTATTCTGGCACATCCCTCAAATTCCTTTTGGTCTGCTCCTTCCAATCCTGATTGATCCAACACAGGAACAATGCCCAATTAAAAAAATAATAATTAAAGAGAATCTCACGTAAACCCCCCCACCCTTGACTCAAAATAAGTCAGTCAGAACTTCTCAGAGCTTCTAACTTCCCAGAAGCAAAGGAAGAGCAGCCTCTCAGCAGGGGTCATTTTGGGGATTCTTCAGCAAAGCACAGAGTTTTGTGTCAGGTAACCAGAGGCCAGAAGCACCTCAGGAATACAACAATGTTCTCCTGCATTTCTTCCCAGGGTAGATGCCAGGCTATCCATATCCACAACTGTGAGAAACTGCCATATAACAGGGAAATTAGCCACATTATAGGCTAAAGATATGTGGGTCAAGTTTTACAGAGTTTAGACATTATTTGTGAATTAGATTATAGTAATAAAAGATAGCAATGGAGAGAACATTTGGAAAACTTTGGAGAGGTTGTATAAAGGTTACAAAAATATTCTTGTAAGTTTAAAAAGCAAAGTGAATGTTCTTTTAAAACAAGTTGTTAATTTAGGGCTATTTCTGATGTAGGAGAAAGACCTCTCTCTAATCATAAATCCACTGAGAATGTGCTGGTATCCAAAAAATGTTTCAACTGAGACCATATTTAGCATCGTAAATTACTGGGGAATATTGATTCTTGCTTAGTTTATAATGATAAGCCCAAATTTGTTTGTTCTGAAGATATTTTTCAGTTGAAAACTAGATAGTGCATTTTTGGGTGTAAAGCTGAAACAGAGAATTTATTGAGTGGCTTAATTCAGGATTTTCAGGGTAGAATGTGATGCTCTTCTTTTAAGAGTGGATCAGATTCTGGTACTTGTAAGAATTGTGAGAAATGAACCTGTGTGCAATCACAGACACATTGTGGATGCAAAGGAGGTGATCAGTCTCCATTTCTGGAGCTGCTGCAGGTGTAACTCCTGTCTCTAGCATTCAGATATTCCAAAGCAGATTATTTAGCAGATCTTCTGGAAGGCACACTAATGCTAATTGCTTGTTATTAATTGCAGGAAATGGATATTCTCATAATTGAATTTGTTATAACCTTTCTTTACATATATATGTGTGTGTGTATATATGTATATGTGTGTGTGTGTGTGTATATATATATATATTTCTGCTCCTGTAAGCCTGGACAACAGAAGATGAACCATAGATAAATTTAAAAATTTTTTTCTTTCAAGGAAATGCACCTACTCAGAGTCCATTCCACACATGGAAAGGAAAAAAAATCTGCTGCTTTCCATAAAATTTAAAACTGAAGAGGCAAGAGTAAATCTTAGTGATTTATTGCCATGTATATTTTTTTACATGGAGTCTATTAAAGGAGAATTCAGTCCTAACTTTTCAAGTTATATACAGGAGATTGTTGAAAGTTTTTCATGAAAGTTTTTCATTTTAAGTTCTGGAAGCAGTACTCACTGTGGAGCCAAAAAAGAAGGAATGTGACCCAGTTGCTAAGTAACAAGTTTCAGTTACTTCCAGATTCTGCAGAGAAGGACTCGTACTCAGAAGTCAAGACCAGGGCAGAAAGAGACTGATCAGATTAAACTGACTAACTCAGAGCAATAAAGAGCTTATATCCTTTTGCAGCACTGTGGAAAGGGTTTTACTTTAAAAAGTGTGTGGTAAATTGATTCAGTTCTATGCCTCCAGAAGTGTTACCCTTTCAGCACTTTCAAAGACAAACAAGTAATCTAGAGAAGGCTTCAGTCTGGCTTGTGCTCATCATTCCTTTTTTTTAATCTACCTGAAGGTATGCCAAAGAAAAATATTCTGGTTTTATTTCTTAGCAGAAAGAGGGCATATGTAACTGTCAGCTACCTTCAGTATTTAAAGCTTCTCGTTTGATTCTTGCTGTTAAGCCACATTTCTTATATTTAGTGTCACTTTGGAGTTTTCTAATTTACCTTCAGCAAGGAAAAATTTGTAGAAATATTTTATTCCTGTTACATTGTCAAGTGCAGGCTTTTTATTTTCACCTGAGAGTGCAAAATTTAGTTCAGAAGTTAATTTCCTTATCAAAATGTTTTCTCACTTTAAAAGTATAATAATTTTCTGTCTTTCAATTAGTAGCAATTTCCTGAAAAATTTTTCAATCAAAATACTAATAGGAATTGAACAGTATTATGAAATCTACTTTAATTATTAGGTAGGGTAGAAATAAGTAGAGACTTACTTTCTCTACTTCGAAAATAAATGTCTTAGGTGTTTAGTTGGCTTCTATATAGCATGAGAAGCCTTTGTCCTGTGGCAATTTTTTATTCCATCATTAACTCTTAATTGTATTTGCAAAATTGAGGTTTTAAGTTTATTTAATTAGTAAGAAGATTTTCATAACAATATAGATGTTGAAAGTAAAAATGGAGAAAGGAGGCACGGCAAGGAGTATGGACCACACTTCAAAGTCTTGACAAATGTATCAATGAGTGTTCACAAGTAAACATAAACTCATAAAATTGCCTCTTTTTACTTAACTTTGCACTGTCTTATTAACAGGAAATAACCCTAACTGGAGGTTATCAACATAGGTCATATTCCCAAGTTCCACAAAAAGAACATGTTGTTACAGTCTGGCATCCAAATTGAATAAATCTTTCTGTTTCATTTCCTTCTTTTATTACAGCTTTGCATCACATTTTATAAACCAGGGTAAATGTTAATATTGGCAATGTACACTGTTGGTGTCACAGCACAGAATTTGTTCTTTGCAAATATTTTCATAAAATACAGCCTGTCCTTATCAGTGCTGTGTTTCTGTTACAGCAGTGGGTGTTGCATTTTGTGTGTTCAGGAGAACTGGGGGGGAATTACAGCCTGGTGGCTCCTCCAACCTGGGACATGCAGGTCCTTGGGTGCCTTTGACTCCTGATTGTGATGGATCTCAGTTTATAGCTCGTATGACAGAGGGTTTTGAACTTCACTGGGTGAAAACATTGACTAGAGAATGGTTGTATAAAAATGATTGCCAGGGAGTCTTCAGTGAGAAATGTTTATTCTTAAGGAAACCTTTGTTACTTGTTTCAGGAAATCGAAAGGTTGGAAAGTAAATTAAATCAGAGCCCAGAGAGGTGGCAGCTTTTGTGGGAAAGGGTCAAAATGAATCTAAAGGATGACACCAGACAAGACAATGTAAGTAGAAAAGAGCTTGTCCAATAGAATAATTCCATTCCTGTTATATAGGCTACCTGAGGCACTGACAAAATCACTGTATTTCTTGGAGTAAAATACTGCTTTTGGAAAAACTGAATATGTTGTTCTAACCCATGATATTGGCATTTTATTTCTTCATGTTGAAAAATATATTTTTACTTGTGCTGCTTATCTAGTTGCTTTTCCAAAGTCGTTTAAGGCATATAGATAAAACGAGCATTTTACTAATGCATCAATATATGATTTTATATATTTAAAAGATTCTTGAAGTACTAAAATAGCTCAATTCCTGAAAGTAGCCAAAAGGATATCACAGATTCTCAGAGATAAGTAAAGACATTTCCACGGCTAAATGGAGTTATAGTTTTTAAGTAGTGATAGAAATACTCATGCTTGTGTTTCCAATTCCTGACCCTGGTAACAAGAAGAGCTGACAGTATAGATACTTTCTAAGTCAAAGGCTGCCTCTTTGCTCTCTGTGTGCACCAGGAATAATGCTAGATACTGCTTTTTGGGAGCTTGGCCTCTGAACTTTGCACAGTGAGTTACCAGTTCAGGACTGTATCTGTCGAGTGTTGTCATTTAGATTAGGACCAAATACAGGATCCCCCTTGTTCCAGGTTATTGAGATTCTACTAAAATGGCATGGATCTATAAAGTAGCTCTTGGAAGCTGTAGTTTTTTCCTTTCCCCCCTTCCTTCCCTTTGAAATCAGGGAGGTTTATTGTATCCAAATGTCTCTTTAGTGTTAGATGCTTCTGAGAAAGCAAGGCAAACACTGTTCAGTATTATGTCACCTGAACATATGAAGCTTTTCTGAAATACTGATTTCTCACACCTTGTGAACCCTTCTGCCAAAGAAGTGCAGGGAATTGCCATCCCTCTGGCTTCTTCTCGGAGGCAGCACTGACTTGTATTAGGAAGACAATTTTTTGGCCTCACAGTATTTCCCAACTTAGATGTTGTACCATGTATTTATTATCAGTACAGCACTGAGACCATCTCACAATGCAAGACACATTGCATTACCTTTTTAATTCTGTTTCCCTCTTTTTCAGCTCCGGAGACATCCTTCTGGCTCCTCAGGGATGATGTCACCTAATCTACATTCCTATCAGAAGAGGTCTTTGCTGGAAATACCTGACAGTGGGCTGGGTGAGGAGCAGAGTTCAAGCATCTCTCCCTCTAATGGAGTAGACAGAAGAACAACAACGCTGTACAATCATTTCACATCAAAGAATGATGAAAATAGGTAAACTGAATAACCAGACAGTATTTAGTAATATTTTATTAGATGGGTAAAAGTTTCTGCTTTAGGAAGAAATGAAACTTTCATGTGCACAGAATGTTTTGTGGTTACCTTACTCCTTCTTTTTGGGTTTGATTACATTTAGTTGTCTCAGTAGGTGGGCCTCCATCTCCTACCAGCATCCTTCACCCTTCCCTTTCATTAGATGCACAAGCAAATTGTAGTTGTACATTTAATCCAAAGTACTAAAAGGGTGTTTTATCTGTGTACCACAGTTACCAATAGCTTAACTATTGGTTTAAATCTGACTAGTTTTCGGGCAGGAAAAGAAGTGTTTAATATGTATGTAGTAAGTGTTTAATATGTGTAGTTTTGGGGCTTTTATTTCTCAGCAGTATCCATATCATGGGATCACATGCTGCTGCATTTTCTGTCCCTCTCAGATCTTTCGAAGGTACGCTGTACAAAAGAGGAGCTTTGCTAAAAGGTTGGAAACCTCGCTGGTTTGTGCTGGATGTGACAAAACACCAGGTAAAACCTTTTCAAATAATGGACTTCTTTTATTATTATGTTGCTCCTTTTTTTATGTAGGGGGTTTGTATAGATTGGTCTTACAAACAATATTAGTAATGATGATTTTCGGCTGTGGTGTGTGCTACGTCATTCATGACCTGTCAATGTTTGTCATGTGTATCTTGTAGCTGATACAGAATTCTGAGTGGACAGAGGGGTTTTAGTATTTTGCTTTTTATTTTTTAGAAAAAAAACATGTGGGAGTATTTTATAAAAATATATGAGAGTATTTTAAAAATATATAGGAGTATTTTAGATTAGTCGGAATCATTTAAATTTAGTAGCAAAATTATTCATAAGTGTTCTACCTAATCATTGTACAAAAAGGAGCACCAAAAATAGACATCTGTTGGTCTAAACTTTTTATCCAATTTACAATGTATGCCAGAATTCTGCAGTAGAAATTTATGGTCTTGTTACTTCAAATAATGTTGGGTCATCAGGTGGTAAAATATTCTGAGCCAGATATTCCACAAAGTGGGGGTTATAACTTCTCAGACTCATGTATGCTTTTGTTTAAAAAAATATTAATTTATTGTAGTCAATACACTTAAAAATATGTAATATAGATAAAGACAGGCATTTCTTGAAATGCTAATTGAGTACTTCGAGATCAGTGTGGTAAATACCAACAAATGTGCTGCTTATAATTATTCTTCCTAATATATCCTATATATCTTATATGTAGGAGAAAAGGGTCATTTTGCAGGAGAAAAAGACACTTCTACATTTTTTGTATAACCAAATAACCTTATGAGTATGATAGATGCAGGAGTAATAGAGGTCAATCCTAGCTGGAATTCTGTTGTTTGACTTTTGCTGTGAACATTTGTGTTGCTATTTTGCATTGGCTTATGGGAATTTGTTGGAGTTTTGTTGTGGAGGCTTTTTTTGGAACTTGTTTGCATGTTGAAACTCAGTTTACAGAGTGATTAATATCCACATCAAAATATCTTTGCAAGGATGAAAAAAAGGGCACAGACTTCGTTCAACCTCTGTGTGCAGTATAGGAAAATGTGAGCTTTCTGTGTGGTTTATAATTACTAAAATCACACTTAAATTTCTGCTGATCACTTTAAATTCTTGAAATACAGAGAATAAGTGTTCTATCAAGGTCTCAGTGAAGTAAAGGTTTTGTGTTAGTTTTATGTAATGACCAGTGAGGAAATGGTTCTGCTTTCCTGCCTCACCTGCCCTCTGCCCAGAGCAATCCATGATTATTTGCTTCTCTGCTCTGGAGCTCTGGGGAAAAAATACTCTTCTCACACCTCCTCAGCTCCTCCTTATCTTTGTGCCTCCCACCCTTAGCAGTCAATGCCCCCAGGCTGTATGCAGGAAAAGGGAATTAATCTGAAAGGTCCATCTAAGAGCACGTCTGGATTTTCTTTTCTCTTGTGTTCCAGCTGCGATACTATGACTCCGGTGAGGATACGAGCTGTAAGGGACACATAGACCTTGCAGAAGTGGAAACTGTGATTCCTGCTTCTCCAACAATTGGAGCTCCAAAACATGCCAGTGAAAAGGCATTTTTTGATGTAAGTGTATCTGGTCTTTACTGGATCTTTATGTGAAACTTCCTTCCCATGGTGTGTTTAAGCTCCTGCTTCCAGTCCTGCTGGAAGGTGTGAGCTAGGAAAGAGCTGTTGTGCCTTCTCAAGACAAAAAAAATTTAAGTAGCTGGCATCACTCTCAACAGCAATAGTTCTAAAATGTTACATTCAGACCCAATTAGCACATTGAGTATTGCAGTTTAAAGCTTGCAGGTTTTCTTTTCCATGTGCTGACATCTTTGTGTCCTCCTTTCTGCTTTGCAGCTGAAGACAAATAAACGTGTGTACAACTTTTGTGCCCAAGATGCACAGAGTGCTCAACAATGGATGGACAGGATCCAGAGTTGCATTTCAGATGCATAGAAAGGAGAAAAACGTTCCCTGATAAAGTCCCATTTAAAGCACCTCATCCTGGAAGAAACTGAGTTCTGGAATGTTACTGACACACAACCCGCCTTCCTTACATTTCAGCCATAAAAGTTCATAAGAAGTTCTTTTCTGTTTAATAATTATAACCACTGTAAATGCTATTTTTTTTTTCTGCAGGGAGGACTTGAAAAAATAATAATCCATTTATCCCGAATTTCCTCTTTCTTCAGTACAATTCGTAGCTATAAAAGTGGGCTGCATTTGCACTAGCCTCTGATCCCAGTTTTCTCATTTCAGAGCTATTCTGTTAGGAAACCTGTCCAAAGGAAAGTGTAGAAATTTTCCCTTCAATAAGAAGTGTATTTCCACTTGACTTAGATTTTTAAGCAGAATGTTCTTATTTCCAAGCTAGTCATGAATACGAGGGAACATGTCTACAATTCCTAAAAACAAATAAATGAAGCTTGTGAGTCCAGTGACATACACACCAGGTTGCCAATGTTTATAGACAGTCGATATTTTTAAAGACCAAAAAAGTGAAATTGCCTGATGCCAGACTTTCAAGTGTCTTCTCAGTGTGCAGGTCATTCTCTAATCTCGTGCTCTGCTGAGTGCTTCTGCAATGTTGTTATGGAATTTCAAAATCTAGGGATTACCTGAAGACCATAGATAGCACTTTTATTTTAGTTTCTGTTTGCAATTCCAATGGGATAAACAAAAAAAAAAAAACTAGCTGATACTACCCTGGAGCAATGGAAAACAACAAACTAGGAATTCAGTAGATGAAGGATCTCTTGTGTGTGAGTTGTATGTGTTAATTTATATGCTGTTCTGCTCACTGTAAAATAAAAAATAACGAACATGATAATGCACTAAACAATGAAGCAAGCACTTGCACTGAAATCTTTACAATGCAGACATTTTGCAGGACAGGTAAGTTATTTGTAGCAGAACAAAACAAAATAGCTAGTTAACAGCATTTACAGATATTAGGTATGTACATAATGAAGTTTGAGGTGTCGTGATTTGATACTTTTTAAACATTTTTTTGCACATTAATTGGAAGACTGTTTATAGATTTTTACTTTTGATGAACTTGTGTTTGTTCTGCTTAAAATCCTGGTGAAACATTTTTAATAGCCCCAAATTAGTTGAAATTTTACAGTCTATGAATAATGAGGACTTTGAGTAGAACATGTAGGTAATTAAGCCATTGTTTTTACTTTGAAATGTTAATATGTTAAATAGCACACTAATATTACAAAAGGTCTGTATATATGATTCACTATTTTCTCATTTTTCCAGACGTTCTGCTTGTAATTTAATGTCAGCCTAACCAAACTGACTATACTTACCAGATTTTTCAGTTATTAAACTTTGTGGGTTTTTTTATAACTAATGTATTTTGTCAGAAAGGAACATAGACTTCTCACCACACACAATAGGAAATGCAGCTGTTTTTAATGCATTTGCAATTTCAAAACAAAAATATGAAGGATTTTTCTAGCATTTTTCAATTGACAAATTTCCACCTGTGACAATGGTGTTTGCACATTTGTATTTTTCTTTGTATATGAAGTACTTTTATATGTACTTTGTAAAATACTGATCCTGTTCTTAGGTTATACGAAGATATATGTACCACTGCTTATTTTGTAACTGGTCAGTTTTAACGCTTGTATGTTATGTGATATATGTATGCTAACCATCTTGTAATAAATACACTCCTTAAGGAAAAGTAAAAACTTTCCTTTTACTGCAAAAGAGGAAAAAAGCAAGACCCACCCAATGTTGAAATATTCCACAAGGGCACAAGACAAATCCTTATTTACTCTATATTAAGAATAGTGGGTGTATTCAAAACTATGTGGTCTTTTGTATACTTGTAAATATTCTTACCTAAAAGTTGCACTTGGGCATCCCTAACTCAAACACTTGTCAACAGTAACACTAAAGAAATCAGAATTTAAAGCAAAATTATCATTCTAACGAGTCTCAATGTATAGACTTTACCAAAAGGCTAAATACATGTGGTGTTCATACTAAAGTCATGGAATAATGATGTTAAATATATATTTTTTAAAAAAGATTCTGTATGGTACCGCCAACATAAGTCAACTGCATACTTTCACCCTGAGACGTATCTCACTCATATCACCTTATGCAAAAATGATCTAGTTCCTAAAAAAGAAACTTATAAAAAAAAAACAAAAAATGGCAAGGTCTTACTTGAGACTGTGCATCTAAGTGGAATTCCTGAGTGTCACGTGGGACAGCAGAGTCCAAACGGAAAGGGAACGTGTGACGGAGGTGGGGGACCTGTGGCAGTTCTGGGGTGCTGTGGTGCTTAGAGGATGTGGTTTGCATATTGAGCTTGGCATGGATGCTAATGTTGCCTTAAATGTTGATCTCAGTTTTTAGTGTCTGTATTGATGGAAAATGGACTTGAGCAACTTAACTTAAAAATACCCAAATAAAAGCTGAAATGAGAGACGTGGTATTTGTGGTGTCTGTGTAAGGGAATGGTGGAAGAAGGCTCTCGGTATGAAGACACAAAGTTTGCAGTGTCCCTGAAGGTCTCTCCCCTGCAAAATGAAGATTCCAACAGAGACTTGGAGAAAATATGGACCAGTCAGCATAGCTTAAGCTCCAGGGTTTGCCAGTGTGTTTGAGTTGTATCAGCAGCAGCAGAGAGTTAGGAGCCGAGAATTTGTTTGGGGAAAATGCTGTGTGCAAAGGGATTCAACTGCATTTTCCACGAAAATTTTCTAGAAAAATCCACCCAGGAGTTGGGGATGAGCAGATGTGCTCCCTCTGCTGTGTCACATGACTGTTCCCACTCTGTGTATCACAACATTCCTACTGAAGAAAAGAGAATTACAACATCACAGGTCTTAGAGAAGGGGAGAGAATTGTTTGCCCTTCTTTGTGTTCAGTAACAAAACATCCATGGCGTAGGTGGAGGAATGAAGCAAGGTTAGGCTTTAATGAGTTGTTAGTGTGGCATTATATCAGTGATTTCTCTTTCCTATCTAACAAGTGTTTTCTATAAAAACCCCTTCTTTTGATGGAGCCTTAGAATTACTACACTAAAAAATAAAATACTTAGCATGCCACACGTGTGGGTCACTGGTTATGTAATAGTACACAAACAGCTAACAGACCCAAGAACAAATGTTCAAAATTTTGTGTCACATCCCACACACATTATTTGTATCTGATATTTTGTGGATTTCAGACATAACAAAAATGCGGTGATCTTGTCCAAATACCATCATTTTGCCTTTTCATCCTGTAATATTCTTGGAGATTATCAAAGTGGCTGCACCACATTTCTCATTTTTCATATTTGTGATCATCCAAGTATTTTGTCTGTTCGTGATTATCCTGTGGTTGCTTTGGAGAGTCAGAAAACTGGTATTAATCTACCCATTCCCCAGTTATGCTGAAGTTCATGCCGAGTATCACTGTCACACCTATTTCCTGGGGCTTTGTCTGTCTTTGATCCGTTTCTTCCCCAATTTTGGCTACTGTGCAAGCCAAGGGCAGTGGTAACATCCACGTTCTCATTTAGGAAATGTTCATCTCTGAGTTTTTTCACATCCAATTTTTCATCAATTGACTGTCAATAAGAATGCTGCAAGTTCACTATTGTTTCCTCTTTTCACTTACCAGTCAACAGCCAGTGGGAAATTACATTTTGTCCAGTTTCAGCTTGCATCATATAGTTCAAGATTCTTCCTTCCTCTTCAGATTTTGCTTAGAGGTCAGAATTCTGCCCACTTAGAATAGGAAATGTTGCTTAGTTTTGGCACGTTTTCAGTTTTCCCATTGTCTACTTTTTGGTGAAGATGTTGTGTTTAAGTGTCTTTTAGGAGATTCACAGAGAGCTGATACTTTTATCTGTAAAACAGGCAATAGTAGGAGATGTGAATAGTTAGGCTAAAAGCACCACAGTCCTATCCTGGAAGGAGATACAAAGGTAGCAGTTCTTTCAGGTATTAAATATTGCTCCTTCTTGCCCCTATGCTCACCTAGAAAAACCTGAGGCATAGTCTTAATTTATTTTATTTGTTGATGCCTTGTTTATCAGTGTGCATTGAGCAAATATCAATGAATACTTCATTGTTTAATGAATTTCTCTCACTGTTCAACTCAGAATTCTTGTAATTCAAGCCTGCCACCAAACAGGAACTTCCAAAACTTCAGTGTCCATCTGAATTCTATTAATTGTCCAAGATTTATACAACGTGCAACATCCCTGTTTACATCAAGACCTCCAGTAAATTCAAATTGATAACATCATAAAATTGTGTGTAATTATGAGAGAAGCTCATTATAGTGAGCAATAGTGCAGGTAGAACACTCTCAAGTTTAATTAATTGCATGGACAGGCTTTGCTTATGTTGCATTGCTTTTGTGCCATCACAATAGTTAAAACTTAATTTTACTTCTGCTCTGCTGACATTATCCCTCACATTAAATATTTCGATGCAGTAGTTGAAGCAAGTGCTTGTGCAGTTTCCAATCAGAAATACTTTGACTATTTAGTATAAAGCATTCAAATCTTAGTAGTGTTTCATGCAGTCAAATGATTTAGAACTAAAACTTTAAAAAAATACTGTTGAAGAGTTGGTACTGGAATTGCCATTGATTTTTGATGAAGTTGGGCAGCCTGTTTCTCCGGGATGCCTGTAAGATTCTTTTTAATTTTCAAAGAGCTCTCTTTTTCAGTGCTTCCTGAATTAGGGTAAATCATGTATTTGCTTCAAAGCAAAATTAAGTTTAAAAATTTCTTCTACTTTTTGTACTTGAAACAACTCGTTTTCTTCATCCTCAAAACTCTTTTCTGACCAAAAACAAGTCCAAATTTAAGTCAAAATTAACTTGGTTTCTTCCGCTTCAGGGCCCTGACTGAAAGGAAAGCTTGCAGTAAGTGTTTATCTGGTATGAGTATGAAAAGCTGGAAAATATCCCATCAAGTGCTAATGAACCAGAGCCAGAAATAAATTGGGGAGCTGGTTTTGGTACGTGGGATGGTGTCAGTGACCGCTGAGTGTGTGATGTATGTTAGCAGTGTCAGGGCAGGCCGTAGGTCTTCTGACAGTCTCAGAAAGTATCATTCTGTTGCTACAGCAATCACACATCTGGTTTTAACCAGAAATCAACATTTTGCATGCCCTTCTTCATGCATAGGCCTTTGAGACTTTGTTGCTTCAGTGACACAAATTTCTAGAGAGAAAAATAATTTTTCAGATAAACTGGTTTTATCAGTTATTATTTCGGTCATTAAAACCACACAGCTGACCACACAGTGGCAGGTGTGACAAGTTTCTCAGCCCAGGAACAAAACCCAAACACAGTAGGTATTTCCTGTGATGCTGAATGTGTTTGAGTTCAAAGACTACTGCACACAGGTTTCTGTCATGCAAGCAGATTTTCTGTTTTTGCAATCAAAACTAAATGTTGCTGTCAATAAGGTCATGCATACCCTAGCAACTTGCTAGGGACTACCACTAAATTATTTTAGCTGTTGTCTGAAAGGCCTCTATTGAAAAATATTTCTCCCCTGGCCTAGGTCACTGCGTGCCTGTTGCCTTATGGTGTTCAGGTATTTCCTGGAAACAGGGTTCTGTGCAACTTTCCCACTTTATCTTTTCTCAGACCTGCTCCCCATTTCACAGTGAAACATTATGCATACTTAATTATTTTAAATTAAATTCATACAATACTTGAGATAAGGACAGCTTTCCTTATTTCATGATAGCATCTCAAGAAAATGGATTACTTTATTTGAAAAATATGTACGTGCAACCCAGACAGACAGAGTTCCTTCAATTTATATTGGGATTGCAGCCCAGTGATTCCTGTTAATTTTCATTATCAGTTGGAGTTACATGAGAGTGTGATGAGGCCTCCAGTGACACTCAAAATTACAAGTGACTGTATTACTGCTGTCACTGGAGTATATTAGAAGCTGGGATTTTAGATAAAACCCACCAAGCCATGATGAACTGAGATTATGAAAACTGTGGATGTCAGGAAGTAGAGAAGGGCATGGGAAAAGCAAGCCCTGGCTGGTTGCTGGTGCCTGACCAAGCAATGAGTTGATGCCAGTGCACAGCAGAGAGGAGAACAGCAGATGTGAGCAGCTCACTGCAGGTCCAGCTGGTAGACAGAGGATCAGAGCACTGGGCAGGGAAAAGGCAGTGCCTGTGACAGAGTGGGGTGTAGGAAAGCTCACAGTGCAAATGGGAAGAGCTGCAGGTGAGCAGGCCCTGGAAGTGGATCCCACACACCCACATCTTCAGCAGCAGAGGAAAGCTTCCCATCTCCTTTGCTTCCCTCGGGGCAGTTGCTTTATCTGCTCCCCAAAACCTCTCTCCATACTGGTCTCACTCTGTGGTTTGTTTTTGACCTTTACTTGTCTGATCAGGTCTAAATTTAGCTGAGGAATTTTTGGGAAGCAAAGATGATCCATGTTAGCTCGTTCCCTAGGGGTGCCTAGAATACTTGCAGGTGCTCTGATACGCTGCAAGCCAAAAGGGAAAAGTTCTTTGTTTCTCTAAGTGCTCTGAAACCAGTGGCTAGTTCAAGCTGTGCATGTATATTTTGGAATTTTGGGGAGCAGGGAAACTGAGTGTGGTCTGCTGGGCTGCCATAAGGGATAACACTGGATGTGAGCCTGGATTTCCAACACCCTCAGCATCTGACATGTGATTATCACTCTTGGGAATTAGATTTAACAGCACTGGGGAAAGAGGTTAACACGAAGCCAGCATCAAGTATGCTGAACTCTGGTCTTTGGAAATACCACTGCTAATGTTGCTATCAGAGTATTTCCAGGAGAACATCACAGCTTTGTTTATCAAGAGCCGACTTGGCCAAATTATTATCAGCTGCTGGAGATGGGTACAAAGGATGCACTGTCAAGTCTCTTCTTGAATTTCCAAATTTGGGCCATTCTTTCCATGATGTAACATACTTATCTTCTCTGTGGGTATTCTCAAATGTGGAATAACATATAATACAGGATTTTATCCATATAGTAAAATATAGAAACCTTAATTGCTTAATTGCTTAATTGCTTTAACAAAAACAATTTGATTATAAATTTTCTTGCCTTTCTTCAGTGTAGCTGAGCTGACCAAAAATTGCTACTACACTGCTGTGTCCTATTACTAATTATAGCTAATGTTATTTTGAGGTATTATATAATTAATGTTGTTATATTCTGTAGGACAGAATCCCTAGCAGTTTGAAACACCAACACCCCACCTAAAACAAAGTCTCCCTTGGTACATCCACTGAATGTTATTTCAACCAGAAACCAGGCAGCAAACATGCCTGTTCTATTTCATCTGCATAGGGAAAAAGCAAAATATCTGATATGGTAGTAAAGGTGGGCTCAAATATCAGTGCTAATAAATACTTGAGGAAAGAAATGTTAATTAGAACTGTTACCTTTGCTGCTCTTAAAGGAACTCGGTAGGCAACACAAACACTTAATTTTTGGACTGCTACTATGTGGTTAAAACAAACCTGAGCTTCTGCTGCATTAGGTAAAGTAATAAAGACAAAAGCCCAGCGACACTGTGCACTTCAACAAGAAATACTCATACAGCCCTTGAAAAAGAGGACAGTTAATATGCAGGATTTCTTGCAAAATCAGAAATTAATGTTATCAAACTGTGGTTTGCAAGGCTTGAAGAGGATGGGAGAGGAGAGAGAAACCTGTAGTCCTTTTCTGAGAACAAGCATGGATAGTAGTTACAAAGGGAGATGAGTTCTTGGGAAACAAACCCTCATAGCAGCCAACATCTGAATTTTTCACTGGTGGATTAATACTAATATGGTACAATACACTTTTAAATTATGAGTGTTATCCTGCATTTCTCTATAAAATGCAAAGTCCAGGCCTTTATGAGAAGGCATTTACAAATACAACACATGCAAAATAAGAAAAGTATAAAGTAGATCCTAAAACTCTTTGCCCTTGCCTTGTTACACAAGGTGGCATTGACTGAGGAGAGGGGCAGAGGAGTGGGCAGGGCAGCAGCCAGGCAAATGGAGAAAATGGGAAAATTGTTCTTTACTTACAGAACTTGAAAAAGGCTGCCATACTGCTTGGAATTGCACAGGTTGGCAGAGATCCTGGGAGAATGGGAGACTAAAAATCTCAGACCCAGGAAGGATAGAAATTATAAGATGTGTTTTTATCTGGGGTCAGTGCCTTTGAATTATGTTTCAGGAGCATGGCAACATTTTCTTCTGAAGGGAAAGACTGAGGATTTAATTGGGGTAGAATAATGTGCAATTGGCATTAATTTTATCATTTTAGTATATGTTATTTAAATTGATATTTTGTTACTCTGAGGGGAAAAAAGGATTGCCATGAGATCCACAGGTGATTAACACCCTTGCCAGAAGCTCATTCTGGATGGATGAAATGGCAGGAAGGAAATGGCAGAAGCCACCATGAGCCACCAGAGCTCTAAATGGGATTCTGCCAAAAGGTGCTCCAAAAGATAACTGGGGGGAACATGGAGTTTGGGGGGCAGTGCTGGAAGTTTGGATTGATGGTGCAATTCCTGGAATTGTTGTCCTCTAGGAACTGCTAAAACATGGAAGGCTTTTGAACAGTAATAGTTCAGTTTGCAGCAGTCTTTTAGCAGGAATTTATTTTCGGAATAGGATGTTGCTGTGCTTGGGGGCATGTTCTGCTCTGGATGGTTTGTTGCAGCCTGCATTGGGAAGATATTCACAGATGCCTCTTGTGCTAAAGGATTCCTATATCTGGAATGAAGGATTCCCTGGTGATTTTTTTTGTGTGCCATTTAACAAGTTACCTTCAGCCAGCTTCATAGGGAGCTGGAGTGCATGGGTGAGACTGAAATGTCATGACCCAAGTGATGAACTCTGCCCTGAGAAGGAAAGCTTCTATGTATTATTCAAATAATTGTCCCAAGACCTGCTGCAGGAGTCAGTGCAGTGTTTGGGATGTGTTGCACTGTTCTCTCACAGTACATTTTATGCAGTTTGTGGATAGTGCATCCTGCTGGAGCTGGTCTCTGTCACCTCTGAGGTAAATTCAGGGGTGCTTTCCCTTCCCCTTAAGTGGTAACACCTGAAGCTTTGCCAGGTCCTAGGAAAAGCTGCTAATATGCTATAGAAACAGAAACAAGCCAAAAGGTGGCTGCAGCTGTTGTTTACTACATTATTGCACAGTTTGGTTCCGTATGTGCCTTTGTGGAAAAGAAGTGCTTCAGAACCAGCAAATAAAAATTAAACAAACTGGAGAAGATAAGTGAAGCTAACCCACCTTCAGCATCTAATTTCTACATTACACCAGAGCCTTTCTGTATCCAATCCCAACTTCCCAAAGGATTTGGTGTGAATCAGAAATACCTCTGAGCCTAATCATGTCGGTGGAATTCTTCCACATTAAAATAAAATACCAAATCTGCACATATGCTGAACGTGTTGAAGTTGTGTGGAATAAAAGACAGTTTGGACATTCTGTTAATGTGATGGAGAATATGTTGATGGTGTAATTTGCTCTAAAAGCATGTGTAAGTAATTGCTGCATGAGGCACTGAGGTCTGACTGACTCTTCACAGATGCAAACACATCTCCCAACCAAGGAGTCTCAACTCATTTTGTAGTATACTGTGTTAGAAAGCATTGATAGGTTTTCCTTTTGTTATATATGTTTTATCTGAAAAAAAATTCATTCTGCTATGTCAGAAAATATTTATTTAAATTCTGTTACAATTATGAGCAACAAGAAATCTCCTGTGCTCAGAAGAAGAGATAAGATTCCTCTGTTCTGATCCAGGGAGTGTATATTTGCACACTTTGCATTTTGTGCTTTACACATGTCATTGACATGTGTGTGACATGGTAATTGAGGCAGAATCTTTTTTACATGATGTTAAACAGCTCATGCTAGAATCCATGATAAGACTTAGTGTGTGGCAAACTGGAGAATTTACCTGTAAGCTGCAGGTGAATTCCATTTAGATGGCTGGTTTGGGAGGCATGGAATAGGATGGAACCTGCAGTCAGCCCTCTTTCTCTATCCAATAGGATGGACACATCATCTTAAAGCACTTTTTAAAGATCCCCCAGCTACTGTGCTTTAATGGCTGTAGCAGTAACTTCAGATAAGCCAAGCATCTTCCACGAGATCTTTCCTTGCTTTGCTGCAGCAATTTTGGATTTAGCTGACTCTCAGAAGGGATCAATCGCTCTGCTCTTGAGTGATGCTGTGGCCAGCTAGAGCATTTCCCTGTGATTACATGAATATAAACAGCATATATTGGATACTGCAGCACTTAGTTTGACTTATAACTAACTTCCTGAATAGCACTGTCAACAATAAAAATATTTGGAGCTCTCCATTTTCTTGGCACGTTGTTTGACAGGCCCATTTCTTTGCTGTCATAGGTAGCAAAATTCAGGAAAACATGCAGCTGAACAGCTGTCATATATGTGGGACCAGGAAAAGGGTTATTCTTAGTTCCTTTGTGTTTTTACTGTTATTCCTGAAGTCTTTTTCAGGAGGTGAAATTATGGCCTGCTTGGCCATCATGGCCTAACTATTTGGCAAAGCTCGCCCTGAGTTCAGCAAAGCAGAGGTTCCGTCCCTCATGAAGGTTATCATATCTGTTAAATTGAGTTTGAGCTCTGGTCACATGGAAACCAGTATTTGCTGTTATTATTAAAGCTGCTTTTCTTTCAGCAGAGCACTTTGGAACCATGTTTCTGTCCTCTCTGGATTTACCATCATAATTTCCATAATACTGTGTTCTGGAAAAAGAACAAAAATAATACATGTTAATAACCATGCGATGCTGGGAAACTTCACATGGGTTTGGAAGTGACACCATAAATTGCTTTTTATTCTGTGGATTTATGATTTCACAAAAGAAATTATGAGATTGTGTTTGTTACAAGCAGTAATTAAGATGAATATATGATGCAGGAATTATTTTATTGCAGAGTCAGCTGGTTGGACTGTAGCTCTTCAGTAATGCAGCAACTATAGAAACTGGTTAGTGCTTCCTATGCACTGTGGTCTGGTTATCTGCAAAATAATGGAAAACTTTCATGTCACAGCATTCAGCAGTCTGAGAGCACAGCCCAAGGAGAGATCTCCCTTGGGCTGGTTATGTTTGCTGTGTTAAATGGGACTCAGTCCTTCAACATTCACCTTTAAAGACATAGCTCAAAATAAACTGGTGTAGAGCCATAATTTATAGTATTGGCTACAGAATTTTTCCCAATTATCTATGGAATTATTTATAAGTAAAGCACATATTCCTAGCTGCCAGGTATGGTATGAGGTGTATGCGATTCATTACTATGTGTAATGAGCAATTGCCCCTGGCTCAGCAGAGCCCTGAAACTGCCTGCAGACCTCTAATTCTCTTTCTTTCTTTCTTTCTTTCTTTCTTTCTTTCTTTCTTTCTTTCTTTCTTTCTTTCTTTCTTTCTTTCTTTCTTTCTTTCTTTCTTTCTTTCTTTCTTTCTTTCTTTCTTTCTTTCTTTCTTTCTTTCTTTCTTTCTTTCTTTCTTTCTTTCTTTCTTTCTTTCTTTCTTTCTTTCTTTCTTTCTTTCTTTCTTTCTTTCTTTCTTTCTTTCTTTCTTTCTTTCTTTCTTTCTTTCTTTCTTTCTTTCTTTCTTTCTTTCTTTCTTTCTTTCTTTCTTTCTTTCTTTCTTTCTTTCTTTCTTTCTTTCTTTCTTTCTTTCTTTCTTTCTTTCTTTCTTTCTTTCTTTCTTTCTTTCTTTCTTTCTTTCTTTCTTTCTTTCTTTCTTTCTTTCNCTTCCTTCCTGTCTTTCTTTCTGTCTTTCTTTCTGTCTTTCTTTCCTTCCTGGAGTCCTTCCTGGAGTCCTTCCTTCCTTTCCCAAGCTGCATGTGCATGCACAGGCACATAAAGGAACGTCCAGCGTTGCTGGTTTCCTGCAAGAAGCACCACGGAGTGTTCGTGCTGCTCTCAGTGTCACTGCACACTTTAGGATGGACAGCTCCATCCAGCACTGGAAAATGGAGCTTGGCCCAGGCACAGGACAGGAAGCTGCTCCTGAAGTGAAGGGCAGGCAGCTCTTTTGCTCCTGTACATCCTCCTAGAGTGAGAACAATTATTCACGGCTGAAGAGGAACTTCAGCAGGGCTGTTTGCTCTCCATGCTGTGAGAGATCCACCTGGAGAAGAAACTCAGAGACGTTTCCTTGTGCCATGATCCAACTCAGGGCCAAACTTGATGGATCCTGCAGGCCAAGGAATTCTTTAAAAAGCGCAGGAAAACACAGATCTGTTGTTCTGGTTCAAACCAAACTTCGGTGAAGTCATGGGATGTAACTCACAGTGTTTTATGGCAGAGAAAATCAGCATTCCAGATATTTGGTGCAGCTGGTTGGTGTTTACAGAAGCTTGACGGGCTGTGCCGTGCGACGTAGGCCCTGTTGCCAACACGGTTCGCCAGCGACAATTTTACTGTGGGAGAGGGACATGGAATACTTTCAAACCCAGTGCTGGCAGTATTTCTCTGCCTCAGAGCCTTCAGATGGATGTTTTTCATATGGTTTGCATTGAAAATTTATTTGCATTGCATTTCATATGGTTTGCAATGCACATCTTGCATTGCTCTCTGTTTAGACACGGCTCTGTATTGCTCAGTGCCAGGGTTCCAGTCAGGTTTTCTGGACTATTGTTACAGTGTGTCACAGATAAAATTGCTTTGTCAAGACACCACAAAAATGCATCTGTGTCTTTGGCATCCCTGCTCAGCATGCTGGAACCATTTATTTAAATTACATTTTTTTCCTTTTTCCCAGTATCCACTATTTAGAATGTAGAAACAGTAGCACATCTTCCTTTTAACTCTGGTTTTGGTAAAGTTATAAGCATTCCTTCTGAAGGGTCTGTGGCTCTGTTCATTGGAAAGAGTCCTAGAATTGTTTGGGAGGGACCTTAAAGATCATCCAGTTCCATCCCCTCTACCATAGGCAGGGACACCCTCCACTATCCCAGGTTACTCAGAGCCCCATCCAAGCTGGCTTTGAACACTTCCAGGAATGGGGCATCCACAGCTGCTCTGGGCAACCTGTGCCAGTGCCTTACCACCCTCACAGGAGAGAATTTCATCCTAATATCTAATTTAACCCTGCCCTCCTTCAGTTTGAAGCCATTCCCCACTTGTACCTGCCCTTGAGAAAGTCCCTTTCCAGCTCTCTTGTAGCCCCTTTAGGCACTAGAAGATGCTCTAAGGTCTCCCCAGAGCGTTCTTTCCTCCAAGGCTGGACAATTCCAACTCTCTGGTTTGATATTTCTTTCATTTTTCCAAAGACACAAATTCAGAGACATCATGAGGTCGATTTCGTGATTTAAAACAAAACCAAACCAAAGCAAGGCATGGACACATAGCAAAATAATAGTGTTGTCTTCTATAAAGAATTTGCTCAAGCCTACACAACCTTGAGCTGAATATTAATTATTTGCATTTTTAACCCATGGAGAATGGAACCAGTTCTGGAAGTACAGTGAAACCACTGCTTTGTAGTGGGACAAATGGAAGATCTTGTGACTTGAGAAGCAGAAACAGCAGAGATTTGTACTTTATCTTTTCTTCTCTCCTCTTTGTCTGCTTTTTATCTTAGCAGTCAATTATCTCAGGAACCAACCACATCTGTATCCCACCATGAGATTTGAGAAAGCTGGAACAGCACAGTGGATTCTGTGAGGAACATGACTTGGGGGCCTGCAACTGTTCATGGATACAGAGAAATCTCAAGAGGGAGCATCCCACGCCTGCTGCTCAGCAATAGGGACAAATACCCTGTCCTTCTGCCTTTTCCATAACAAAATGCTGTTGTCCATAATACCAGAGAGCATTTCCAGTCTCTGAAGTCCTAAAAAATTATGCACCAGGGTCAGGCTTTCACTCTTGCAATGTGATAGTTTACTCCTACATTTTTTTTTTGTAGTTATCCAGATGTTCTACTTATTCTGATTATCCTGAGTTTCTCATCTTGTTGTCATTATCTGAGGAAGTTCTTGGCTTGACTAAAGCAAAAATTTATACTCTATGTAGTTTTTCTGGGTGGGCATTTCCAAAATTTTGGTGTATTTCAAAATTATTTATGTCTCCTTGTTCTAGATCTTCTAGTCCTTTGTGTAGTAAAACCAAGAGGACAAACAGTGTAGTATATTTTTTCACTCTGTGCACAGTTATCTTTTTGCATGCTGTAGTTTAAAATACAGAGGAGGTCACTTAATTTACAGTGAAGGTGGCTGCCACTTTGGGGTTGTGATTCTTTTTCTTCTTGAGACTTCCTTTCCTTTCTTAATGTGGAACAACTTAGGGACTGCAAATATGACCTTATAGGATCTGAGTGCTTGGGTGAGAGGGATTTGGGAGTAATTTTTGCTTGTTTTCATTGATGTGGGGGTTTTTGTCTTTAGGAATCTTATTAGAGAGAAACTCTTGACCTAAAAATTCCTCTTACTGTTAATAATATCTCTGCTGTAATAATATCTCTGCTATAGAGCATTTATGACTGTCTTGCAATGTTTGCTTTGCAACAAAACTCCTGCTCTTTGGAAGACCAACATTCTATTTAAATACTGCTGGAAGTTTTTGTTTTACTACACTGTCTTTGGGTGTAACAAACACTGTTTAGATGGGAAGTTAAAAGCAAAAGGTTTGAGAGGTTAGTTTTATGAATTTCTTCCTAAATGAATGCTAGGACTACAGAGTATGTTTCTTAATGCTTTCAAGAGAATTCCTAGAAATTACTTTGGATTGTTAGACAATGTCCTTCAGAAACTTTTGCAAAATATTCAGGTACAATATAACTTTCTACTAGCGAGTGAAATTCATTGCATGCTGTTCAAAAGAAACAACTAAGTCTCAACTGTATCTTTGTAATTCTTAAAAATATAGGTTTTTCTGAAGACTCGAACCAATTCCTATTTAACTTGCTCCTCGAGTTTCCCAGATGCCTTATTCCAGATGATAACTATTATTTTTTATGCAGATACCCTGAGGTATCTGTAAGATCGGATTGACCGAAAATGTCAATGCTATTGTAGAGTATACATTGAATTTGGGCAGGAGGGAGGGAGGGAGGGAAAGAGGGACCACATGAACCTAGTTTGTTTTTTGAAGGACTTCACACACTCACGTGGCCTTTGGTAATAAATTGAGTTTAGCTCTCACTGATAATATCAAATAATGCTGATCTAACCTTGTGTAGACCTGTGAGGGTATTTTTTTCTCCCCACTCCATGCCTCACCCCCAAAGATAAATGTATTGTTACACTGGGTATGGATATTTATGCTTCAGCAGTGCCTTGTGATATCTTCCACAGTGAAGTTTATTCAGGAGCAGACCATCTGAACCTAATTCAGTTTCTTGTTTTCAATTTGCTTGGGAGCTATTATTCTAAACTCTTCAATGTAGAAATAGTCAATTGGCTTTTGCAGTGTTCTAACCTTGTCCTCTTTTTGCCTCTTTTAGTAACCTCATTTAATGAAATATGTTTCTTGCTGGGATACCTGATTAGCTGTAGCTCCCTCCTTCTCCAGTGATTATCCACACCAACTCCCTAAATGTTCATGACAGAAACAATCTTCTTTCAAAGCCTCTACCTGCAGCCCAGCTTCCTCTCTCAGTTCTGTGGGCAGCTGGCATCCACTCTGCTCAAAAGCAGGAGGTACAGGAGCACAGCCATGCTCCACTTCCTCTCCACTATTTTTGGGACTCAATGACTCTTGTGGGTCCCTTCCAACTCAGCATATTCTGAGGCAGCCTTTAAATTTCAATCACCTCGCATATATTCCTGTTTTAATTTAGCTCTGTATGGCTTCTTCCTACGATGGTCAGCCAGAACAAACAAAACCTTAAGATCTCCCAGCAGAGTTCTCCAGAGCAATCCAGGGTGTTCCAAAGCTGTTCCTGCACAATACTCTGGTGATTGCTATCAAACCCAGCTTTAACTGGGCCTCCCCAGGTGTTACTTTTCCTTGAAGGCTGCTAAGCAGTAAAAAAGGAGATGTCAAATTAATCACATTGGTACATGACTACCTAGGCATGTGGGAAGTGTCCAGGTAGTGTTTTGGTTGGTTTTGACCAATGCACAGTTCTGTGCTGACCTCCTGAGCCACCTGTGCTCCTGTCCTGAGCTGTGCCCCTCATTTGGGGCTCACTTGTACCTTGATGTCTGAATAGGACTGATCTTGTGAGCTGGGACCTGTGGATGTGATACCTTCCACAAAAACTTACCCAATATAGCCTGGTGGTTTTCAGGAACATTTTCTGCTGCAATCTGAAATGCATCTGCAGTACAGAGTTTGCTTCTAGTTTTATTCTGATATCCTTTTTCCAAGGGTAAACCTCACATATCTTGTGGTTTATTGAGCATAAATGCCTTGGCCATATCATCACAGGGAAGTGCTGCTCTGATTTATTTATATTTTGATAATGAATTTGGAATTGTTTTTAGCTCTCCACAGGGCCCTAATTGTAAGAATAGATGAAAATGCAAATGTTCTCATTCAAAACAGCAGTAAATATGTTTTTAACTTGTTAAGTCAAATGGAACTTAATTAGGGCAGACATGTATTTACTGCTGTCCTGGACTGAGGTCAGTGAGACCTGGCACTGTCAAGTTTAGTTTTTGAGTTGATTGCTACAAAATGATTTATATAAGTGAAAGAAAAACTTGTTTTTGTCTGGAGTCCTAGGCCTCTCTATGCTCTGTGATTAGTATCTTGGGAGCATGGTTTTCAGTACATTCTACAGGATTTGGTTATAAATCTCTGTCCTTGTACACTTCTTCAAACTACCCTGATAGGTACAAACTTCTGCTTGTGCACACCTCCTCTGTTCGAGAGAGGTTACAACTACTCTTAATTTACTGCAGACAAGTGAACGCTAAGAAATGTGCCCCAGGTGCATCCAAGCTTTTTCAAAGTTCAGGAATACTCCTGAACACATCTAGGGCTGCACGGGGGAGAACCTGTGAAGCTCAAGTTCTCACCCAAATGCTCGGGAAGGGCAGGCAGCAGTTGAGAGCCCTGTCGTAAATACTGGGGACAAAGAGATTCCCAGCTGGAGCCGTGTGGAGCTCACCAGTAAAGGCTGTAGCTGTTCATCAGGCTGCTTCAGTATGGAGGAATCCCACCGTGATCCAGGAAACAGAACATTTGCTTGCAGGAAAGAAAACCTGTGAGGGGAAAGCAGAGTCTGGCTGTGCCCTTGATGAGGGAGATGATCTTGTTACGCTGTGGTTTGTCCAGAGGAGCTCAAGCCTTGTTCTCCGAGGGTGGCATTTTCCTTATTTATTTGTTCTTTGTTTAGCCCTGCATTTTTACGTGCTGGCTGCAGGTCAGTCTCTGCTCAGCCAGCAGCTGCTCTGGCCAGTTCAGAGTCACTAAGCTCAACTAAAAAGTTAGCTTGTCTGTTCATCCCCAGGTTTCCCAAGATTTTCAGCAGTAAATCTGGAAAACACATCAAATCCCACTGAAGCATTCTTCAGCCTTTCTGACATGAAGGATTGTGTGGTGGCCATTGTGATTTGTGGGCAGCAGTGGAGTCCCTGGGACACAAACCAGTGATTAGGAGCTGTGTGATTTGGGGGGAAAGAGGAGAGGTTGTTTGCTATTTCTGGGTTAGGGAAGGAAGGCAGTTAAACTTTGTATTAATGAACTGACTAGAGGAAACAGACCCAAATCCAAAAATCCTGCCAAATATTAACTTTTTGTTGACGGTAGAATTTGTTCAGTTTGTACACCTGCTGTAGAAGTGCTTTTTATCAGAAGCTGGCTCATTTCCAGAAGTGAATATAAGCCTCTGGCCAATAATTGACAGAATAATAGAGAAACAAAAACAAAATCACAAGCAACTCTGTCCGTAATGATTTATTCGCATTTTCACCCACATAGAAAGCAAATGTTTTGATTAATTTGCTGAAAGTTTACTTCTCTTGTTTTCCTTAACATTTTTCTTTATTATTGGATTTACATCTTAATACAAATAGTCTGTTATATATTTAGATATATTGTTTAGTTTATAACAGTATAATTGGAAAAAAAGATGGAATTGAAGATAGCTACTGAGATACAATAAATTAAAGTTTATCAGATTTTCTTCCAGATCCCTGCTGCCTCTTAACTCTGAAACATGGAAAACCAAAATTCCATCATAATATTTGTTTCCTTGTTGTGGAGATGGAGGTGCTGACAGAAAGGTTCATGATGGATGAGTAAACTTTAGGGAAAAAAAAAGAGAGAAAGGCAGAAATACTGGTGATTCCTTAAGATGGAAGGAGAGAGCATCTGTCCTGGTGTTGAACAATACCTTTCTGTCCATAGATACGGTACAGGATGGAAGAATTTGGCTCCAGAATGGTCTTGCCAAATAAACCCAAAGGACATTTGAGGTGTTTGCCGTGACTCCTTGTGGAATTGGACTGCCTTGCAGAGCTGGTGCAGAAAACTGGGAAGGTTCTGTGCAGAAGCAACTGGATAGATATTCCTTGCTAGGCTTTTTTGATTTATGTGCTCTGAATGGCTGGATCCACTTTGGGACAGAGGAAGATCTTAAAGAGGTATTACTTGAGATACTAAGAGCTGTTTCCACAGAACCTGTGCAGTTGTGAGCTTCTTATACTGGAATGAGCACGGTGACTGTTGGGTGCTTGCCTTTGGAAAGAGGCACAGGGCATCCAGGCTTACCTGTGCTGCCAGGACCAGCTGGGCAATCCCCACCACCGGCTCCCAGCCACCGGAAGTGGCGCTAATTTATGTAAATGAATGGCACATCTGACTCTGCTGTTTGCTGTCGGAAAAGCTGGATCCTATTTTCCATGGCCTCACTCCTCCTTCCACCCCCACTCCCTCCTCCTTCCCCCAGAGGAGGACAGCGCTGCCATACGGCATAGCAATCACTGGAAGTGGCCAGTTCAGGACAACTGGAAAGGAATTCGAGCCATTACTGGAATTCTAATCTCAGACTCTTCTAGAAAAGAGCTTAACAGCTTTTTGCTTGTCCTCTTGGGTCTGATGTTTGACAGGAAATGAGTTTGAAGGGTTCAGGAGCAGGTCACAGAACTCGCCTTGTTGCCAGCTGCTCTGCCGACCTTAACAGTGTGTTTGCAGAAATCTGATACACTTGCTTATTATTAAAGCCTTTTCTCTGAGAAAAGTTACTTCCAAAGCCAGGTCCTACCAGACGTATTTCTAGAATATTGCATCCTCGCCTCTCTGAATTCTTCTCCACTGACACTTGCTATGACCTAAGACTCCAGCCATGTGAAAAATGCTGTTTTGTAATTCAAGGCAGAGTGAACAATTGTGTTTGCAGGCATGTTTATGTTTGTCTTTTGCAGCACTTACTTTGTTTGTCCTCTATGAGCCCATCTGTGGGACCTCAAAGAAACTCAGCTAGTTCCCCAATCTTGCGTAATTAATTGAATACCTCATAGACTTCATAAAATACCTCAAATCTGGTCTCAAGAAAGTAATTGTAATGGATGGGCTGACTGTTTCCTGTGTAGCAGCTGAGAAGTATATTCCCAAGCAAACTTAAAAATAAAGCAGCCTCCATGCATTCTTGGAATCCTATTGGCAAGCCAGTGTTGCTCAGACTAGTACGAAGTTCAAATAGGCCATGGAGACTGATGGCATCTCCCTCTTTCTTCACTATGTTTCTGATTTAGAAATCACTTTCCAAATTAAAAATATCGGAGCAGACAGACCAGATCAGGGCAGTGGGGAAGCCCAATAACAGGGCTGTGCTGGTGGGAATATTGCAAATAAAAAGCTGTAGCAGAAGTACTCATGATCACCTGCTTTGAGAGTGCTGCATCTTCCCAAGAGAACAGTTCTGCAGCTTTGTGTGCTTCCTTGTAGGAGGGCATGTCTAGGGAATAATCCTTGCACAGAGCCTCTACTTCCAACCCAGCAGGCCTGCTTTTCCCCTCCTCTTCCTCCTGCCCAAGAGGGTTAGATGTTCTTGCAAAAATACTTAAGGAGATGCAACCAAAACAACCCAAAATAGGTAAGACTAACTGGCTATATCACTGCATTTTTTAGTCTCTTTTTATTTCTCTCTTATGTCTTCACTTCTGTAGGAATTTGGCTCCTCTGCAGCTTCTGCTGCTTTAATATATTGGTCAGTTTGCACTTCAGTTAAGCCTTCTCAGATGTCTGCTGTCTCACCAGAATCAGCGTGTCCTGGAAGATGAAATGTGTGCAAATACACTGACAAAAAACAGACACATAGAATACACAAGTGTACCATTATTTGACTTCTTAGTTCAACTGGTGAAAAGTCTTCCAGAAATCTTGAACAACAACTGAAAATGGGCTTGGAAGCTCCAAAGACCTATCATTCATGGCTAACAACTACTTCAGCCCTAATCATTTGTGGTTTCTGCCCCACTTTGAAAATTATTGTGCAGGCCAGCCCACTATTAATGTAGAGCTAAATAGTAAACCTCTGATTCAATGGTGTGATTGCCAGACTTGGTAGCACTGAGCAAAAATAAGACACACTGTTTGCTGCAGCACTACAAAAGTACAGCACTCTCCAGAAAGGAAAAGCCAGGGATTAATAACAAGTAAGAATCTGACTCAAAATGTTTCTGGTCTCCTTGTCTTCCTAAGGGGTTCTTAAGAGTCCTGATGCCTGTCCTTAGCTGCACTATTTGAGAGGAGCTGCTTCTGTCTTACCAGGAGCTCTATCTTAAAGAACGAGTGGAAACACAGCAAAACTTTTCTATTACTCTCTAGTGCAGTGACTGCTGTGAGTATGGCCAAGTAGAATGGGTCATGAATGCACAAATAATGACAGCTGAAGGAGTTGAAACTCATTGCTCAGGACCTCCTCCTCATAGGATACACTCAGGGTTTTCAGGGTAAGAGCTGGAAAGGGGCAGGGGGGAAGAAACCCACCATGTTAAAGCAGCAACAAATCCCATCAAACTCCAACACTCTGGTCCTTTTGCAAGTTCATCCTTCCCTAAAACCAGATCCAGTTCCCTTGCTGTCAATGGAGGAGCTATAACGGCATCGTTTTCCATAAGACCACTTGGACTTAAAAGCAAGGAAGAGACACCTTAGCAGGAGCACTCAGTGTCCCTCCCTGCTCCTGGATGCAGGGCCCTGGCTACATCACCCCTCAGGTCAAACCTCCACACACTTCCAGCAGTGTGAAGTGCCAGCTCAAACTCCCATGGGATCCAAGCTCTCAGTTCCACGGCACAACCGAGATTTCAGAGTAGAGGACATGGGGGCACAAAGAATCCCTTTTCTTTTAGGTATTTATGAGCTTCTGTCCTTTTCTGTGGTCTAACAATAGTGTGGGACGCTGCCAGTGCAGCAGGAGAGGTGTGTTTAGAATGTGCAAGATGAGAAGATTTTGGGCAGTGTGGGTAGGGATTAGGCACCCTGATAGTGGAGTAACTGTACACATGATGTGCCTCAAGAAACCAGCTGGTAATTGTTTTTCTGGATGAGATGGAACCTGAGACCAACCTTAGCAGCAGGAGTCAGTACTAATTTTAGAGTTAGAACAGAACATGGATTTTTTTTTCTTTTTTTTTCTCCTTTTTTAATTGCTGAAAGAGACCTTGTTGAGATAGGCCTAATTAAATTATTTTCTTTTACAAGCATCACTATTTCTAAGACCTGTTTTGAGTACAGACATGGGAGGCAGTTTGTGTACCACATTCATTACGAATATTTTAGGTTATGAAGAAATGAACACATCTGTTAGTACAGCAAGGATGGAGCTGTACAATATCTGTTGTAGGGCTGGTTATATCTGGAAGAGCACCTGTTCCAAAGAAGATAAATGTTTATTTTCCAAAATAACAAAACCATCAAAATTATCTTAATTAATTTTAATGACAACAAGAAGTTAGTTCAGTCCTGGAAAGGTCAAAGCCAGGAATGTGTGTCAAGGAGCTTCAGAGCACAGGCAGCTACTGACCCAGTGAAGTCACCTGCATGAACTGCTGTACATTTCTTCACTGCACACAGGATGTCTCTGGGGGATTCTTTTGCTTATGATTTTGTGGGTTTGTTTTCTTAAAGAAGAGCATTCCATTTTACCATAATGGAAGCTGAGAAACCAGTTCTTGACTCGGCCTTTGTTTCAGAAAGTTCCTATCAGGAAAAAAACAGCAAAGCAAACCAAAAACCAAAAACATGACCCAAAAGATAATGACTGCAAGAACCAATAGTTTCCCCCTTCTGGACAGAGACCTGAATAAAAACTTGCCTGTAAAGTCAGAATTTCAGGGGAAACTCCAACTTAAAGAGTCGTCATTGACTCACAAGCCAAACAACTGTAAATGATGAATTAATAGCAGTTTTAGTCAAATCTGCATGTGGATTCTCCTATTTTTGCCATGTGCTATCAGCTTTTCACATTTGCAGGTTTTCCTCGCTGTTGTAAAAGAAATAGCACAAAAATTTGAGGAAAGAATGAGCCTAACTGCACACAGTGAAAGTTCAAATGTGCAAGTTCAAATGTGCAGGTTCACTGGGCTGGAGAGAAGGAGCAGAGAGCAACACTATTTTCTTTTATCACCTCTAGTCATCCTGGGCATGCTAGCAGTAAATGGGTGGAAAAAATGTTGAAAACAAATGTTGTTTTCTTAAATTGATGCTATTCACAGCAATTCACCTTTGTGTGCTGTGGCTAGATGCACTGAGTTTTAACTGCCTCGTGGGGTCTGTGATTACCTTAAAGGAAAGTGATGATTAAATATATTTTTCTGAAACAAACTTGATCCTTCATGCACAGCCGCTTTAGGAATCATCTCAAGTGGCCTGATCGAAAAAAATCCAGTGGACCTGGAGTGGGATTCATTTAATTGACTTCAATAAGATCTGGATCAGACTCATGGGGAATGAAGAGTGACTTTCCCCTACTCTCTTAAATTCTTCTCCTCTCCCGTTCCAAAGCAATTACAAAACTGGTGAAATGGAAGGAATGGTTTCTCTTGGTCTCGTGTTCCTCATCAATCTTCAGGTTTATTTTAGGCTATAAATCGCCCTAATCATGGATGCTTTCTTGTTTTTGTCTTACAATGTTTAGCTGCAGAAGGCCATGTTTACTGCCTTTCTGCAGCTGCTGCTGTGCTGAGATTGTTTATCTGCACAGTGCCTGTCTGCTGTGGCTTCTTAGGTATTTCACAATCTGAAAAGCTCCAAACTCTTCACTAGTTGATAAGAGAACCAAAGCATAATGTTCTCAGAAACAAAATCTATCAGACTGAAAAAGCTGAGGGTTTTTTTCCTCCTTTTGTGAAAGTATCTCTGAGGGCCAGCATAATAAAAGCCATTTTTTGTGGCTGTGCTCTCTTGTGGTGCTGCGTGTCCCACTTCAGTGTTGCCAGAGCACAGCTGTGTGTAGCCTACATTTTGCTGAAGGGTTTTCATGAGGCTGGCAACAAGATGCAGTGGTTTTGTGGAGTTGACTTGTACATCCACAACCATTGTGCAGGGAATGCTGCCATTCTGCAGCCAAAGTAGATTTAGCTGCAGATCACTACAACTGTCCAGCATTGCAGTGTAACCAAAGAAGTGTTGGGCTCTTGAGCCAGGCTTCCCTAGACACATTGCCACTGCCGTGTAAAATCCTGGGACTTTACGTACTGTGTGTTGTGGCATCCAACTGGAAGAAGATGGAATTTTGAGGCTTGGAGTGAAATTTAAATTCCCATGATTCTTCTTGTCCTCACATCCATCTCGTTTTTTGCAACCGAGCCAGCACCAGTTTAAAAACATTGGCAAGCACCGAGATGTTCGTGGTGATGAGTATAAACAGGCTGTTGCAAGCATGTCTGAAGACATGCAAAGTTGTCAGGACCAGGGCAGTAAGGGCAGCCAAGGAGGAGTCTGGCACCAGGCACACAGGATGTCACCCCTGCCCCTTCCAGACTGCCTTGCTCCGTGGAATGTGGTCCACCTGGACAGTGAGTGATGCCTGGCAGCAGGTTAGTTTTGTAGATCTGGGATTGCAAATGGGTAAAATCCCTTGTGACCAAAGCCCTCTGCAGGGCTGAACAACCCACAATAGGTACTTGTGAGTCTGTGCATTTGGGAGCCCCAAACAAACCAGGTTGTTTGGTTTAGGTGGTTCTGTTGCTTGCACTCGGAGCTTAAAGAAGAGCCCACAAAGCCTGCCCAGCTGACCTGTATTAAGGCATGAGGGTCTTGAAAAGCCCCTTGTGCCAGACTTCTTCCAGCCACTCTTGTGACTCTTGGCCTTGCATCCTCTGGCCGTGTCCCTCACTGCCACTGCAGAGGGGAGACTCGTTTGTGTGCCTGTTGTCTCCATGTCAGGCACGTCACCACCGAGCTCCACTGTGACTGCAGGAGCTCTTCTGCACAACTTGTCATGAAAGGAAGGGCTGCAGCCTTATGGGACACGTGGGAGGAGGAGGCTGATAACCTTGAAGCCAGACTTGTCCTTATTCCAGCCACTAAACAAATGCTGCCACGTCTGGGCTGTAGTCATTTGTGCCCCTGCTTTGAGGATTAGGACAGCTCATGGAAAAATGTGTGTCCTGCTTTGTTTGGAACCCATCCCGCATGTTAAGGTTGTGATGTATAGCCCCCATCCTCCCCTGAAGTGTGTGGCTGGAGTGGTGAACATGCAGAAATGCTTTGTCTGGGGGAGGGTTCAGGCTTTGCACCAAAAGAGGAGATTTCTAACAACAAACACATTATGTGTGTGAGTGTGGCGAGTTGTTTGTTTGCTTGACTGTTCACGGGTTTTTAAAACAATTTTTGGTGAAAGATCTTAAGTATGTGTCCTCAGTGGGCACTGGTCATTGAATGCCTGAGATAAGCTGTCCTATGGGTAGGACTCAGGAAAAGGGGCTCTCCCAGTGCTCAGAACTGCCTTTGCCATCACTTCATGCAGAAATGAGTGCTGATGGGTGCGGTGTGCCCCAGAAAAGTGCAGTTGCAGAAGCAGGGCTTGCATAGGATGACAACAGTCTGGCATCTGTGGTGACTCCTAGAGCCTGAATCCCTGTCTGGGTCAAGCAGTCTGACTCTTCAACCTCTGCAGCAGCTGCATCTGCAAGGCCACTTCTCTGTCCCCTGTTTTCACTTCAGGAACCCTTTCCTCCACTGCTCTGTCTCTTTATTTGCCTCCTGGGATGCCCTTGCGAGCATTTTGAGCATTTTGAGCATGTCGTCATCTCTGGAGCTCTTCTTTCTCCTACGTAGATTGGACAAGTATTTGCTTAACGACAATAGCAGCCCTGTCCTTAGTTGCCATGAGTTGTCAGCTGTTGGGGGGAAGGAGAAAATGTGCTATTGTAAGAATGATTCTTTCATGCCAACTGGAACAAAGAGCTTGGGTTGCTCCCCCTTCCCCCTTTGTTTCAGCTTTCTGGTTCTTCCCAGTCTTGGAGACAGCAAGACATTTTCAAAATGTTTTTTGCCTTTAAAGAATGAGAGGCATCAGTCTACCTTAGGGAGAGGAGTTTAGTAAAATTCCGTGCAAATCAGACTGATCTCTGCATCTGTTCTTACAGAGCTTGTTGTGGCAAAGGGAAAACAGTTTTGCCTGCAGAGGCATGGCAGTGTTTGTTTGCACATTGGTACTGGCTGTCCTCACTTGAGCAGGTATCTCTTTTCCAAAAGGCATCAGACAAACAGAGCTTTTGCCCTGGAGTGGAAGGACACCACTGGCTCTGAATGGTACTGGCTGTAATGAGTCACTTTGAGAGAACTGCACTGCTGTGCAATTCCCCTCCCTAAATTAGATTTCCTTAAGGTTGCTTTTATTGTTTGGTTCTCCTACCTTTCCCAACAACTGCAGTCAGCACGAATTGCACAACAGTTAAGTGACCCGACAGCCCAGAGAGAGGTATGCGAAACCCTACTCGTGCCTTGAATCATTTGTATTTTTGCAGTCTCTGGCTGTTTTTTTTTTCTAATCCTCAGCTGCTGCTTTGCCACTGCAGTTAGAGCTTGTCCTCCTGCCCAGTTGCTGCAGTGCTGCAGCCTTCAGTTAGGAGGCTGTGGAGGGTGGGGGGCAGAGGAGGTGTTAAAAGGAAGGTGCTGTAAGCAGCTGGATCGTACTGGATCCGAGCAGGTGAAGTTGTCATTCCCATCATTAGGAGGAATCCAGAGAGCCTGTACTCTTTCCAGCCTGGCCTCTACTTGGAGCAAGTTAGAGATACCACCTTTAGTTAAAAGAGAGAGTGGGGGGATAGTGTAGATGAACACCTGCAACAAAGCTGCTTTAATGATACAGCTGGTAAGGCAAGAGGAGCTCTGATGCAGTTGAAACATTCCCATTTTCAGCTCTGTGTGCACCCTGTTCCACCAAGCAGCACCTCTGCTCTGGCTGAACGTACTGAGGCTGAGGGTTTCACTGTTACATTGGTCCTGCTTGGCTCCCTAATCCCCTGCAGCAGGGACAGAGGTGCCCACAAAGGGCTGTGATGGGTTTTACTGGAGGTATATCCCAGTTCAGGAAGCAGGAAGGTTTGGGTTTCTATGAGCACTGGGGTCACCTGGGGCTCTGTTCATCCTGCTGGCACTGCCATCAGGGTGTCTGCTTTAGTGCATTTGTTCCTCACAATGATTGGTGCCTAGCAAAAATCACACAGGTTTTTGGGGTGGCAACCAGCCTCTGGCTTCACTGCAAGAAAACTGAACTCCCATCTCCTTGTGCACAACTGTGAGAAAGCTCAGCAGCAGCAGCAACAGAATTTGAATTCACAAACAGCTTTTTCATGTTTGAGGTATTTGTTATATTTCTTTGGTTGTTTTTTTTTAATCTGAAGAGAAAGTGTATGGTAAATTACAGCTACAGATAAGTCCTAACACATGATACAGTGTAGGTCACACAGTCTGCTGATAGAATCCTGGCACGGGGTTATGCTGAAGATTTGTCAGAGACTCACCATAGCTTAGACTTTATCCACGATAGGTTTAGGTCTGATTCCTAAAACTGTAACTTGTACATGTCATCCTTTCCCTCCCTGAAGCCTCATTAAATGTATACTTTGGTAAACTGCTTTATGTTTCTGATACAGTTGACTGACCCCTAGTGCTTAATGGAATTTAACAGGAGAGCTGGAGCTGCAGTGGGGTGATGGATATCATCAAACTCTAGGGTAGCTTGAGAGATGCATCAAATGTGAACTCAAAATGTGTGCACGTACAAGGGACAAATAGACTCCTGCAACAGAAATAGTTCCCTAATGCCATATGAGTCAGTATGTCACAAGAGCATTAATCAATAAGTTTACTCCAGGAATTATTCTGAGGCTGAAGGGCAATCCAATCATCAGCAGAAGGATATTGGTGCTGCCAGAAACAAAGCTGCAAACAGCACAGGAATTCGAGAAAATGCATTCAATGCTGTATTTGTAATGGATTTACATATTTGGATAACTGCAGAGTGAATTAATTTTATTCCCACTGCTTACAAAACAAGGAAATCTGGGAAGATAATATTTTCCACTGATGGTGATAATAAATGTGATCTGTATTAAGTAGTTAAAAATTATTTGAGCCAAAATTCCATAAAAATTGGCAAGTCATGTATGGGTAGTTTTTCCTGAAAACTGGCAAGAAAGTGAGCTCAAGGAGTGTTGATGGAAATCTGCATGTTTATCTATGTTTCTAATGCTGTTGGAAAAAGCCAAGAGGTTTTATACTGGCTTATGCAAAAATATGTAAAATTATGAAACCCTACAGGAAACCGAAATTATTTCCCCACCACCTTTACGTTGCTCAATGCAGCTGCTGTGCCATCCACCTCATTACTGGGGCCAGGGGGCACAGCCACTTTGTCACCCCCTGGGTTCCTCTGTGCCAAGGCTGGGCCAGGGGGGGTTCTTGTTGCCTCTGCTCTGCCCTGCCAGCCCCTGGCACCTGGGAATACCTCCTCAAGGACTCTCTGGGTGCTTTTGAGTTGGGAGGCAGGGATATTTCTTCCAAACTCCTGTGGGAATTTTTGGTATGCCCAAAACAAGGTCTTTTTTCCCTCATTGTTTGAGAGGGGAAGCTTTCAAAACTTTGTATTTATGTGGATATATAATCAAAAGTATCTCTTAATAGATATATATATATATGTTTACAGTAACATGTATCTGTAAAATAAAGATATCTCTGACAAATACATATTTAGAGATGAAACTGAAGCCAAATCTACCTTTTAAGCCCCAGACTGCCCCTGTCCCTTTGCAGTCAGCAGACAGGCAGCAGAGCCAGCTGCAGAGATAAGAGCCAGGGTGATTAAGCCCTCCTGATCTGAACTCCCACCGACTCCCAGCACTTCTGCTCCAGAGCTGAGCCTGGTGGCACAGGCCAGTCTGCAGCACCAGTGCAGATAGCTGAACCACTCCAGCAATCACAGCTGAGCCCTGGAAAATGGAAGGGGTGAGTCACATGAGGGAGATGAAAGCCAACACTGAGTGCTGTGATTATTCTATCAAAGCGAGTGCTATAAACATGCAGTTTAAAAAAAAAAAAAATCCCTAGCTAAACAATGCCATCAGGTGACATTAACTGGTGACACTTTCTAATCTGGGATTCTGAGCTAGCTGGCTTTGTGTAAGCTTTGCTTTGCTTTGCAGCAAATGGGAGTAGAGGGGTAGCTGTGCTCACCAGGCTGGGCCCACTGAGGGTCAGAGCCCAAAACAGGGTGGTTTTGGGACCCTGATGGGCTGGTTTCTGTGTTGCTTGGGATGGTAGGTTGAAACCTGTTAGGACATTTCTGCACACACTGCACTTCCACGGCTGGAGCTGTGCTGTCACCGGAACAGGCAAAGCCACGCAAATCCAGGGCCCGCCGTGGTTGGGATCAGCAACCCTGGCTCACACAGTTACAGGCACCACAAAGCCAAAAGTCCAATTACTGCATGCTCTGAGGGGTGGGGGAAATGCACTCCTTTGCTGTGGTGGCTGCACTTGCAGCTGCTGTGCTGCTCTCCTGGCAGCTCCGGCAGCTGGAGCCCTCCTCTGCAGGAAAGGTCTGTCTGTAACCAGAGACACTGGCTGCCCCTTTCAAAGAGCTCCAGAAGAGGAAAGCAGAGGTTTTTCTCACACCACTGACTCTTCAGGAGACCAGGAGAGTTAAACCCTAAAAAGTCCTTTTAAATGTCAGGATGATGTAAGGTACCTGTGTCCCACCCTTCTTGGGTGTTCTTGGCTCCACTGTCCTTGACCCCAGTAATTTCAGTACTATTTGTTTTGAGTAATTTTGGTTTTGCTGCTGCATGTCCCTGTGAATAAGAAACAATGTTTCTATTGGCAGCAGTCAGTTCTCCATCCACCCATGTCTCCTCCTCAAGTACAATAAAAGTGGAGATCAGTCTCTGACCTTTCCAATGAGTGTGCACTTTGTCGCCCAAGTGGGCTGAGAGCAACATTCCATCCTTTGAATGTTTATGCATCCATGCCAATGGCAGAAGGCACAAGGTTTGTGTCTAGGCTTTGAAGGTACCTCAGGATCTGCGTTTGGAGATTTGGTTGATGCCACTTGCAAATCCAGCTCCAGCTTCTGTAACTTGAGAGCTGACTGTGTGAAGTCACTGGGAGCTCTGCCATGCTTATTTGGGCATGACAGCTTCGCACTCATAATTTCCTGGGTTTGAGATTCAGTGTTTCTATCCCAACCAACTTTAAGCAGGGAGAAGCGGATTATTAATAAGGTTAGCTCTCCAGGGCTTGGTGTTTTTTTCTTTGCATGTTGCCATTTCTGGGAACTCCGCACTGCAAAGCTTTGGACCAAAGGTCTTCTCAGGTTTTAAAAAGCTAGAAGGGTTCCTACAAGTCTGTGGGAGGCATCTTTCTGGCATCCTCATGTGCTTGGCTGCAGTCTTCAAGCCTCCTGGGAAATGAGTGAGAACCCAGCCTTCTGCAAGCAGTGTCAGAATGCCTGCTAGCTTTAAAGTTAAGGGGTTTTAAAATGGCTAAAACGTTTTGTGTTTAAGAAGAATGAATCTCCCAAGAAGGATGTCTGCTGCAAATGAGAGGACTGCACTTCCCATAAGCTCCTCCGAAGTTTGATGGAAGTTCCTGCTAGATCTGTAAGCACACCCTATCAAGTTCTAAGAAAAGATCTCTGAGTTCAGATTTCAAGACCATTTGTTCACTATAATTTGTTTACGCTTCACTGAAATGTTGGATCGCTGAATTCATAACATCTGCTGATGCCCCTGGCTGCAAAAGGTAGAAGCTGTCACTTACTAGGAGTGTGAACAGACATGTTGGATGACTTTGTGGGATGCCTAGTTTATTTTTCTTTGGTACTGCTCAACAGACATGGTTTTCATCTTGCAATGCTCCTAGAACTAAAAGCAAGACCAGCCCTTGCATCTCCCTCACTCCTCCTTTATGGCCTAGAAAGGGAAGTGTAGTGCTGCTGTTCGTAGGGGAGCACAGCTCTGTGGTAACAGGGGTGCATGGGGACTGAAGGTCCTTCTGGGTCCTTCTGCCCCATGGCATCTTCAATTCCAAGCTCTGGTTTCCTTCTCCTAGATGGGATACTCCCAGTCCATGCTAGAGTAGCTGCTTCTTGGTGTGTGACTGTAGCAAGATAATTATCTTCTAATGTGACATTCTTGCTTGGGCTGTGCCCTGAATATAGATTATTATTATTCCAGAACAGCAAAGTATGTATGAAGTATATACCTCTACAGTGTATATAAAACCATATATACCTGAACAGGAAAGTATTGATGCTGTTTGCACATGAAATGAAGTGAGGCTGGAGGAATTGCTTTGTTGTTGTATGCTTACCTGGGTCTTGTTTCCTTTTTTGTTTTCCTCCCCTTAAGAAAGGCTGTAAGAGTCTACATGAGAGAAAAGAACCCTCTGAACTTCTTGCCAGGGTCACACAGTGGTTACATGATAAAAAAGGAATGTATACCCTTGAGCAGACCGTGACTTGCTTGACCTGGTGAAATGTTAGGGCCTGTGATCCCGTGAGAATGAGACAAATTGTGGAGTTTGGGCTTTCTCCTATGCATCCACATTATTTTGGTCAGATGTTCCTTTCACAGTTCTGTTGCTTCTATGTGATCCTGCAAAATCCCTAAATTTCTTTAGTTCTTCACTCTTCTGCTCAGTGAGATACAGTAAAGGTTCATTTATTCCTGCCTTACAGGGTTAAAGAGTGGCTGGTTTGCACCGTGTGGTGTGATGCCCTGATGAAAGCTGTCATGTAAGCTCTGATAATGCAGCATGCCCACACTGAAAAGCATGCAGTCTGGAGAGTTAGACATACTTTCTTCTCACTTGCAGAGAAGACAAGTCTTTCAACATGTTTTGGTTTTGGATTTTGATCTTTAACCTTGATACTTATGATGGTTGGAAGAAGGAGAGGGTTGGCAAGTGTCTTTCTGGTAGAGATTAACCAGACCAAGAGCAGTGGAGCAGCTGGGGGGGATCCCAGCTCTTTCCTGCACAGCACACCTAGCCCAAGAGTAAAGCCTGTGTCATGTCAACAAGAAAAGATCTGCCTTCACTTGGCAACACACTCTGTAACACTAAATTTGCTTTCTTGCTGCTTTTTCTCTCAGCACTTCTGGTATTTTCTTCACCTTCCTGTGACAGCTCTCTTCTCCAGGCACAAGGCGGGTCACCACTGTGTTCCCTTAACAAACTGGAGATGAGGAAGTGATCCTAAAACTTCATCCTTTAACAGCACTTAAAAATCCTTCCTTACCCCCTTGTGAGAGGGGAGAAAATGATGTGGAGACACTCTGGGGTTCTGTTTTGACCTTGATTTGCCAAGGTATAGAAACTACATGAAGCAGCCCGGGGTTTTAGTTTCATTTGTTCTGTCCTCTGGTTTCACCATTTTGGAAATGTAAACAATGCACAGAGTATCTAGTTGCAACATCTTCCAATAAGAGCAGCAAAAAATCGCCCTGGCTACGTGACTCTCCTAGATCCCTGCTGACTGTAATATTCCTTCTGATGAAGTAATTCAAAAGTGCACAGGCAAATCAAGAGGTTCTTGATCTCTCCCGATGCCATAGTGGCATCTACTGTAGGAAGGAATAAATCTTGGCCCCCTTTCTGCAGTGGTCACCTGCACTCCTGCAGCTGGAATGTCAATGGAGAATTTTGAAAGCAGCTGATACCTTTGTAGCACTGGGGGAAGGGCAACTCTGCTCCTTGGCTTGCCCCAGGGCAGGGTCAGGGTGCACAGACAGGGTCTATCCCTCCCAGGCTGGCTCCTGGATGTGCAGAGGAATGCTCCCCAGGCATGTTGTGTATGATTCACACCTACATCCCCCAAAGACTCTTTCTTGGTGAGGTTTTGCATGTGTCTGAGCAATTTCCTGGGCAAAGCCCTTCAGCTGTAAATCGGGTACGTTGTCTTTGCACCAACACTGCTACAGTCATAAACAAGTGACAGTTCTCACAATTAATGCCAGCACATGACTGGCCTCCTTCAGTCTAAAATAAGTAATTCTATGGTCTTGTGAGGGCAAATATGAGGAAAGAGGTTCCGAAATACTAAATACTAGAGGGGATTAGCAAAAAATGCAAACGTTTGTCTTTCAGGTTAATAGCCCATGTGGATGCTGTCATTCTGCCCCTGGGAACCTGTGGGTTGGCATCAAGGCTGTCTCTGAGCGTGTTGAGAGTGGTTAAAGTATTATTAATATGGGCCACATTCCATGGATGTGCAGCTCTGAGGTGCTGAGGACACCCTTGTTAAAATCTTGGCAGATCATCACAAGCATCTTCCGTGCTTTTGGCCTGAGGGAGGTGTCCCTTTATGAGCTGCATTAGTCAGGAGAAAAGGGGAAGGTTTCAAAACAAAACCAAAGTTCAAACTCTGAAAAAAAAAAAAAAAACACCCCAAAATTTTTAAACTAGGATATTATTCTGGGGCGTGTAGTTGCAGGCATGAGCAAAGGCATAGTGAATGTTGAGAAAGGTGTAAGGTTTGCTGGGAAGGGAGCTCTCAAGCTTCCAGCATGGTTGACAAGTACTGACTCCTCTGTTAAAGACCTGCACCCTGCCAGGAAATTTTCCAGCTGAAGTGAACATGTGCCTACCACTGAGATAAAACAGCTTACTGAACTTCCATGAACTTGCAGAAAGTATCAGAATTTTTTTGCTCTAAAAGCCTTTTCACCGTGCGAGTGAATGGAATGCGTAGGACCTGTGACTAATGGCAAGCAGCTTCAGAGCAAAATGAGGGCATCTCACAGTCAAAAGTCACAAGGCTGTTCCTCAGCACCTGGCCTGCCCAGAAGGCTGCTCAGGGGGGTATCCTCTTTGGCTGCAGCTGCATGAGGAACCTGCTGAGAAGTGTTCATGTAGCAGGTACCAGTTCTGCCTGCTCTTCGGTGGGGAGCCTCAGAGGCTGTGAGAACGCATCAGGAGCAGTGTCCTATGCAGTCCAACTCTCCCAGTCCCCCTCCTGCCAGCACAGGTTAAATATTCATACAGGTGGATGGAAAGGGAACAGACAGGACAGAAATTTAGAAAGCAATGTCAGGTTACACTAAAATTTTATCTCTGTTGTGTATTTATCTTGAGCAAGGGTGATGGAGGCTGGTTTAAATAAGAGCATGCTTTAAGTTCCTCTGTGCTTTGTAATAAGTGCTTTTAACCCCAGCTCTAGTGTATGGAAAAAGAAGTCCAAATAAAATATAAATTATAGCATAGAGTTAGCTTTTCTCCCCAGTTCAAAGCTTGGAATCTGGTTGTTTTTACAGTTTGTAAAAATTCATAACGTTGTCAGGCTTGGTGAAGCAATACCCGCTTCTGTGTAGCTGAGGACCTTCATTCCACACTGTTTCCTTCAGAGGAGGGAATTCCTGACCACTGTCAGGCCTGTAAAGACTCAGGAGGTCCTTGCAGTGGTCACCAGTTCAGGTAGGGCTGAAGTTTGAATTTTGCTGTGGGTTTTATGCCAAAACTTCCTGGTGGTGACTAGGACAGCAGCTGAAGCTGTAGCTCTGCTCTGGTGTTGGTGACAGCCCTGCTCCAAGCAGGAGGCTTGGAGTGACACCCACTAGACCTGTGTTTTGTGGCAGCCCATGGAGGTCACTCTGAGGTTCAGTAAAACGCAAAGCCAAGCAGGCAGGGTGCAGAAACAGAAGGAATAATTACAACAGCATTAGGCCATGAAGGGGTGTTGAGGGGTGGCACTTGGGTTCACGTGCCTGTACAGACATTGGGGTTTGCCTGCTTCCACCATGTTAAGCTGGAAGTGAAAAGATGTAAAGCTCCATCTCAAGAGATATCCAGCCTCATGGAAATATTTATAGCTGTTAAAGTTTCTGTGTTCAGAACAAGCCAAAAATATTGGTGTGCTTTGGATGAGTGTGTCCCTATCCATATTTCAAAAAATGCCTACCTCTTAAATGACCTTCTGCAGGCTCCTAGAAAGTGCCAGGGAAGGGCCTTTATACATTTGTATAAATCATGTATTATATATGTAATAAAAATACATAAAAATACCACATTGCTGATGTTATATGTGTCATCTGATTTTGAAAAAATCAGCACAAACAGAGGAGAAAATATTTCCTATTTTAAATCTCTTTGATTACTTGCCTGTGAACAGTTGATGAATCCAGTTGGCCTGCTGTAAATCTGGGAGGGATTCTTTGGACAAAGTATCTAGTGTATTTTGTACTGTTTTAGCTGAAAACAAGTCATCTTTTTAATTATCACTTTGAAAAGATGTCCACTGGCTAAATTCAGCAAAATTTTACATGCGTGTTGGGAGGTGCTAAGAGCAGCCTGAAAACAACGCCTTTTGCTCTGAAGAGAAAACTTTCACCAGGGTAAAGGGAAATTATACGGGATTGATATCGACCTGTTAGTTATTTCTGGAGGGCAAATAAAGTGGGGAAAAATCAATTCTGCCCCACAGCCTGTGTTGGTGAGTAGGGGATGGTCATGCTCAGCTCACTGCACAGAAAAGAGAAACTACAGAACAGGGGGCTCCCTTGTTCTGACGCATTTGCAGGGGAACATGGTGGCTCACTGTGAAGTCTGGAAAGCTTGGTCATCATGCCCATTCTCTTCCCTGGGCTCCAGGTGGGTATAATGCTGTGCTCCCAACCATTGCCTAGCACCCCATGAACATCCTGGGCCTGGGGGAAGGTAAGAGCTGCCCTTCATGGGAAGCAGTGCCACATTTGCAGCTTTCTACCCTACCAGAGCAGTCAGTGGCAGCACAGGGGTGTCCCCAGCAGCTGTGCTGGCTGCAAGACACCACTTTGGCAGGGCAGGAAGCCACAGCTCAGCCAAGCCTGGCAGAAGGGAAGACCCTGCCCAGGGGAGGGAGGGTGCTGGGGTGGCAGGAAGGGACGAGCAAGGAGCAGTTGTCTGACCAAGGCAGTGTCCCACAGGAAATCTAGGGCACGCTCAGAGTGGATTTGTTCAGCCTCTGCCACAGGCAGGCCCAGCGACCTCGCTGTGTCCCCTGGGGGTTTGCTCAGACAGTGGAGCGGATATTCAGGGCTCTGCTGGAGCAGAGCTAAGCCCAACAGCACACAGCTGTTTGACCATCGTAGAAAGTCTAACTACGGAGAGGAATTTTTCCTTGTTGATTTGTGTGATTTTCTTTGGAGAGCGATGGTCCTTTGGGCTCTCTGCTTTTTCACTCATCTGTTTAAAAAGCCCCATTTTGGGACATCCCAATTCCTTCAGCCAAGAAAAGCTGGATTCTGCTCCTGGCTTGCTCAGAAATGGTTGCTCAAGAGCAAAATGAAACATTCCTGTCAGGAATTGGATGCACAACATCCAATGTGCTCCTAGGGTCAGAGGAATAGGTCTTAGGCTCGCTGAGAAATCCTCCTCATGGCAGTGCAGACGTCAGTGCGGGGAGGGCCCATCCAGCTCTGCGTTCCGACAGGAAACACAGCAGCCAGGTGATATGTCCAGCAACAGGCAAGCTTTATAAACTTCCTGCTCAGCGTGAGGACAGAATAAATAGTTCCATGATGTCTGCCCAACAAAGCCAAATTGCACACCTCTCTGTATTGCAGAGCTGCTCTGGTTAAGGGACTGTCAACATTTCCCATCTGGATGGATGATTTAGCTGCTTTCCTTCACATCAGGGAGTTTGACTTACCCAGTGCTGCTACAAGACTCTGTTTTTATGGAATATAATTTTCATCCACTGGCTATGTCATCCTTGGGCTTGAAAAAGGAGTTTTAAGCAGTATTAGAGTAGAAGGATAATGAATATTTAAACACATAATTTTGAAAACCCCTGGAGAACAAGAAGAAACTTAGAGGCGGACACACACAGAGTCTGGAGATGGCAAACATTCTCCCCTCCTTGCCTTTAGTTTTAAAAGGATCCATGGGATTGAACTATTACTCATTAGGGTCTGCCTCCCCAGCTTTCTGCTCCGCACCAATGCGCAGTGTTTGTATAGAAAGCAAACTTATTGCACTTTGTAATAAGATTTGAATGCAAACACTTAATTAACATTATCTGTTCAGAAGCATTGTTTAAACAACAGTCAACCTTTCTGTGCCAAAGCTGAATGAAACTTTGAAACTGGAGGTTGGGTTTTCTGTTCTGCTGACCAGTGCCATGGATTGATGTGCTGTTGATACAACCGCTTTCTCAGGTTTCACGAATGGAAGTCTGTGATGGAGCATAACTTCATTAATTTGGCCCATACTGATTCAGTTGAATGCTAATATTTTTGACCTTATTCCCTAGGAAATAGTCTTCCTGCTGCACAGACTTGGAAAGCACGGCCATCCCTGCGTTCTGAGCCACATTTATGACAAACTTTCAGGAAGATAATATTTCACACGTAAATACGTGAGTTGGTTGTTAACACTTTCTGTATTACCAGAAAAAGGTATGAGTCCTCATTGCTCTGTAGCTTTTGAGTGTTCCTTTGTATTTTTCAGCACCCTGAGGTGTACAGTTCTGCCTGCCCTCTAACCCAGGAGGGACAAGGATGTGAGTCCTGTGTGCAGCTGAGTTCACCTGGGCTTGACACAGTCCTGAAACTCACGGCCCAGCACAGAGGATAAGGATGCAGAGGTACTTACAAAAAAAACCCTTAAATACAAAGGTGCTTAGGTAAAGAGCTCCTTTAATGGCTGTGCACATCTAAAGCCCTGTGGTGGATACAGCAGGCTCTGTTAAGTAGGAGTGTGGAGAAGCTGAACACTGGTTGCACATTGACTCACCCTCATAGTCTAACTCAGTGATCACTGAGGTGGAATCTGCCTGGTTATCTCAAGGAGGAGGAAGAAACTGGAGGCTAGGAATTATGTTTTGTGAAAATACAATACAAATTCCTAACCCAGTTTTCAGCTGGGAGAACATGTTATTGTTGAACAATTGATACCACTTCATGGAAGCTTATTTTCTGTGCCTTAAGGGAAATTCAATTAAGTGAACTTCTATTTTAGAACACTGCTCTTTCCTGTCACTGATGAAGCAATAGCAGTTGCAGAACATGGGATTTTCTGGGAGTGTTGGTTGTTGCTCTCATTTATATTAATTTTTCAGCCTCTGTTTGAATCTTATCTATAATACCGTCCAAGAGAGCCCGCTAGAGACCTAACTGATTTCACTGGTGACTCCAGGCTGCTGTGTGCTTGCTGCCACAAGGCAAGGAGAAAGGCATGTCCCACAGCTGCAGGAGGTAGTGCTAGAGGTGCTGTGGCCCCAGTGAATAGGGCTGTACATGACAGCAGCTGAGGTTTGTGGCGTGCTCTACCCGTAGGCTCTTGCTGACATCCAGAGGAGCCTGTTCCTCCACATAGTGAACTGCTTCTGTCACTGTGCAGCCCAGAAACCAAAATGTTCCCAAGTGGTGCAAGTCCATTGTCTAGTCTTTGCATTTGCTGAGCTGTAATGAGCATGGAAAGGCAGAGACTTGAATCTCACATGACAAGAAGCGTCGGGATTGGGAATTAATTCTCTGTGAAATAATTTGGGTGATGGGATGCCGCCAGGACGCTTGACTCTGCATTCCTCAGACACCCCAGATTCCCAAAAACTGCAGGGAGAGGACTGTGTAGGCAAGGTGCAGCATGAACTTGTAAACTTTTCAGAGATCTCTTAGCACCTTAGTGGGATGGTCTCAAGAGCCTGCTGTGCCAAAAAGGTGACCCTTCTAGGACTGGGACCATTTCTAGAATGCTGGGTTTTAGTGCAGGGCACATTTTTATAACTGACTCCTATAAAAGGCTAAATACCAGGTTAATTAGGCTTAACCGTGCTGACAGAGTCTTAATTAAATCAATGTGAACAATATCAGTGTTGCATAACTCTATTTCCATCGAAATCACCAGAAATTAAGATATTTTGTTGTTCCTTGTGAGAGATGAAGGTCTGACAGCTTGTTCCCATTTCCAGTACTTCTAGTTCATTAATTTGTCCATAATCCTGAGCTTTCTACTCCATTCCTATCTCTCTTTGGTTCTCTGTTCTGCTTGCTTAGCACTGACATTTTGGCTCATTCCGCATCGTGCTGTATTGTGCTTTTCCTGTAACCCTTCTGTCCCTCCATCCAGCCACAGAGGTACAAATGTGCAGTCCATCAGCAAGGATGGATCCTGCAAAACATCACCTACCACAAGCTTGTATCTGGTGTTCAGCACCTGTTTTGGGGGGTTTTTTTTGGAGATTGAGTCCCTGGGCAGAAGTCATTTAAGCAGAGTGGAAATCCAGCCTGAGCCAGGACCTCTCCGGGATGCTGGCAATCAACGTGACCCCAGGTGCTGATTAATTGCTGGGTCTGTAAGGGTTAAAGGGAATGCAATGCCTGGTCTTGCTGCCAGAGTCTCCTGCCTGTCTGTCTGTAAAAGGGGGGCCACTCCATGCCAGCCTTTGAGTCATGCCAGGAGCACAAGCCAGGGCAAAGCCCTCTGCTTGCTGCACAAATCCTGGGAGCAGCTTTCTCCTTTCCCTTACCTGCACTTCCAGGCACACTGAAGCAGCTCTTAGCAGAGGTGAAGGCAAGAAATGCTCATGTGAGTTTTGGAACTTCAGCCTGCTGGGCTCCTACCCAGGGGACAACAGCAGTGGATGCCTGTTGTCCCCTCCTGTCACCAGATTATCTGGGGAGCCCCTGCTTTCTCAGCGGGGAGCAGGCAGCACCAGTCTGGCTTCCTCTGGCCTTATGCCACCTGTGGGTCACCTCAGGAGCAGGAAATTCCCAGCTGCTCCCCAAGACAGCCGAAATCTGGAAATGGTGCAAGGGGAACTTAACCTGGATGTGATGACTGGGATCTGGCCTGAAATCTTCTCTTCAACTCAAAAAATAGTTTGCTGTCTCTGTCTAAATGTTTTTGTCTGTCTCTGCTTAAAAGCTTTAAATAATGTCATGAAACTACTCACACATCCCACACTGCAAAACAGATAAACAGTGAGAGGAGCTGAGCGTGTTTAACAGGCTGGAACACAACCAAAAAAGACTTAAAGCCTGGCTGATCAGCTTGGTAGCACACAGGAGCCACCAGAGGGTGATCACAAGGGTTGACTCAAGTTCTGCTTCCTCTTCTGCTTTCTTATCCCGTCGTACATCCGTGATCTCCAAGTTAATCATTCTCTGATTACTTAGTCTTGATCAAGCCTTCAGCTCTTGTTGCTGCCATTTCAGGGAACACGTGGATCAAGCTCTCAGGATCTTGAAAGAGCCACCATGTCTTGAAATCCCATTTCTTAGGCTGCAGTTCACCTTGTCTGTTCTCCATAACTGCCCTCTTGCCCTCTTACTTTGTGCTCATACCCAGCCCTTGTGATGTAGAAAGCAAATAAAGAGGTTTTGTGGGAGACTACCAGAAGATTGCAATCTTCTTATCTCTCATTCCAGACGTATCCTGAAATGACTCGTTCTTTCTTCTCTTTTTATTTCACAATATAAGCATTTCACAGAGGAGGTGACATCTTTCAGTGCTTTAGCATTTCATCTCCCTATGTCTTCACATTTTTTTCCACTTTCTCATCTGCATGTTACCAACTTAATTATGCTGCACAATGACTTTAAAAAGGCAAACTCTAACAAAGGCTAACGAGGATGTTTCTTGGCAGCTGGTCATTGTTTTGCCCTGGGCCCATAACTTTGCTTGCCACTCTCCACTGGGCGCTGAAGCTGTTCTTGTGTTTAAAGATAATTGCTCCGAGCAAGATTATATCATATTTTCTGTCTATGCTTTCAGGAGGGTTTCATGCTGTATAATCTGCCCATTACAACCACATCTCCAGACAATAGCAGGCTGCAGAATACAGTGTGATAAAGTGTTAGCAAATCTTGTTCATGTTCACTCCCTGTCATTATATTTAGGTTCTAATGGTTTAAGAGCACGCAGAAATTTTTTAAAAATGGGGCTCAAATTAACAGCTGCAGATGTACCCAGTTTTCTTCACCCACAAACAAAGATGGCATGGACTCTAGAAGAGCTGTATGATATTTTTCTGAATCTGTCTGTCAAAGCAGCATGAGCTTAAGTCAGGTCTTGCTATCTAATGATGCATATTGACTAAACATGTTGATGTGACTGAATCAACCTTCAGCAAGGGCATTGGAGAATAAATGCAGCAGCTACCATCTTCTCCAGGGAATTCCAGGTAAATTTCTGAAGGTCAGCAAGTCCTGTGTTTTTATGGCCCATTTTCCACAAGCATTACCATGATGCTCATTTCTTTTGTAGCAGAGCAATTTCTCGTGTTTTACTTTTCTTCTCTGAGCATGGCTGGTAGCAGAAGTAGTCAAATTCCATTCAAGATTGAGGAGAAGTGACTTTGCCTCAGTTTCCTGTCTTGTTAAAGATACAACCAATGTTTAAAGACTTGGGAAGTTGTGTTTCTTGAAAGACAGGTTGCTTTAAATTCCTGCATACATATTTAATTTCTGAGTGCCACTTGTCAGTTAAGTCCTGAAAACATGGTGAAGACGCATTATTTCCACATGGGTCAGAACCATCTTTTGCAAGACTAGAAAGGATCTGATCTTGTCTCAAATTGTACTCCTGGTTCCTAGAAATACTCTTGCTAGGAGATAAGGAATATGATGTAACCATGGATGTCCCCTGGGTATTCTGGATTGAATGAAATCCTCCTTGTCTACCATGAGAGCGGTGGTAGAATAAAAATTCCAGATGGGCTAATCATAACACAAACATTTACTGAGGTTTCAAGCCGGGACATCTGGGAGAAAAACTATGGAGCAAAATGCTAAAAAGAAAAGGTGCATTCATCCTAACTGGGACAGCTTTTACCCCGGAGTGGCCAGGGGAAGTGCTGTCTTCATTTGGCCAGCAATAATTAATGGCAGGAATTCCCAGCCAGTCCACTCTTGGACTTGAAGGTGAGCTCATGCAGGTACTTACTGGGGGTGAGGAGGGGTCTCTTGGGGAGCCTTGTCCCTGGAGAAGGGCACTGTGGAAATCTCTGGTGCTTGGGTGAGGCTTTATAGTGATATTGCCTGTTTGTCTTCATTAATGTTTAAATTTATTGTGTGGGGAATAGAGCTGACCTTGAGTTTGCTCTATGTGCCATCTGCAGGTACGGGGACGAGGCTTCTTCTCCTGCTGGAACAATCCTCATGCTTTGTGTTTAATGTAAACAGTGTGTTTAGAAATGTATTTTCTGTGGCAGACCTGACATCACAACCAAATTCCTTAAAATAAAATGTTTAGGGGGAATCGTGTGTCAGCTGCCTAGCACTGAAATGTATGGAATGGAATTAGGCAAACCTTTTCTTAATTAAAAAAATGAAAATGGATTCTGAACTTTATCTAAGGGTCACTTTGGGATGATTTTTAGACAGAAAAATCTTGGCTTTCTGGCAGGACAGCTGTGAGGGAGTGTTCTATTCATTAGAACACAATTTGTCCAAGAAAATACGTTCCAAGTCCTAATCAATTTAGATGAAAACTTGCTGGACAGGGTTCAAGCAGGCCAGTTATGGCGTCTTGTAAAGCCAAACCCACATGTCTCAGTGGGCAAGAGGCAAGATAATCTTAGCTTACAATGGAATGTTTAAATTTATACAGCTAAGACACTGACATAGGCACAAGGGCTGGTTCTTTTGTGATGGGGTTTTTTTTTAACCCATCACAAAGTTGGGTTAGAATTTTTAAGAAGAATTGGATTTTTTAAAGCGAGGGAATATCCCTTTAAGATATAATCACTCATGCTGAATGGACTTTGGCCAGACCCATCCTTGCTTTAGCATCTATAGAAAGATTTTTGGAAAAGACCAGCTTCCAAAGCACTAGGAATGGAGGTGTGCCTCCAAATTAAGGTCCTTGGCATCACAGGCTCTTGAGGAGTTTTATAATTCCCAGCTGTATGAAGATTTT
>VZSE01002505.1:170409-183264 GCA_013398275.1 Promerops cafer | reverse complement strand
TTTTTTTTTTTTTTTTAATGAGCTGCTTCAGCAGTGGAGATGGAGCAGTTTGGAGAAGCTGTTGCACAGTGAGCCCCTGGGAAGGTGACACCATGCACAGCATTGTTCTGCTGTTAAATGCAGGCTCTTTATGATGACACATCGCTACTGAGCACAGAAAACCACAGCTTAACACACCCCCAGCCCTCCTGGGGGTCATGGTAACTATTTTAGGGTTTGCTTTTCTGTCGTTCAGTTTCTCCATTATTGCAGCTGGTAGCTTTAAAACAATGTATTTGCAGATTCTTGCCAATTCCCATAGGGATGAGATATATAACCTGACCAGTCTTTAGCATGGGGAATATTTCATTTCTTAACCTGCAATGGTTTTCTAACTTGCAGAGTCTTAGCTGAGGTTGATCTCCATCACAAGCATGAATCAAGGGTGCCTTTCACAGTACCTATCAATGCCTGGTAGAAAGCCAGAGCAACAAGTTGGTCTCTGAAGTGCCAGTTCACATTCACCTCTTTGCCAGTGGATGCTCTGCTCTCCTGCATCCATTGCTGAGAAGGGACAAACACAACATTTCTTTTCTCTTGTGACTCTCCTCTGGCACTGGAAGGCCTTCACTAACTTCAGGGGGGGAAAAGAATTCTTTCTAGCTGTAAGTGGCCCTGTCTACACCACATGGCAGCCCCTCAGTCCCAAACTTGTTACTCACCAGCCTTCTCCCACCCAGGGACTGAGAGCTGAGCCAGGAGCTGTCTTTTCTCATCACGACTCCTGTAATTTCAGGGGGCAGTGAAACCCCTTCTGCCAGTCCTCCTCCTCCTTTGTCCAACACCAGGACCCTGCACCTGCATCTCCCCTCTTGACTCAGAGAGGGATTTACTGGCATGGCTGGGGCTGGATGCAAAGGAGGAGGATCATACAGTATTGTTAAGCAACTTGTGGTTAAAGTCACAAACTCTGGAGATTTCTTGACTACTGTAAACGCCAGCGGCTCGTTGTCCCACAGCCTCTTCCTTCCTTCACACCCTGCTCTGCCAAGTCAGCCACCTGAGACTCTGATTATTGCTCTTGTTTTCCCTGGCTCTTCTCACTTGTTTACTCAAAAATCTCTTTCCCTCCCCTTCCCTTCATTTGAATTTCTTGCAGGAGGGTCTTGTAAGGACACCTACTTTAATCAGAATTTCCTGTGAATTAATGGGCAGCTTTTTTTTGAGTTTTACATGTTTTGAAATAAAAATGTGATCATTTCTTCATTGCCCCTTCCCCGAACTCTGCTTTCAACAAACCCTTTTCTTACGGAAAGCCGTGGTTTTAAAGGCCCAGTTTAAAAGGCAGACTCTGTCCCTCAGAGGAGGAGGAGGAGGGGTACTTTGGATGCAGCAGGACAGCCTGTCACCCAAGGGAAAACAGCCGACATGCTGCTGAGGCTGGCTGCATATTTCTGTTTCGAAAAGCACTCCAGACTCAAACCACCTGTGAGTGAGTCTGGCTGGCTGATTTAGTAGGGCCCAGTGCAGGGTGTCCTGTCAAAAGCCACGCTTATTTTCACCAAGGCAAATGAATCAGGTTTTATGTGGCAGGGTGACAGCTCGCTGGGACGGGCTCATTAAAGCTTTGTAAAACAAACTGTAAGCGAGAGGTGCAACATTTCCTTATCCAAACCCAGAGAGTAGACAGGCATCCTATGGAAAAGTGAGTCACATTCTCTGTGGTACATTCTGTTCATTCTGTTACAATAAACATGAGTGTTTGTTTGCTGAGTCCATCAGCATCCAGACTTAAACTTGATTAGGAGGACAAGCTCCTCGGCCGCTGCCGGGCTCGCGTGTGCACTGCTGTTTGCTCGCTTTGTTGTATAACAGCACCAGTCATGTCAGGCTGCCATTCCAAGAGGAAATAACAGCACTTCCCTCATTTCTTTCAAATCCATCCCAAATTTCTATAAAAGACATCAAAGCAATTACTCTGATAGTTCCCGTGCTTTCCAAATGACTCATCTTTTAAAGAAACTGCTGGAAAATAAGGCGCAACCAAGGTTCCTTAATTCCAGAGTTTGAGACTTTCAAGAATCTCATGGAAACAAGTCAAAATAAGAAGCCACAAACCCACCTTCTCATAAAACCCTTCTCCATGTTTTATATATTTCTCTGCTACCAGTTGGAGTTGGTTTTACAATCTACACTGCCAGGAGATAAAGCAGGTTGTTAGTCCAGTTCCGTGACTGCAGAAGGTGAATTAGCTGGCCAAATGTGTTCATTGCTACTGCTGTTGGAAGATGACTTTTAAATAGGATGATGCTTGGCTGCATCTAGAACTAGTAGTGAAATAAGGGATTGTCTGCTGGAAACAAGGAGACTTCTGGGAAGGAAGTTTCTACGCAGCATGAGTAGCATTTTGGACATCTGACTCTTGCCCTGTTCTAAGAACGGGCAAGGTCTCCAAAATTTTAATTGCTCGCTGCATTTCTAAAAACTGTAGATAGGGCAGGAGGGAAGAGAGTCTGACTTCAGTGGGAAGAGAGTTGGAGATTGGCCGTGGGTTAGAAATTTGTTGGGCTATAGCTTGAAGCATTTCAGCTATTTCCATAGAATCACTTGCTAATTACAATTGCTTGTCTAATGCAGTGCTCCAGGAAGCATCCTGCAAAATCTGAAAGGAAGGGCTGGGGACAATGAGCATCCCCTGCCTGGCTCTGATAGGAAGGCATTCCCAGCTTCTGGGGTGCATGAAGGTACCCTTAAAACTGCTCATTTTTCTTCCACCTTTATCCACATGTGGAAGGAGCAGTGGCATTGCCATTGGAGACTCTCTCATGTAAGAGGACCATGCCCCAAAAAGCTTTGGGGTACCTAACAGCATGAGACTGCAGGTAAAATTGCTACTTCGCTCCTCAACCTGAACCTACTGGGGGCACTCATGTTGGAAATAAAAACTCTTTTGCCTTTTTGCTCTGGCAAATATCTGGTGATACTTTTTAGAGTGTTTTCTGCCCCGATAATTATTTTTTTAATTTCTCTGTAAGTCATCCAGTCACTGAAGTCCATTCATCCTTTCCAGTCCTGTATTACAGGTATTTTTAGCAGTTGAGGAAAACCCTGTATTCTCCCTCCTCAAAGTCTCCTTGTGCCATTGTTGAGGTGGGAAAGTGCTTCAGAGGCATGTAAAATGCTCTCAGCATGCACAAGCCAGCTCCAGGAGCCAGTCCAACTCCAGGTTCCCAGAAAGAACCCAGAAATGTCTCCCATCCCACAGGGAAGCAGCATCCAAAGGCTCTCCTCACCCACTGCAGTGTCCCAGCTTCTCTCTCCATGAGTCATGCATCACAGGAGGGCTTCTCTTGACCATAAGTGGGATGTTTAATAAACCTGAGGTTTTTAATCTTTAGATCTTCACAGCTGTTCACAAAAACATAAAATACACAGTCCAGCATGAGCAGTTACTTGCTGGGAGAAAAAATACATTGATCAGGGGCCAGGATGTCTCCATGGGTTCCCTGGCAGGAACGAGTGGTTGGCATTGTGTTTTTCTAGGTAAAATACAAGAGGTTTACCCAGTAATACAGCCTGTTGAATCTAGAGCAGCCTGACTTTTGTAACACCCCCTGCATGTCCATGCCTGTGTTGCAGGTGGAAACACCACATTTAAGAAGTGAGGAATGACTTAGAGATCTTTGCAACCTAAACTATTCTATGATTCTGAGATCATTGAGTTGAACTGACTTGATTTCTGCTTTTTATCCCTATCAGTGACGGTCTTGTTTCCCTTGTGGAAATTGTCACCCTGTGACCACATCATTGAAGGGATTATTTTAAATTTTTTTTAACCTGCTGGTTATGGTTTTAAAACCATATTTTTTAATATTTTATGTGTGTGTGTCCTTAGACAAAAGCAGGGCCTGTTGGAAGCTGCAGGTCTTTGCTGTGCTGGCTCCTGGCGAGGCGTGGATGCATAAATCTGTTTGGTATGTGCTGCTGCAAGAAATACATGTGCAAGCACGAGGAGGTATCTGTGGGTACAGGAGCATCTCCCAGGGAACTCTAATGTCTGGTTTGCTGACAATATTGCTCCACTGAAGCAGCTTTCAGTTGCTTTCTACCTTGGCTTGCTTATTTGTAAAATGGAAATGGGGAACTTCCTAGAGAACCCAGAGCCATATTTTTAATTATTCATAGCTTTTGCATACCCTTGAGGCGAGTATAAGCTGTAAATCTCTGAAGCTGCATACCAACATTTCTGTGGTTTGAGCATCAGGGGAGCCCCTTTTCCACAGACACTGCTGTATTCTCCTGGCTGTGTGTTTCATGGCAAGCCTGTGGTCAGCCCTTGGCATGCAGACCAAGCACCGGGACCCCTGACCCCTTTCTGTGTGCAGAGCCAGGTGTTTTCCTGCAGAGCCTGTCCTGCTGGGGGCTGAGGGCTGGGGCTGGGAAGGTGCCTGTGGTGTGAGCTGTGCGTTTGAGGTGCCGAAAGTGGCGTGTGGCAGACCTGGGCTCCACAATCTGTGGGGGCACGGGGCAGTGGCCCCCTCCCAGCACCAGCACCGCCCTTCCCCAAGCCCCAGCCACACTCTGCACCCAGGGCCAAGCCCTGCTGGGGCTATGGGCACACACAGTGCATCCCAAACAGGATGGAAGGTCAGGTCACACTGTGCCTCTTGGTAAGCAGCCCTGTGCTTTACCATCAGCACTCCGGAGGCTGTGACATTTGAGCTTGCACTGGCTGCCCCAGCGCAGGGAGGTCAAACAAATTGAATTTCTCTTTAAATTAGCTGTCTATGGCTTTGATCCCTGTCCACTGGAGAGCTTGTGTGTTTTAGCTGGAAGAATGCACGCCACGCTCCAGCCCCCTCCCGCAGCCAGGGAAGCGGTGATGCCCCGGCAAACGCGTGCGCTCGGAGCGGCGCTCAGCTGGAGAGCCATCACTGGAGCGTGGCCTCTGTCGAGAAGGATCCCAGCTTCCCTGGGCCTCCCTCTTACAGGAGTTAATTCCTTCCCACTGTCTTTGCAAGCTCTAACAGAATAGTAAGCTGCAGTAAAGAGAGGGGATATGTTCAATTTAAGCAGCGAGGTTACGATGTTCCGAATAAAGCCGTATTTATTAATAATTACCTCTCTGCCATTACTTTAAATTCAAACAGCTGGACAGCCTCTGCTCTTTATTAATTTCCTTGGATCCTTGGCACGAAGCCCTCAATTCCTGTGATGTAATGGTATAAAAAGTTGGCTCCTGACCGAGCTTCCACCCACAAGTTCTAAATTTGGAGCACGGCAAATTTCTGCAGATTCCAGAGACAGGCTATGCTCAAGACGTGCTGATGCCTTCAGCCCCATCCTATTGCAGCAAACAACAAGGTTGTGTGCTTTTTATAACGGGGATCATAAATATGACTCAGATGCACATGTTGTCTATGTAAGCACTTGGGGTTGGCTATCACTTTATGGCACTGGGAAGAAGCCAAGCCAAATAAAAATTGTTTTGAGTAAATATTACATTTCTAGAGCATGAATAAGTTTTCTCTGCAGCCAATGTGTCACTAATGGGAATAAGGAAGAAGACGGGGTGGGGGGAAAGCAGTAACTAAATCACCCCTCTAAACACAGACAGTCCACAGCAAGACCTGTTGTTTGGACTCGTCTGGGGTGTGATACCCCAGATAATTCGTAGCAGGTCTCAGCAAGGCCACGAGAGATGGAAATAAAAATAGCTGTTATAGCTCAGCGCCGTCCTGCTGCGCGGCTCTCTTTTGGGTGGGATCTCCAGGAGTGGTATGTAAAACAGGCAACCAGAGAACCCAGTGTCCTCCTCTCCCCCGCTCCCAAATGTGCCGAGGCTCAAGCATGTGGATTGCTCCGTGGAGATCAGTGTTGCTACTCACATGCTCAGCACTAAGCGTGTGCACATGTCTGTCCAGGATCCGGGCCAGAAGGAAGGATGAGTTTTTCATCCTGCAGTTTTGGGACCCAGGGGATGTCGGCACTGCAGAGCAGGGGGAAGCAGAAAATGAGCCCACGTGCAGCTCTGCATCCAGAAGGAAGCAGCTCCCTGGCAGCTCTATGGGGCAGGGATGTGCTATCCCACCACCGGCACAGGGCTGGTTCATCACAGCTGCTGGCTCTGCTCCAGCTCCTCCAGCCAGCTGATAAGTCTCAGCATCCCCCCAAATCCCAATTACTCCTTCCCTTGAGCAGTACTCAGGGAGCAGCTTATGAAGTGCTCCATGTACCTGAAATGCAAAGGGATTTAAAAAAAAATAAAGCTCTTTCTGCGAGAACTTTTCAGGAAACATTCCCTGATAAAAGGAATCCTCAAGTCTTTAAAAAATAATAACCAGAGAGAAATAACAAGTGAGAGTCCAGCTTTGGAAATCATTAATGCCTTTCCCATTTTCCTGATGGGCATGTGCATTCCTTCGTGTTGCACCTGTGAGGTTCTACATGTCAGATAAGTGCTTTCCTGAGCTTTGCTGTCTTCTCCTTTTTTATAGGCTTCTTTCGGATAGCAGGCAGAAAACCTGGCTTTAAAAGAGGAGCCCAGACTGGAAGCAGCAATGTTCCAGGAGGATTTCTAAGTCAAGCAGGAGAGCAACTGGCTTACTGAAGTGTGAATTTCCAAGATCCCTAAAACCCCTGGCTGCCCAGTCAGAGCAGGTGAGCGGGGAGGCGTCGAGAGCCCTCGACATTCCCATGTCCCAGCCGTCCCTATCAGAAGCTTTTGAAGAGCTTCTCTGTGCAGTGGGCTGGACTGGGGCTTGCAGATAGAATGTTTGAAGGGCTGTGAGCCCTGCAACAACCACAGCAGGCTTGACGTCAGCAGACCTGTACCTCCAGGGATTAGTTCTGAGAAATCAGGGCCGGTTTGCCCAGCTAAGGCGGTTTTGACTGTTTGAAGGATCTGGGTGATAAGTCCTTTTTCCATGCCTTGAATGCTGCCTGTGGTCATTTTCTGCCAGAAGAGCAGCCCAAGCAGTGTACATGGGACTGGCTCCCTCCCCTTTGTAATGCATTTTACAATTTGGAGAAACTTTTGTAACAGAAGAAAGTGTTTTTACATATTAGAGCTTCTAAATTGTTAGAACAGTTGGAAAATCCTAATTGCTTTTAAAAGTCAAGACAAAAAAACAGCAAAGAAAATATTTTGGATTGCAGCATTAACAAAACTGGGAGCTGAATTTCAGTTTCCTGGATCAAAAATTTATTCAGGGAGTCCTGTCGTACTTGTGACTTTAAAACAAATACTTGAACCTTCAACAAGGGATTTGCACCTACCCCCAAACTTGCTCTGAGATGCAGAGCTTAAGCTCTGAAAACTCTTCAGAGATGCATTGTTGTGAGGTTGGTCATGTTTAGATTCACCCCAGGATGTTGTCAGGGCTCCACATGCACAAGGGAGGGGAAAACCTACCTGGAATTGATTCAGCAGCTTGAATGAGAGATGACAAAAGAGGGCTTGGCTGGAGTGCTGGCCTAATTTCCATGAAACTTTGGGGGTAGCTATGTGGTGATTTAACTCCAGTTAATTAGAGGCTAAAGGCTGCTTCCATTTGTGGTTGTTACCCAAGAGCTCCAAGGAGGTTTTCTGGCTGCCAGGGATCAGGAATAAAGGTGGAGGAGCTGGAGGTGACACTGCAAGGGGCTGGCAGGGGCTAGTGCCAGGAGCTCTGGTTGTGCCCTGATGTAAGTGGTGCTTTCCAGGCCTCACTCAGCAATCTCTGATTTGCACCTGGTGAACACAGGTTCAGGGTATCACTTAAAGGGTCCTCTTTTTAGGGACAGTTTACTGTTTTGCAGATGTCTTTGTGGCTTTTTGAATGGGTAAACATCACCCATCTTTCATCAATGCCCAGCAGAGGCTCAAGGAGGTTAAGGGACCTGACGAAGGTGATAGCAAGTCAAATTGTTTGGAATTTTGTAGCTCTCAAATATCATCTTTCTAAAACAGGAAACTCTCTCAGGAGTAGTAGGTTTTCATTAAAACAACAGCTCAAACCTGTCGATCTTGATCTATCAGGAAAAAGAGGAATGTAGAAAATGTGAAAGTTAGCTTAGCCTCCCTTAAACTAAACCACCAGGTTCACGTTCCTATGGAGAAACAAATACCCTGCAGGCATCGTGGTGTCTTTGATTTATTTTTGGAAGTTGAAAACTCCCCCTCTTGGTGTCTGAGCTAAGAAAAAAAAATGAAGGATTTTGTGAGCCAACAAAATGTTTCTGGAGGAAAAAAAGCCTCCAGTCCCACTTCTCAAGGGCTTATGACACGAGCAGTTGAGCTAAGGTAATCCAACTTAGCCTCCCCTACATTTCAAAATTGGGTTAAAGTTCCTAAGTCATTGAGGGAGAATGTTACTCAACGGAGTAATGACTCTCTAATTGGCGTGTCAGGCCCTGGCAGCGGCGGGTGCAGGCCCTGGTTTCAGTCACCCGAGCAGCTCAGGGTGACCGAAGTGCCCGCAGGAGGGAGCGGGGCATGGCGGCTGCGCAGCCTTGGGTGAAGCCCCCAGCTGTGATGCCCGGCTGCGCTGACAGCCCGGCTCACCCTCTGCCCGGTCCTCTCCCTCCTTTCTTTGGAGGCCAGCGCAGCCCTAGGCAGAGGTTTTGGCTGCTGTGGGGTGTGGGTTTGTGGCGAAGCAGCAGCAGTGTGGTGCTGCACTTACACGAGTGACGCGGCCCCGAGCGTGGGACCGGCTCCGCGGTGAAACCCCCGCGCGGTGCCGCATCCCCGGCGCTGCCTCCCCGGGCGGGATCCGCAGATGTGATTCATTAGGAGCCTGCCGAGCAGGGCCGTGCTCCGCGGGCTCTCCGGGGCCGTGCGGCGGTGTCCGGCTGCCATCTGGTGTCCGGCGCCCGGGGGGGCCCGCGCATCCCCCGCGCATCCCCCGCCACCGGCAGCGCGGCCTGAGTGGCATCCCCTGGGCTGCTGCCAAGCCTTGAGCAAATTCTGCCCAGACTCCCAGGGCCCCCCGCCACGGTATCTCCCGCGTTCCTGCGGCAGATCTGGTATTCCTTATTGTTCTCCCCGTCTCTGGGGGAGCAGCTGCCGCTGCCTGGCCGGCCCGCCGGGGCAGGAGCTGGCGGAGCCCTGGGCTGCGGGTCCCACGACTCGCCGGGGGCTTTGGAAAAATCGTGTCAGTCTTCTCACCCTGCTTCGGCACGTAGGGGCTTGGGACTCATCAGGAGGGGCGAGATGAAAATGAGAACAGAATGGAAAACTGGAAGAGCAGCGAGTGGCTGTGCAGCTCCGCTCTCCTGGAGGTGATGTGGGCTCAGCAGAGGCTCCCCTGGACCCGACACAGCCTGCCCCGGGCTCGGCACTCATCCGGGAGCTTTCTGCTGAAGCAGCTGCGCCAGCCTGCAGCTCACAGCACCTCGAACTTGCTGGCAGCCACAGGGACACCAGTGGCAAGGACTGGTCAGAACGGGGCAAGGCACAGACCGAGCTGTGCAGGACTGGTCCCTGCTCTGCAGCCACGGCACAGCTGCTGCTGAGCACGGGTGCCCAGCACGGCCCAGCACGGGTGTCCAGCACCTGGGGGAGTTTCCTTGTCCCCTTCCCCTCCGACAGGCTGGTTCTCGTACCACGCCCCATGCCTGCGCCGTTCCTTGGAGTAGGATTTCAAGGAATACATCCTCTGGATTTTCTCCTGCTGGCGGGAAGGATTTGCTGGCTGGAGGTGGACTGAGAGCAGCTGTAGGCTTGGCTCTTGCCATCTGTAATGGTGACAGTGAGGAGCGTGTGCTGGGGCACGGGTGGGTGACTTTCTTTTGCCACAGGGCTAACGTGCAGCTATCCTGTGAGACCAGGCTTGGGGTGTTGGTTATTTTGGGCAAGCCACGTCCCCAGGAAGCTTTGTGGGCCAGCAGAGACCCCCTTGGACATCGTGCAACCCTCACGGGCAGGCAATGGCCATGCTAAAGGAAACCAGCAAATGCAGAAGGTGTCACCTCTATCCCCACAGGGAGCAGTGCCACACCACTCAGCTTTTGGTGGCAGCCTGGGTGTGAGCAGGCTGTACCCTGCTCCCATCATTTCCCACCTCCTGTCTGGGAATAAGCAGTCCCTGGCCACAAGGATCTTTCTGGCAGGGAGGAAAGCCTGGCTGAAAAATGGGGCATGCTTCTCCCTCACAGAGACATGTGGTGGTTGACTTCATGGCTTGGAGAGAGTAAAATGGCCCAAAGCATCACTGGCAAGGGAAATGGTTCAGAGAACACAACCTTGCACTTCTCCAAATGCAAAAATTCAGCCCCAGCGTGAGAGGGACTTTCTGAAAATGTATAAGCAAAGTCTGACCATAAATAAGTTTTTAAAGTGTGGTTTGTTTTTCTTGTTTTTTTTCTTTTTTTAGTCAGGACTGAGGAACCAGCACCCCAGAGGACCTGCATATCCCCAGCACTTGTACCTTGAGTCAAGGCTGAGCTGCACAAGCGTCTTCAGAGTGAGAAATCTCCACGCTCAGGTAGGCATTGAAGCAGCTAATTTGTGCCAACACCAAGTCCAGGCTGCTTTTGAAACTGTCTCAAGTCTATGCCTGAGCTTTCAATCCCATCTGAGATATCAAGGTGTGCTCAGAAATAAGGTAACAACAAGAGTGACAGCAGGTGAGTGTTTGCATGAAGACATTGTCAGGCCTGGATCCTGTTAAAGGCTTCTGCGTGCTGCAGCCACAGCAAGCAATTAATTAGCAATTGCTTTAACAACTGTGTGTAAAGCTGGGGCTAGGTCAAGCCCCTTTGGCAGGCAGAAGAGTGATGGGAGCTATGAGCACGCTGAGTAGGGTAGAAAGGGTTATTTTGCTGTGGTTTTATTCATTAAGGAATTTAAAGAAATGGTTGGTGGGGGGAAGTGAGTGCATTTGTGCTGCAGATCGCGATTTCTTTTTTCCTTGTTATCAGTATTCTGTCCAGTCTGCCATGGGCTTTCCTCTGACCCTGCTGCTCCTATCCTTTTACATTTCCTCTGTCAGCTGGGCTAAAATATGAGAAAAAAGGCGGGAGAAGGGCTCGTGTCAAGTGGCTCTTCTGGGGTTGTGCATATAGGTGTTAAAAACCGCCTCATTAAATTTCCCTCTCAAGGCCTTTCAGGATGTTTCTAATTTAACTGGTTTGCATCATACCATTCCAGTTTTAATTTCTTCTGGAGGTGAGGTGCAGCTACATTTGCCAAATATTGTTTCATCCTGTGCGTTCAAACAACCACTGGCCTTTCCCTTTTTCTGAAGGACGGTGCTTTTGGCATACTCAGGAAGCCAGTTCATAAAACAGTGCTTTTCTGCACTTTTGAATCCTGGCATTTCCAGGCAGGTGGAGTTCACAGTGAGAGTAAACGTGTGGAAGCCACCATAAATTCTCTAAATTCACGAAGTGTCACGAAGTTTCTGTTTGCATGGCATTTTGGCGCTCACGGCCGCGTTAGCCCTGAACGGCGGGCTGGTATCCTCTCCTCACACACGCCCGCCCCGTTTGTGGTTGAAGGGGTGAGCGGGAGTCCCGCTCCCAAAAGGGGAGTACGTGATGCCGAGCACGTCCTCGGGGCGCGTACACAGGCACCTGGGAAAAGGCTGTTTGCAGGGAAGTAACCTCCTCCCTCGCACATTTTTCCTTGCTCGGCTTGCCCGCCCTTAGGAAAGCCGCATGGCAGCCCGAGCTGCGCCTGCAGACGCGAGATTGCGGGACGCTGCATCCTCCTGCGGTGCGCCGCGGTTTGTTCGGAAAATATGTCTGAATTAGCTCACAGGCCAGTGGCAACGACAAAAATCCCGTTCTCCTAGGCTGACGGGATGTCTGTGGGCAGGGTGAGCTAGCAGAGGGCTCCTGGAGCAGGGACAGAGGCAGGGCGGTGGTTTCGGTGCTGATGCCGCGGCGCACAGCGCTTTTCCCCGGCACCCGGGAGGGGAAGGAGCGGCAGGGTGGCTGTCCCGGGACACCTCCACAGGCCGGGAACACCGCAGGATCACCGCCGGGGGACGCCGGGCTGGGCCACCACGAGGTGGCAGCCGGAGCCCGGGGATGAGGCAGGCCGGGTCCCGACCCGGCGCGTTCCTGCCCCGCGGTCCCGAACTCCGTGTCCCGGCGTGGGCAGCCGGGCGGGGGAGCAGGGGGTGCCACAGTGACCCGAAAAGATTTGTTTAAAAAAAACCCCAAAAACCAAAACAAAGGCAGAGAGAGCCACAATTATCAAGGTAACAGCAAGTAATAGCAGACTAGGAAAGCCCCTAATCTTGTTAAGTGTTAAAATCTTGTTAAGTGTTAAAGGAGTTTGCCATTCTCTTAGAGGACAAGTGTATGGCACACCTGCCGCCCTTCAGCACCCCTTTCTTTGGGAACAAATAATGATGTCTCGCCCCGAAGCAGCTGAAAGGCCTTGTGAGTATCCCATTTCCTGGCCCTGCACCGGTTTGCTAAAAAATTGTTTATGTAACTGCTTCACATATTTGAGATAAAAATCAGAGCACTTATTTTCGGTTCACTTTTACTGAGAGGGACGGTGCAGCTCCCGTTCCAGGTGTCCTGCATGACTGAGCCATGGGATCACAGGATGGCTTGGGTTGGAAGGAACCTTAATGATCACCTGCTTCCAATCCCCCTGCCATTTCCAGGGCCAAACAGGTACTTCTTTTGGGGCTGGGGTCCCCCACCTGCCCCAGGATACAGATTCTGTCCTAAGGTACTGTTCCTTTTCCCCACAGAGGCTTTGCTTTTGTGGCTGCTCGTGCAGGACAGCGAAACAGGAGTAACATGAGCTGCTGGAAGCCAGCCTGTTGCAGTTTGGGAATGTGTGATCCAGGGAGCACGGCTCATAAATCAGCTCCATAAAATGGTCACAGGGAAAAAAAAAAAAAAACACAAGCAACCCCCCCCCCCCCCCCC
>VZSE01002505.1:113913-170359 GCA_013398275.1 Promerops cafer | reverse complement strand
AAGAAACCAACCCATCCTCTTTTTAGAGAGAACAGCATGGTACTAGCGTTGTGGTTTCCAGGACTGTTCCAGCAGCAGCAGGTAAATGAAACCTCAATCTGGCAAAACAAGTGGGCTGAGCCCTCCAGTGCATCTGCCAAGGGTTCAGGAACAGCAGCCACAGCTTTCCCCCTGGCCTCTGTGTAAGCCTGATGTGTAGTTAGGGCTTCTCGGGCAGACCAGTGGCATCCCTAATCCCACAGTTCAGCGGGAACATCCTGACCACGAGCAGGCTCGTTGGTCTGTGGGAATAGGAGAGCAGTAAGCCCTGGCCCCACTGGAAAGGATGGCACACTGGGATGCAGATTTCCATGCCCCTGATCCGTGACTGGAGGTGACTCACGGCTCTGTGCTCCCCTGGGATGCTGCTCAGTGTTGCTCTAAGGGGCTCCTTCTCAAGTGGTATTTTTGCTCAGCATGCAAATGGTTCAATTTTTAAACCAACCACTCCCCCCAGCTTTACTGAGCAAAGCTTCACACAAAGTTTTCTTAATTTGTCAGAGCAAGCAGGGACGACGAAACTAAAAGGAACATTGTCTCATTTCCTCTTCTGCCACTAAGAGCTGACCCCAGACACACAGACAGACAGACAGGGCTGACACATTGTGAGGGGCTGCTGTGTGTCTGTCCCAACAGCTGCCTGCTGAGCCTGCCCTGCCCTTGCCCCAGGCTGCAGCAATGAGTCCTGAATACGAACGTTTAAGAGCAGGAGTGCTGCTAAAACAGTCTATTTGTGTTACGTGACCGCTGCCTTTATTATGCCTTTAACATCCCATTGATCCAACCATTAAACTTCTTCCACACAACAGTCACTGGATTTTGAGCTCCAACAGGGCAAAAGAAGCCCAGGCACTAAGACATCCATTAATTCCAAAATGTAAATGACTTTATATTACTTTATTAAACAGCCATTTCTAAAAACAGTAAAAAATACGAAAACATGCATCATTTGGTGTTCTTAAAAAACCGTTGTCCAAAATAAAGACTGTTAGGAAAATTAAACAAGTTTAGCCCCAATACCCCTTCTGCTCTCCACATAAAATGTTTGGTAGTTATAAATACTGTTCCAGCTCCTTTAGCAAAGTTTAACCTTGTGTACATTAGTAATTCTGTTACAGGTGGTTGGGTTTTTAATTCACATTGCTTCTGTAAACGTGATCAATTTTTAAAATGCATTGTTATCAAGTTTAAGGAACTACTGTTTTCCTGTACAGTGAGTATAAATAGGAAGATCCTGGATTTTCCTGCCATTCTAATCAGCACTCCATTTACTGAAACATTAAAGATTTCAATTAGTATAAAAATATAACCAGAGAATAAATGAGAAGATTCAGTATTTGAGTGAGTCTTAGTTAATAGGCAAACAAAATGCTATTTATGACTTCCAAATCTGGACACCACTTCTGTACAGCTGCTGCTCTTCCAAGACCCAAGTATCACAGTGCTGCACACCAAGGCACTGCTTATCCTCCTGAAAAATTCACTTCTTATTTACTACAAATAATTTAACATGTATCTGAACTAACAAGCAGGGGAGGGATGGATGGCCAGGGTAGAGTAAAAGCTGCTCACAAGCCACACCAGTGGGCACCTGCTCCTTGTGGGGGGGGGTGTCTGAAAATATCTGTACAAGTTGGCAGGAATCCTGTTTTACTGAGCTATGCTGGTGTGGGAGAACTGCAACACCAAGTCACAGGCTTGTTCCTTTTCCCTACAGAAACAGAAGTAACTGGCTTTGTCCCAGGAGAGAATGGTAAGGCACAACAGCAGGCTCTTTGGGAAGCCTTGGTACTAGAAAGACTGAAGTTATTTTATTGACAGGAATTAGGGGTTTTTTTCCCTAAAGCAGTATCACTACACATTTATCATTTTTATTTTTAAAAAAATTCTTCTTACCTTTTTTTTTAATCTGGTCTCCAATTAAAAGACAGAAGTGCTACATGTAAAAATGGTGGGATGTTATAATCAGATTTCTCACACAAACACAGCCTTGACACAGAGGCTATTTGCCCTGTGTGTGCTACCACCTTCCACTGATCTGCTTCAGAAGTCTGTGAGCCAAAACTTCATCTTTTAAACTATGAAGAGAACTCTCAAGGCTTTATTTAGCACTTCTCAAGTATGAGACAGTACAAAACCAGTCTTGCACTACTAATTTTTCCAAATGTCTTACAGCACTGTTTTCTACAGGCCTATCTCCAGTTCTTTTGTTTGGATTCCTGCAAAGAGAGGAAAACAGGACACCAAATCCAAGCAGGCAGCAGGCACCCAGTGATGCCAGCCCCCCTTGCCAAGGGAATGTGTCTGAGCACTAAGCACCGTGCAGAGAGCAACAGAGGGACAGAGCAAAAGCAAAAGGGGGAAGGAAAGGTAATGCTCCATCTCAGAGTTGGACAACCTCCAGGACTGATTTATCCTGGGTTGATATTATACTAAACTGAACCAGCAGAACAACTGCTTCCTTCACTTTCAGGAATGAAAGTGATGCTGCCTGACTGGTTAGCTGCTGTCAGATTGTTACAGGCTAGTAGAGGAACAACTCTGTCTGTCAAAAACTACATTTCAATACAAATTTTCAGTTGCAAAGTCTTGGAAAAGTGAGGGAAAACAGCACATCCTGTCAGACACCACCCACTGCAATGGCTGAGCTCTGAGCAGACTCTCCAGCGTGGTAAACAGCAGAAAGGCCCAACCTGCTGAGCAAACTAAACTTTGTAAGCAAGAGGCTGCTCTGTGCAAAGCAGAACGAGGGGAGGTGGGCTCCTGTTCCAGGCCACATGTCAGCTGCCACCATCACTCTGAAGTGGCCTTCTTCCCTTTCCAGCTCCTTTGCCTCTCCTCCAGTTCAGCTTCAGTGAAGGCGGCTGGGCCCCAGTTTGTGATTAAGTGAGGGTTCTTGGAGCCTGGAAGACAGAGAGCAAGACTTGAGACAGGCAGTTCTGACAGGGATGTCACACACCCACAATGCAGTGTTCAGGTTGATCCTTGCTTTGTTTTAAACATAAAAGAAACAAACAATAATGATAATAAAATTATTATAGTAGGGCCAATAGAGGTAAAGACTTGGAAGCTCCCACCAGCAGTTGTCACAAAGGGTGATAGAGGCTGCTATGAAACCAGTAAACTACAGGAAAAGGCAGACTTCAGTAAGTCACCAAGTGATGTAAGTACATGAGACAGAATAAATACATATTTTTTGTAACTCTTCTGTTGATAACTCACCTGGCTCTATTAGTCGAATCAATCCCTCATGATGAGCTACTTTATCTTTCCAACTCTTTGTGTTATTAGCTGCTGTTTCCAACTTCTTCTTAACCTCCTGAAATGAGACAGAGCCCCCTTGAAAACAACAGCTTTACTCTGTTCATATAAAAAGATAAAACATCTTTTAAACCAAAAGCCAGAACCATGCTAATTCCCCCAGCCCTCTGTTTAGTGTGGAACCATCCTAAGTAATTTAGTCACCACCACCCCCCACCCCAAAAAAAAAGATGTCAAACCAGAATCCCAAAATAACAAGGTTTTACAATATTCTGTAGCTGTGCAATGAAGCTAGTCTTCATTCTTCAGCCTAGACTGGTCTTTTGGGCCATTCCAAATGGAAGGCTAGAATGTTTAATTATTTCTAAAATAATTGTTTTGTGGATTTTTTTTTTGTGGTTTTATATGTCTATTGTATTCAGCAATTCCTTTGGAGTAGTAAAGGATGCTTCCCATACAAAAAGCCTGAGATGTCACCTAAAAAAGTCAAGTACTAGCCAGAAGCAATCTTGTGATGGTGTGAGATGTGACACCAGCCTGGGAAGTTGTAAAGTGGCCACAACTACCCCAGCTGGGCCCTTGCTTGCAGTGAGTGCAGCATTTGTGTTCTGTGCCAGGCCAGACAGCTCTCTGGACAGCCTTGTCCTTCAGAGACCACCCCATAAACACCCTCCCCTGTTCAACACAAACCCAGCCAGGCCTTCTTTCCTGACCTAAATAAATGCAGGATCAGCACCTCTCTAGCCCTGGAAAATGTGCAGCACTTCAGCCTCTGTACTTGCTGGATTCTGGCTCTTATTTCTTCCATGAACAGTTACTGACCTTCCCCAGAAACACTCAGTAGAGCAGAGAGCAGGCCTGGCTCCTGGGACACGAGGCACAGCTGCACACTGAGAATCTGAGCTAATTCCTACCTATCCTTAACTTCCATTCAGTGCTTTAGTACATTTTTGAGGAGGAGATGCCTACAGTAACACATTGACTTTTCATCTGTAGAAGACAATACTGTGCCATGACATCATCACAACACTGCAAGAATTACTAACTCAGAAGCAAAATGCACCCAGTTATGGCAGCAGTGGGACTGCACATGAAGTGAGGCTGCAGTAGAAGACAAATGTACACAGAGTATTTCAGGATGTGACTGAGCTGGCCTGCATGCAAATTGTGACAAAAATAAATAAAATAGGTTCAGAGTTGTGTCTGAAGCAGATCCTCTTCTTCAAATGTATCTACTGGTCTAGAAACTGAGTAAAAACTAGAAAAAAATTTAAAAAACCAAAAACACAACCAACCCAACTATCCTACCTCTTACTATCTGTGCCATATTAACCCTTAAAAGTATAATATTGAAGAACTTCAATCTATGGATAAGGATGAGAGGTTGATGACCAGAGCAGCTCACCTCATACTGCTCAAGGGCCTCCTTCCTTTCCAATTCAAGTTGTTTCAGTTGCTCCATGGCCACTTGAAGAGCCTGTTCCTTCATCATTCTCTGGTTTTCCAGCTCTTGCTTCTCTGCTTCTGTCATCTGAATGGTCTGTTGCTGCTGCAAATGCCATTTTTCCAGTTCAGCTCTCTTTGCTGTCTCCTCTTCCAGCAATCTGCAATGGGGATTGTGATGTTAACTGCACCTTAACATAAGTCATATCCATGCAGGGAAGTCAAATAAATTAAGTTTTTCTTTCCTCTTTTTTTTTTTTTTTTCTTTTAAAGGTAAAGAGAATATTGTTTTTTAAAAAGCTTGCAAAGCAGGGAAGAAGTTATTGTTTGTTGGCTTGCCTTCAGTGTCATGCAAGCAGTCTGACTGCTACAAAGGGCTATTCAGAAAATAATGCAAATACACGACACAGAGCCCCAGAAGAAACAGGCATGCATAAGTTATCTTCATTGTCTTAGGAGGACTGAGTATATGAAGAAAAAAACACACTCCACAAAGCCCCTGTAACAGGAAATTTAACCCTTTATCATTACAGTTTAAACCTGTGATAAAATGCAGCAGGAATTAATTTTTACAGATACTGCTTTATAAAATAAGCAGCTGAAAAGCCTGTAGAGAGTGATCTCAGTTTTTCACATGCTGACATGCACAACACCTGATGGAAAAATAACTGCACCTCCTTTTCCAAAACTGCTGAGCTTGCCCTCTGCTAAAGGCTAATCAGACATATTTTAAAAATCATAAACAGCAGCTTCAGCCTTCAGATCTTAAGGAAAAATAGGATCTGTCCTGTGTTTGGACTTGAAGGTAGTTCCCCATTCCAAGAGGCAAACAGTCATTAGTAGCAGGGCACAGGTACTCACTACTGGCAGGGGGAACTGAAACACTTTTCTACCTGGTCAAAGCCATACCTGGCCTGAAGTTTCCTCACAGTCTCTTCATCCTGACGTGCCTGTTTCTCATCCTCCAATGCTTCCTGTAGCTGTTTATACATTTCTTCCAGTTCACGTACTCTTTGTAAATACTGTTCCAGTTCAGATGATTTCTGAGCAACCTGCTCTTCCATTTTTTGTCTTACCTAGCAGCATAAATTTGGGACACATGAGCTACCATTCAACTCAGGTTTCCAATTTTCAAAGGTATTGCCAGGTTTCCCTCAACCCATGTTTTCAGAGACAAACCTTTTCCTGCTGACTGCAGAGCAGAACTGACAAAATTGAGGCTGGATCTGCAGATGTGGAACTAAGAGCATTTAAAAAATAAATAATAACACAGGCTAATACTTATATGGACCTACTTCCTGCAGCACACGGGTTCAAACCTAATTTCAGTCAGCTTGATCTTGTTGCTTAGTTTACAGATACACAGCTGAAGAAAGAGAAAGGTTGTAGACATGAAGGTCAGGCTGCTTTAATGGCACTGTTTTTCACTCCCCCCTTGGCAGCAGTGGATCTCACACACATCTCTGGATGATGGCACAGGATGTTTTCCAAGGACGTTGGCATGTCCTGCCCCATTGGTCTGCAGCCTGCTCCCCTCAGCTGACCCAAATTCCAGTGACCCAGAAAGGGATTGTATTCAGGAATTCAGGCTCAGCCCATAAAGCAGCACTGTGTGCATTAATGTTCTGAGATGTCCCATCACATCACTCTTTCTGCTTCTTTTCCACAGCTAACAGAACAACCTGACAAAGCCCTTGAAGGCTGAAAACCAGTTCTTTGGGGAATCCTGTGTAGCTGAATAGTAACAGTATTGTAAAGCAACAATATTACTTTATTTTTTATGTTTGTGTGTGTGTATAGTTGTAAAAGAACACACAGCATAAAAAAAGCAACAGTTCTAGGAACACATAAAAAGAATTTTGATTATGCCTGATTCATTTTGCTTATTCATACAGCAAGTTCTGGCCTCAGGTTCTCCATCTCTGAAAACTGCAAGGAGAACTTCAGTCTGCATTTATCCTTCAATCTATTTTTTCCCCCAATTTTCCAATAATATTTAAACTTTGAATGCTGTACAAATTGTAGCCAAGCTGCTCCAGTACTGGAATTCACCAGTAAAAATATTTTATTCCTACATCTCAAACAAATGCAACACAGATTCCATTCTCCAGCCTCCTGCAAAATCTGTGGAATCCTTTCAGTGGCTGCCTGTGAGGGAAGCCCTTGCTGAACACATGGCTCCCCATGTGTAATAGCAGCTAAAGCCCTCATGCACTACTCACCATTTTTTCTCTCTCCAGCTCCAAACTGAAGCGATCTTGTAATTCAACTTGAGTCTGAAGTCTTTTTTTCTCCTCCTCAGCAGCACGAGCAGCTGCTGCTTCCAGTTGCTAGAAGAGAAGGGTGGGGGGTAGGGGGAAGAAAAGACAAAAAAAACCCAATTAGTCAAAACAAAATTATTTTGAGGGAATGGAACTTAATTTAACAATTTTTGGTTTTAAAAAAATGGAAGAAGCCTTCAAAAGCATCAAGCACTAGTTTGGGTTTTTTAATGTCTGAGACTACTCACAGCCTTTAAATATAATTGACTACCTTGATTGTTTGCAAGACAATTTTAAATTTACCAATGAAAAGGCAATTACCTGACTATCTCCAAGTTTCCTCTGAGTCCTGCTTTGCTCAAGTGATAGAAATCACTGTATTTCCTCCTCTACCTCAATAGGATAGAAAACTATCATGAAAAACCACATTTTGGGCAGGACTGCATAGGACTTCCAATAGGGAAAACATGCCAGCAAGTACAGAGTTCAAATACAGAAACAGAAATGAGAAGCACTGAATTGCCATGGGAAAGCAGAAGTGTCACTAACTTTGACTAGAATAAGTGATTGTGCTATTGTGAATCATCCCTCTAACATCCCCTAAACTGCCAAGTAAGGTAAATAAAATCCTGGTCCATTAATCATCACTTGAAATTAGGAGGAACATCAGCTAAGTCCTGGGAAACAGCTGCTGGTACCTTTCCACCTTCTTGCATCTTATTTTACTTTTGTTGCATCTTGATTTTGCAAATAAAGACAGTGGTCACAGTTCTGATTTTGTCAGGATTTCAATCCCCACAAGGTTAGAAATCTTCAAGTACCAGAAACCATTCTTTCACAAAATTTTCCTAAGAAACTTATCTGATGCTTCTTTTTTAATATGCTGGGCTGTGGAAATTGTTTCCATGTATCTTTAGTAAGAGCAGGGTACAACACAAAGATGACACGGACCTGTTGGAGCAAGCCCAGAGGAGGTGACACTGGGACAGAGAAGCTGTGGATGCCTCATCCCTGAAAGTGTCCAAGGCCAGGTTGGATGGGCCTTTGAGCAACCTGGTCTAGTGGAAGGTGTCTCTGCCCACAGCAGGGGGACTGGGATTGGGTGATCTTTAAGGTCCCTTCCAAACCAAACCTTTCTGTGATTCTGTCATGCTCCTGAAAGTACCACATTTAAACCATCCTCTCTCACCAACCTAATGAGATGACCCAATGATTAAAACTGCCAAGCTAAAACTTCCACTCTTTTACATGCTTGTAGTATCACTCTGGTCTGAAATAGATGGGAAGAAGTGAAGGAGAAGGCTCGGGTTTCTGGGTTTATGTTGCAGAACACAGCACAGAACTGCTCTCCTTTGCAAGGCTTAAATGATGCCAGTGTTTTAGAAGCAGCATTCTTCTTCTGCCAGGACATTCAAAAGCATGTAATTGTAGTCAAATCCAAGATGCCTTTTTAAGTGAAATCTCCTCTAGATTTCCTTTCCCACTTTGAAATTAAACAAACATTGCCAACACTGAGCTGAGAGGGTGAACATGCAGAGTCACAGGCAAGGGTGGGTGCCAGGCTATTGCCAGAGACCTCAACAAGAAAATTATCTTTGTCCACTCAGCAGCTTCCTGCTTAATTCACCAAAGCTGCTCCTAGCAGGTAAGGTTACTGGGAACTCTGCACTTCAGAGAAAAGCCACAAGTGCTGGAGGGAGGAGTCAACAGGAACACACCATTCCAGCAGGTGTTGGACAGCACAGTCTCCAAAGCCCATGCAAGACCCCAAATTGAAACAGAAAGGGTGCACACGTGTTGTGCATGCTCTCACACAAGGAAATACTTACCTTCCTGTCTGTTCAATGTGCACGTGTCAAAATTCCATTAAAAAATATGAAAAAAATGTATTTTAGACAAAAGCATTTATTCTTTTGAAATACTGTATTGCAAGAGCTACCAGAATACAAACCAGTCCCAGAGTGCACTTTGGCAGATGCTGCAAAAATGGTGGCTCACTGCCATCAGGAGCAAATCAACCTCTAAGCTTCCCAGAACAATCCAGTTTCCTGAAGCATTTACAAAACCTTTTCCTTGAAGAACGTTTTTCTAACTAATCAAACACTTCCAGTTCCTCCAACAATGCACCTCCTTCCTAGCTCCACCTAGGCAAAGTGCTGTAGTTCATATCAGAGCCTAAGGTACCTTCCTTGAGAATTCATTTTAATCCAGCCCACTTCAGAAGATGCTTCTGACCACAACTCTCTTTAGTTTACCCACTGTGATTTTTATGAAACTCCCTGGAGCCTGTCAACATCCTACTGCTCCTTTAGGGTTGCTCTCATGTTGTCTTCCCCCATAAATATTTTTCCATAAAGTAAACAATGCAGAAATCCAACTTTATGATTTCTGTTAATGGGTACATTACTGACCAGTAGAAGGTAACATAGGCTATCCTTTATTGTCTCTTTTGCATTCTGAATCTTAAACACATGGTAGACTACAGGTGCCAAAATTAAATTTAAAAATGGTTTTCCACTGTCAGACTCCATTTAAGACAAACAGAATAATACCTACATCAGGACTGTCAGTGCAAGATTAATTTTTAAAAAGACAAATTTCTCCCTGCCACAAATTGTGACAATGACAAGACTTTTAAAAATGTGGGGTTTTTTAGTATTTTATTTGCTTTCTAGACTCAAAACCTTTAATACCCTCACTATATTTATAGCTGCAAAGATCACTGAAGTTTCTTCTAAGGGCTAAAATTGGTGGGTTTTATTTACGAAAAACTCAAGCAATGATGCAGGTTTGTCCTACATGGGAATGCAAAAAACTTGCATTAATTTGCAAGTAGGGAGGTAGTGGAGACATGTAGAGTAAACAAAGGAAGACCTGGACTGCTCTAGCAGCAGGGACTCAGCAGCCAAAATCTAAGGCAGCAAGTGGGGAGGGTTTGAATTTGAATATTGGATTCTAAGCTGTTTTCAAGGCACACTCCACACTAAAAGTTCTCACAGCAAGAAAAGCCACATCTTTTGTTTTTAAAGATAGCAATTATAGAAATTACATCGGTGGGAAGAGAACAGTTCCCGTGAACATACAAATAACATAACAAAACTTGGGTAAACTATAGAAGAAAATCTTCATGGAAAGCCCCAGGTTTGACAGATGTGTCTGACAGAAAAGGAAAACAAAAAACCCAAAAGCAACTGAAAATATTGGTCTCTCCTGTCCCCAGACACCATCCACAGAGCTGGCAGGTTCTTCTCCACCAGCCTAACAATCCCCTGCCCAGTACAGGGGCCTGAAACAAGCGCAGCCCCTCCGGAGGAGCCTGCTCAAGGTGCCTGAACAGGACAGAGATGCCCAGTTCCACTCCAAGAAGCCCAGTTCAACCACAGGGATTGAGCTTTAGGCTGGAAGCTCGGCAGCTCCCAGTCCCACCTTCCGCACGGTCTCCAGTTCCTTCTGCTTGTTCTCGTTGGCCGCCTGCAGCTCCTTCATCTGCCGCTCCAGCTCCTCCTGCTCAGCCAGCAGCTTCTGGCGCAGCTCCTTGCGCTTCTGCCGCGCCTCTTTGTGGGGAGGAGGGCTCCCCGCCCGCAGCAGGCTCACCGTGGTCTGGATGGCTGGAGGGGACAGGAGGAGAACACCATGAAGGGCAATGCTGAGCTTTCTGCATAGACTTTGTGAAGTGACTTGCAGAGTCACTTGCTGGCTGTTGTGCTGGGGATTTTTGAATATATTTTTAAATCAGAAAGCACTGCTGTCAGTTGTCCTAATTCTCATCAGGCTGGCTGTCAACACAAACCAGAAGTGAAAGACACAGCTCTCAGTACTGGCTGCGTGCCACAAGGATAAGGTCTGGCAATTCCACTGCATTATGCCAGTTCCAGTATTGATTTGTAACAGGCTTTGGATGCATGAGTCACTTCTATGCCCAGCCACAAGAAAAATCTCCAACACTTGAGGATTTCTTACTACCTAGACTCAGTGACTAACCAAGGAGTAAGATGTTACCTATCTTCCCTAGAGCCAACCTTAAACCCTGTATTCTTACAGATACTCCAAGGGAAAACTTTCTCCCAGTAAGACAGTAGCTCTCATTCACTTACATGCAGTGAGAAAATATTTAAGACAGCAAAGCTAAGGAGTGGCAGATGATTTTGGTATTTTATTCACATACCACAACCATGAAAAAAAATCTCCTGACTTTGGTGCAATGAAACACATGTTGCAGGTAAAGAGGGAAGTGCAAATGAAAGCCCACAGCTCTAAATATTTACTGCTGCACATTCTTCAATGGCAATAATAGCAAGGGCTTCTACCTCACTCTGCAGATGGATGTACCCATCACATATCAGGGAAGGTCTCACAAGAGGAACACCTTTACTGTGGGAATAGAAAAGCCAGCCCTAATTCCCAGCTTTATCCTCAGCCCACCAAACCATACTACTTCAAGCAAAACTGTAAAACCAAAGCCAGTATTTTACAGTGCCAAAATGAACAAGCTTTCCCTTTCTCCCCAAAAGCAATGATTTCCAATGTTGCTTGCCTTCCACATCCCTAGAAGGACGGTCAATATAAAAAAACCCAATATGTTTGCTGCCTGAATTGAGGCACCTACATGACAAAAACCAATTTCTCTTACGTGGATCCTTAGCTGTTCCTGAGTCTCACACCCCTTAAAGATCCATGTGCCCAAAACAGAGATATCAAAAAATCACAAGACCAAGAATTTCAAATTTGAGCAAAACACTGCTGTAAGAATTCCACTAACCTTAACTTTCACATAACTAGTATTTTTCAAACCTCACCTTGAATCCATTCCTGCTTCTTCTTTTTATCAGAGGCACTGATCTCAAAGGTTTTATCAAGACATTTTATGAGAAAAAGGCATTTCTTTCCATCTTTGTCAGGCAAGGCCTAGAATGGGTAACAATAAGGATCAGCTTTGCAAACACTGAAATCTAAGTTATAAAGTCAAGCAGCATCTATGCAGCTATGTGTCACAGAGATACAAATATCAGCACTAAGAGCCTTTACTAAAAGGGTGTTTATGAACTGGTGTCATATGAAGTAAAAAAAGCTCTGTTAAAAGATACCAGGAGTAAATCCCACACACAAACAAAGGATTAATTCTGGTCTTTAGAGACATACATAGTTTTTAGAGTGGTTTTACCTCTACACAACAGTTGCCATCCAGTATGATGTCTCCCTTCTTGTCCTTTAAATCTTCACTTACATAGTAGGAAATAATATTGGGTTTTAGCACAAACCATCGTTCCATCCAATTTTTCCGTTTGTGACCTTTTTTCAGCATGTAGCCCTGTTAAAAGCAACAGATCAGCTGAAATGCCTGTCCTCTGCTGAACCATCTGGTCTTTTGGCTATGTAAAGGTGTAAAAACCCAATAGAGCACACAGAAAAGTTACCTCATAGCACCAAATACTTTCAAAGTTAGCCCGTATTTCAGCTGTACCTTCCATTTCTGTAATCATATTCCCCAAATACTTACACGCTTTTGTCTGACAAGTCAAATCACAGATGAAACTGAAACACCAACATCACTATAAGCTATGAACAAGTCATACAGAAAACATACTCTGTATCCAGAGTATTCCAGATTAAGAGGATGAAAAAGTTGGAAAGAAGACCGCAGAACATTTTACTGTAATGGATTTCATCTATAACTGTNTATATATATATATAAAAAAAGAAATATGCTGTGGCATATTTAAGCCAAAGATATCTTTCTCTACAGGTCTGAGGGAAAGAAAACATTCAGAACAGTTGAAAAAGCTTTTTTGTTTAAAAAACAAACCAAATCAAACCAAAACCTAAGCCACCCCCTACACACACAGCCCATCTGTGCTCAGCTTTTCTAGCCACTTAAATGTGTCCAGAGCCAAGGCCGTGCCTATTCCCAGGTGCCATCCCACTCCTTTGCTCCAAACCAGGAATGCACAGAGAAATAACTTTTGTTTGCCGCCTCCACGCTCGGGTCTGAGCTCTGGGTGGTTGCAAGGCCATGTGAAGGACTCCTGCAGCTTCAATCTTTCATGCTTTGCACAGTCTAAGTCATAGCCAGGGCTTTTCTTCCCTTCCTAACTTACAAAATTTGCTTTCAAAGCCAAGTCAGACTAATACTTTCCCCTCCAAATTCTGCAAAAACTTTTCCTACTGTTTCAGTATCAGCTGCTTCTCACCTTCCAAGAACCCACTGAGAGCTCTTGAAAAGCAGGAACTTTTTCACATCAACCATCACACAAAGAACACATCTTTCAGAACACTAAATACCACAAATTTAACTATTGCTAGCACGACACCTGGTTATGAGACCCTGTGCCATTAATTAATAGCTTGAAGCAATTATATGATTACTGCAATAAACAGGACAATTCTGTGAATCAACAAGGTGTCAGGATGTCTCCACCATGCCAGTAACTGTCCAAACTGCCCAGGAGGCACAGGGTCAAATCTTGACACAAACTATTTTTAAGTGTCAAGGAATCATTCAAAGGCACTCAGACATCCTTGAGAAAGAAACTCAGGCACCAGGAGAGGAAAGAAAGGAGACACAAAACAAAACAAAAAAAAAACGGTGTGGGGGAAGACACACAATGCAGTATCAAAACTGAAAAGAAATCCAATTTCCTCACAGGTTTCAAGTAGGACTGAACTGACACTGGTTAATTTATTTTCATGGTGTCAAACAGTAGAATGACTTAATTTTGCCCTCAACTGACTTTATGAGTGTGTCCCCAGCTCTCACCTCCAACAGGCGACCAGCAGTTAACAAAAATAGACTTCTGCATTGTTCTGTGGGTATTCTGAAAGAATTTCCTGTGCCAAGACTTTCTGATGGTTTCTTCAGAATAGCTTATGAAAGTCTGCCAAGAAAGCCTTTGTTTCTCTCCTCACCAAGAAATCAAAGATGAAAAAAATTCTCTTGTCAGGTAAAAGTCAATTTTCAAGAGCTCTCTAGGTAAACTCTGCTGTGAGCCCTCAGGTCTCTGTGGTACTTCCAATTCCCATGAAAGGAAATGCAGTTTTTAAAGGCATTCCTAAACTGATAATCCAGTCACTGGAAATCTGAAGAAAGGAGTTTGCTAAGAATACAAAGGCCAGCAAGACTTCTGGAGCCTGAGTGCAGGTAAATATGTTGTCAGTCACGTAGCCTGCTAAGCCGAACAAGAAGGGACAGCCCTCTGGAGCTCTTCCACACCTTTTTGCCCTGTTGAAGTGGGGCACTTGAGAAGGCAACCTTTCAGCTGGAGCAATACCCTGGTCCAGACCCCCTTGCTTGAACACAGAGGTGGTGCCCAGCACAACTGCATTTCCTACAGCATAACTGAAACTACAGAAAAGCATTTCAAAGACTGAAGAGCTGTCACCAGAGCTGTCACCAGAGAATGATGCAGCTATTCTGTGAACTAACAAGCAGCTGGTACTAGTGTAAAAAAGGCCATATTTCAAGTCAGAGTCCACTTCTTTCACTTCCTAAAAGCAAGCTCTCCCAAGAAGCAACTCATTCATAATACTGCTACAATTACAACAATCTGAATAGCAGCATAATTTCTTTTATAAAAATAAACTCATATTAAAAAAACCCTTATAGATAATTTACCTAATTTCCTCCCGCTCATCATTCAATAGGGTAAAGAAAACTGAGCACAAATTGAACATTTTCTAATTGAAGCAATAAAACATTCTACTTTAAAACATTAGTTCTCTGTGGTTCTTACCTGCTTGAGTACATCTAGTATGAGCTCATTAAAGACTTCATTGATTGCCATGGACACTGTCTGCCTGTCCATGCCTTTACTGAACTGCCCACTTCCGATGAGGTCAATCAGCTCCCACGCGGAAAGACCCTCTCGGCTGGTGTTGAGAGCAATCTTGTAATGGTCAAACTGCTCTTGCTGCCAGCCTGCTCCCATTGCTTCGGTGATTTTTTTAAGTAAATATTCAATCTGTGCAGAAACACAAACAGAAATCCATCATTTGCAGCAGGCTTGGAAATCAAGTGTTTGAGAGCTGTAAACGAAGCTTCTCCAGAGACTCCCATTACAGCGAGTTTCCTACGCTCACACGTAGGCCCCTAAACGTAGGTGGTTTAATTAACAAAGGTTTTAAGCTCCTGTCTCAGCTGAACTCTTGACTGCCAAGCCCATCCCTCAGCTACTCCCTTCACAGTAAAACAAAGAATTGAACCTGACAGCCTCATTTAATAGTTCAGATTCCTACAGAACACATGGGACCTTCCCTGCAAAGGCTTCCAAACTGTGATGACTGAAGCGTGAGAAAGCAAGAAGTTTCAGAAAGTATTTTGTAAGCAAAAAGCAAACAAATTACAAAAAAGTAAGAAAAGAAGGCTGTTTGGACTAGAAGTAAAATGAAAAATGACCGAGGTATCGATCTACACCTCACCCCCCCCTCTAGCTGTCAAGCACTCCATCCCTGGACACAACCCTGACAGTTGTATCAAAAGAAATAAAAGAACAAATCTTTCACATCTGCTTTTGTTTCCCAAATTAATTCTCCTTGTCCTTTAATCTTTCATCACTCTGTAAGCATTACCATGCGCAGGATAATAACACCAGTAACACCAGTCAAAACAAACATAAGAATGAAAAAGAAGCAAATAAGGCTGGGGTTCTTTAGTCTGTTTTTTATGTTGGTTTTAAACTCCTCACTGCTCATTTGCAGTATTTTAAAGCAAACCCATCTACAGCTTTGAGGACATGCAAAATGCTTTTAGTGACTCTCCAAACAAAACAATTGGTGAGGGCCTTCCTGCTACAGCTCAGAGTCACCTTTTAGCTGGTCTAATAGGATTCTGAGATTTGGGAGTACAAAGAAATGATGAAGTGTTTTTGTCCCGCACACATTTCACCACAAGGACTCCTCAATACATTGTGGCTGCTGCTTTTCTCTCCTACAACAGGCACAGCCAAATCCCTTCCTTTCCCTGATGTCTATGGTCAGGAAACTCAAGTGTGTAGCAGAAGAGTAAACTCCCAAATCCACCCTGCAGAGGAATGTGCTTTTCCCACTGTTTCAGCCCAGTGACTCTTGGTGTCACAGCCTCTACTCCAGGGGCACGTGGGTAATGCTACAGCAAAATGGAGAAGCTGCAAAGCTGCTGCAGCAGCAGGAGGAAAGCTCCTGCTCCACTGAATGAACGGGAAGTGCACACACCTCCAAGTTGTGGCTGCCACATCCTCCTCAAGTCTCTCTCAGGAGAAGACAGCACAGCCAGGCACAGAATATGCCTCCAGAAATTGTAGAGAGCATTGTTTTTCATTTCAGCTTCACCGAGTCAGACACTTCAGTATGTTTGAGCTCCTCATACAGTTCTGACCAGCAAAGATAGGGTCTAACAGAGGCCTCTGCAGAAGTGGCATTCAAATTCACAGTCTTTAAAATAAGCTTTGCTGATTTTCAGTCTCCAAAATCCTTAAGTTAAAAAAATAATTCAAGGCATTCAAGCATCGACTACCATAAATCCTCAGTATTCAGCTGCAGGAAGCAGCTTACTTCCTACTCCAGACAAGTTTTATAGAAAAAAAAACCAACTCAAAATAAGCCTTCAGAGAGTGCAAGAACAGGAGCACTGAAAAGCTGTTTCAAAGCAAACTTCATAAAACCTTGGGTTTTTTACCCGTGTTCAAAACACATTCTGCTCATTCCCTTTGAGCAGCATCAGTTCTGAACTATGATTCTGGACTTTAGCTGGAAGGAAAGCTAAAATAACTCAGACTTAATTAGGCAGATAATATAACTGCCAAAATGCTACACAGTAATAATAATTTAAAGAAAAAAAAAATATGAACTCTAACTTTTAAATGCATTGTTCCAGAAATTCACAACCTCTTACACTGCTTGAGGCATGGCAACTTAAGGCATCAAGCTCTCTAATTCCTTTGGTTAATTATCTAAAAGTACCAGGTCTCACTTGCAGACAATGGAACACACATACACACAGAGAGCATACCTGAATTAATTGTTTCCCATTTTTGCTCTAGCCATATAAATAAAATGTGGATCAAACTAATGGTCTGGAAATTATGCAAGGCAAAACTCTTGGCTAGTACATGTTATCATATAATATACTAAAAATAAGTCAACACATTGTCTCCTTTGGTGTTATTTGTACACATTTTATCTTATTTTGGCTCATAGAACAGATTTAACCATTTAAATCTGTTAACCCCCATCTACAAGTCCCTTACATGACCACAAATATCCTATAATCTCACTAAAGTACATAAAATACTCATTATTTCAAACTACATTAACTCCTCTTAACTGAAAAATGACCTGTGTATGTTACAATTCCATTTCTAAAATTAAAAGAAAAAAAAAAAAAAAAAAAGGCTTATCTTGAATTCAGTCACGTACACAGCTAACCAAAGTTCCCAGAAAAGGTTTATCTGATATATCTGCACAACAGCAACAGTGACTTTTGCACAGTATGAATATGGAAGTATGAGGTAAATATAAAGAAATAAGTTGCACCAGTGTGAAAGCAAATAGCAACCACTCAGTAGGTGCTCAAAGGAGGAACCTCTGAGAGCAAATGACACTTCCCCTCCTCCACAGAGACATGTCAACCCAGCAAATAACTGACAAATTAAGTCTCCTGTCTCAAATATAACCTACCCTTGTGGCTAAAAGGCAGTGTTGAAAAGCGAAAGTGAAGCAACGTTTGCTGCTGTTCTGACGGGACCTTGCTTTCAGGTGGAAAGTATGCAAAGGACAGGTGCAAAAATACCAGGGAGTTGTTAACACTACATACACCAGTAGGGACCCAGTGGCTCCACACTACCAAAACCAGCTTCCATCTCAAATCAACAAACTTATCAGCCAGAATTTTGCCAAGAGACATCAAAAATAGTAACAAAGAACAGAGCTCTAACATGATTCTGTTTGGGAGCTTCTTTCAGAGGACACTTTCTTTTCCCCATGTTTCAGTGTCCATTTGTTTTCCTTTTCCAGGTTTTCCTGCTTCCATGGGGAATGAAGCATCATAGATTTCTCACATATTTTTCTCATATACGAGTGGGTCTCTTAAAATGAGAAAAATAATGCCAAGGAAGCCTTCATGCCCAGCAGAGCACAGCAGACAAGGCTATTCTGGTTCACACTATTCAAATAAGGTTTGTGATATTAACAGAGCAGATGTCAAAAGTCTACTCACATTGCACAAAATTCCGTGGGAGTATATGTTACTGGGCCACAGCCATGAAAGCAGTCATATCCCCTCTCACAGTCATCATCATCTCCTTTTCTTCATTCCATTAGAACATCACTTACATTTAAGTCAAATATTTGTTTCTTCCTTTCCACCAGCAAACCATGTTCATTATCCAGTGTAAGCCACTACCTTGTTTCTTGTTTTTCAAAATTAAATCAGTGTTAAGTGAAATATAGTAAAGGTCAACTCAAGAAACAACCTGCTGTGTGAGCTGAAAACTATTTCATGCAGCAATCAAGGAAGAAGACAGTGAAATGGGAAGAACTGATGCAAGTCTTTCTAACCAAGTGACTGATGCAAGTGACTAAAAATCTTCCTAACCACTGTAATCAACTTTGGGAGATCATGGGTCAATTAAAACCCCACACAAGCAGTTTTCATTCTCTTTATATCAGTTTTGATATCATTTGTGAAGGGCCAAGTATTAATTCCCAGTATTCACTGTTGCAGTTTCTGGTACTAGAATGCAGAACAAGGAAGTGAACATGGTCATAAAAACACTCCAGAAGAATCACCACTGGATCAGATTCCCACCTCCTCAGGCTAGGAAAGCATCACCTCATTTTGACATGCACAAAAAGCCACACAAGGCTTCGTCCTCTTAGGAGGATTAGAAAATGTCATCTGTTAATAAATTTGAAGGCTAGAAGACAGGTGAAAAACGACTGTACAAATCTTTCCCAATGAAGCCAAAAGCAGCAAATATGTTTGGCTTATTTGAAACAAACTGAACATGAGATTACAACACTGAGTATGCAGCTTGCAATGTGTGTATCTCGTGAGTTTCACCACAAAGCACGGCCCAGAAACACAACTAACCACACACCACAGCTCTTGGGCGATAGAACATTCCCAAGGCTGCAGTCACATGTCCAGAAATAAGAAAGGGGAAGTGCTTGAAAACCTTTTTATAAAACAGAAAACATCTGGTTAAAAAAATACCAAGACATGCAAATGAATCTGTAATAACTAAGAGGTGACTTGTAAGGAATGCTCATGACAAAATAGAAATATTTCTCATCTTATGGCTTCAGTTCTCTCCACCTTTTCTCCTTCATTTTATCCTTCTTGTGGAAGAGGTAATGCCTGCAAGAGCTGAGGGAAACACACACTTGGATGTCTGCATGTCAGATGATCTGATGGAAATCTAGCTGTGGGGAGGGGAAGGAGCTCCCATCCGGTCTCTGCTTTCTGCCTTGGCGCATGAGCACCTTTGCAAAATAGACAATCATGGATCTCTGATCCTTCCCAGCTCTCCCAGGTGCTCTCAGCTGCCCACCAGCAGGCAGCACAAGGAGCACTGGAGTGCAAGGCCATTCCCAGCTGTGCCCAGCACTCCCTGTAGCCATCAGGTCCTGTCTCTCTGTCACCTGATTTCTCCCCAGAATACAGAGGGATCCTCTCAAGCTTGAAGTCACATTCCAAAACTGCACACCCCAACCCAATCCCTTCCCCACACTGGGGAAAGATTTTACAAACCTTATCTCCCTCAGGTGCAGGACTGACATCCCTGCTTCCAGGACAGGTGAGGAGCACAGGCCAGTCATTGCCTCTGGCTCTCAGCCTGGCCTCTGCTAAAAACAAGGAGCTTCTGACCCTTGCGTCACCTCTCCACTGCTTTCAGATTTTATCCTGTAACTCCTTTCCTCACTTTGCTCTTTCTAAAGCTCTTCTCAGCCTGCATCTCTGAATCCTTTCCAAAGTAGCCTCCTTTCCCTTCTCTGGATGAGCTGCAGCCATTCCCCATTTGCTGCCCATTCAACACTTGGGCAGGAAATCAAGACTTACACTTTGTAGCTGGGGATAACAGCCCTACCACATTCAGCTGTCTAAAAGGAAAGGCCCAGCAGGGCAGCACTGCTGCAAAAGTACATGATATGGGCAAGAAGGAAAGACAGCAGCTTCAATATTTAGTCAGCACAGTGCAAATAAGGTGAAACTGCACTCAAGCAGGAGGCTTTTCCAGATATGAGATATGACATCTATGAAATGACTGCAGAAACCACTTATCTCATTTTAAAAATTACAAAAAGAAAAAAAAAAAAAAGAGGAAATTCAGACTTCCAAGCATGTCTCAAAGAGCAGCTGCTTCAAGGAGGAAGACAAGGCATCCTTACAGCCACATGAAGCTGTGTTAATACATTTACTGGAGACCAAAGAAGTCTTGTAATTTTCAAGATAGGATGCAAAAATCTTTAAGGGATCACCCTTCCAACCTGAAAGTATGTAGCAAGCTTCTCAGTTAGTTATAAAGTGGAAAAGAAACAAAAAAAACCAAAACAAAAGCCAACAATGTGGAAAGGAGGGAGGAGGGGAAACAGCTGGACCCCACACAAACAGCTGGATCTCTGAGCCAGAAACTGCAGTAGATTGTGTGTTGCAAGAATCTCAGCCAACGATAAGAGCAGCAGTCGGGCAGGGCAGGAGAGCCTGCTCCCTGGGGGGGAGCTGCAGTCACACATGAGAGGTTTACACTGCTCTCAGCAAACATCGACAGCACCAAGAGCAGGGCTTCCAACCCTCTTCCCCCCTCTCCTTCACTTTGTAAAAATCCCCTCACTGTATACATGACCTGCAAGCCATTTTGTAAAAAAGGCAGATAGAAAACATCTGAGGAAAAGCAAAACGACTGAAATTGAGACTTTGCAGTTTCACTTCGAGAATTTTGTGCAAAGAGTAGATGAGTAAATGCAAAATTTTCCAGAAGTACAGAGAACCTGATGCAGGACCAATACAAACCAGAAAGGAGTGTGTTCAAGAGACAGCATTCCTCCAGTGGCTGATTACATTACCTGTGTGGTCTGAGTGAAGGTGGAGTGAATACAGGCATTGTACATGATAAGAACAGAGCAGCCTTTCTTTGTCAGTCAGGCTCTATAAGCTTTCTTTAAACAAACTGCACAATTTAAATCTTGCTGTAATCAAGGAGATGCAGACACAGACCCACCATCAGAATTTTTAAAATAATCCAAGTAGAAGAGCAATACAGGTTAACCTGGACGTTAAGGATGGGAAGGAAAACAAACAACAGCACATACAAAATCTGGAAATCTGGAAAACCTCAGCTCAGTGCTGACTGTGCAGCACATCTGCCAACACACAGACCCGTTGCCATTACCTGGCAGCAGCCACAGAAGGCAGCACCAATCTGGGGCTCCCTTGGTGGAGAGGGAGTGGGGAGCAACGCCCCAGAGCTGGCAGGGCTGAAGCTTTTAACCATGCCAGCAATTCAGGAGATGTGAAATGTCTGCCCACAGGTAAGCCAGGCTGAACAGTAGGCAACACACTGACAAACCAGAGACGTGGATTGGAGTCCCAGTTTTGGCATTTATTAGTGGCTCTGACCTACCAAGCCAAATACAGCACCACTAAGAAAGGAGCTGTCTTAGCTTTTATAACCATGATCCCTGTTTCCCAGAACCAACAGAAACAAATGGGAAAGCAAGCAAAAAGACTGTCCCATTTCTCACGGGAATACAGCATGCCAGGTAGGGCCCTGGCATGGGCCAATCTGGCAAAACCAGAAATGTGCAGAGTGAAAGTCTCCTGCTAAAAAGTGAGTGAGAAAGCAAAACTGAACAGTTTATTTTGATAGGAGAGCTATCGGTACTTGTGGGTTTGGCACAACACCTTGGAGTCCAACAGTTATGTTGTTAGTGGCATGTTAATCAGACTGTTTTGATCCCTGGCTGTTCAACAGCTTGTAAATATTTATTATTCCATCCTCCAGTGCTGAACTGCAAACCACTGGGATTTGCGTACACAGTTTTGCAAGGGATTATTTATGCCAACAGTTCTGGTCTTTCTGCTTCTTTCCCCACCCATCCCAAAGGGGAGAATGGTGGAGATACTGAAATCTTGCTTTAGGGTTAAAATACCTATTTGAGTGCTGCCAATACTTGTTTGTGAACTAGAAGTATAAAGAGATCTCCCTGGTATTATTCCTTCAGACATCTCAAGCAAGAGTGTTCAGGGTCTGGCTGGTTTTGATCAGAAACAGACACCATCAGAAAATTTCATATTGTCCTTTCCATCAGGAGGGTGACATGAGACTGAAGACTCACCTTGCAAATCACAATAACACAGAACAGATGGGGGCATTTTTTTTCAGAATCACATGGATGTATTGACCTTGCAAAATTGTAACCACCTTTAAGCAATGCAGTGATTAAAGATCACATCCATGCATGTCCTGTTTAGTCCAGGCTGTTTAAATGATAGACACACAGAGCTATAAATATCTCAAGTATACTGTGGAAATCCCCATATATGCACCCTGGAAGACAGAAATGCATCCAAGGCCTCACAATACTAAAAGAGGGGAATAAAAAATTTAAATTACACAGTATTTCCTCTTAAATCTCTAGAGAGTACCACACTTAACACAGTTCAAGTGGGACATTAGGCAAACTGGTGTGAAAGAGCTTAAGTTTTTGTTTCTTACCTCCTCAGGTACAATGATTAAAGGGTACTTGTCCTCTGACAAGAAGTTAAAAATAACCCACACTTTAAATGCGTCTTCATCGCTGATCAGCAAAGGACTTTTAGAGAGATTCTTTTTAGCACAGAGAGTCCAGCACATCCTGTTGAATTCAACTTTGTCAAAGTTTCCTTGAACCTAAAGAGAAGAAATTGAAGAATAACAAAGAAATTTATATGCACGAATGGCACAGAACAGCAGACAGACAAAGTTTATCAAAGTTTCATCACACAAAAAGCAGTGAGAAAACTGTAGTTTGCACTACAGAAAGGCCCAAAAAGAGCACTGTAGCAACCTAGTCTGACTTCCTGCACAGGGTAAAATAAGGAATTTCTCCTAGCAAAACTGACATCCAACCTCCAATTTCTGGTTGAGTTAATAACACCCTGACTCCACGGAAAGGAGGCTACAGTGCACTCTGTGTTTCCTCTGGCATATCAGCTTCCAAACCATCTCCAGAACTTAGTTCCAGTTGCCCTCCTATTGCACTGACTTACTGAGATTTTTATATAGCAAATTTGGAAACCAGCATAGCCAAACCCACATGTGGATATGCTAAAAGTGATATTGGAGTAACAATTAGGAAGGATCTTTAATATGTTTTTTACTTCACATTACTCAAACTATCTCTTGCAGAGTATTCATAAACACAGAATTATTTTTTTCCTCAAATGTTAATCCCCTTAAAATCTTTGCTTTTTCTCAGGTGTGCAAACCTTTACCTCACTGATACAAAAATTCCTCTTGTTTTCATTATCCTTTATCATATCTAGCAGCTGCACCTACAGATCGGTGAATTATTTATATAGGCAAGAGCCCTAATTTACTGTTTTGTTTTTAAACCCTTGTTTAAATTATACATTAAACCTATTTATTATCTCCCCACAACTTCAGAATGCTATTTCTTTACCAATGTGCAACTGATAAGGGCATGTTCGGCACTGTAATGGAAGCCCCTTTGAGATTTTGGAAAACATGTCTAAGAAACAGGTTCTTGTACCTCTTGTGGTAGTGAGATCAGTAATGGTCAGTGATTTTTTTTATGATAAGCCAAACCACAGATCTCAGATGCTTCAAGAACACCGATGCAAACTGTATGATTTCCTACCCAGTCTGTTAAGTGGTCAAATATAGTGACCACAGCACACTGGCTCAGTCAATGACAGACATGGGAAGTCAATGAACTGATGTGGGTGGAGGGGAAAAAGAGGGAAAAAAAGATAAAAAAAGAAAGAAGTAAACAAGAAACCAACCTGATAACAAGAACAATGTCAAGGCCTACAAGTGAGACTACGAACAAAAACCACATACTTTGCATACTTGCAGAGGCCACCAACATGGAGATGCAAGAGGCTACAGCTGTCCTTTGACTAAGGTGGCAGCTGTAGGAGGCAGAGCTGCTACAGCCACAAGTTCAGCATCTGTCTCGTTTGCACAAGAAACACGGATCTTAAATGAAACACCGACTAAATGAACAAACGCCCTCTGGGTGAAGGGCTACAAGTCAGGATTCCTTCTTCTTTGTTCTATTCGCCAGCTCTTCATTCCTTGCCTACCCTTGCCTGTGTTTTTGGTGTGTCCTCTCCACCCTGCCCAATGAACCATGACTTCTTTTCTAAAAGCACTTTCCCCACCCTGACGGTGAGCAGTTCCACCTTGGAAATGTCCTCGTGGTGCACAGGTTCTGCTAACACAGCAAAGCAGGACCACAGCTCCTCAGACACTCCTGTCAAAGCCCAGGTCACCTGCAGCACGTCCCGGCCACCAGGACTGTGCAGCAGTTGAGCAGGAGGCTTCAGAACCATTTTTACCAGGGGAATAGGTCCCACAGTGCCAGCAATCCCACTTTAGAAATGTAAGCCCTTTTTTGAGAATCCACACTTGATTCTGAAATGGACTTTGTGGGGCCCACGTGTCATCCAGAACAGAGACACTGTTTGGGAATTATTCAGGACAATAATTACATCAGCACACAAGCCCTGGCTCTCCAAAATAACAGTTCCAAAAATATAACAAGCATTGGTAGTGTAACTTGCATTCATGAAGTTGCCTGGAAGATGAGATAACCTGAGGTTTGAACAATGTCCTTCTTTGTCTCCTCACACCAGGACTCTTCCCTGCTCTAAATAAGGCCTGCTGTGAAATACCACCACTGCCATCACCAAAAGGGAAACATTTCCAATTGGTATTTAAAGATATACATTATACATAACAGAACATGCTAAAATATGGTTAAGGAACCAAGTAAAACAAATTATGAAGACACCATATTGGCAAATGACAGCTCCCTCCTGAAAGAGACATTTACAGAACAAGACAGGTTTTGTTTCAGATGCAAGAAAAGTCTAAATACATCTATCTGCTGAGTAACAAGATGCATAACACTGGAAATCATCAATCAGGCAATACTAATTACTCAAATCATTTACTGAAATTACCTATGTGGATAAAGGAAATTAGTTGCAGCAAATGTACCTCATTTAACTACCCTGTCTTTCTTGACAATTGTCCCTTTCTTGATGATTCCTTGGTTCTGTATAAGGAGGCTTTACTGCAGGGTAAGTCAGCATCAAAAAAACATTAAAAGCTACAACTGCATTTAGGAGTACAACACAAGTTATTTCCAAAGATTAAAAGTCCTCGATAAAATTCTAAGTCACAGTTACATAACTATTTTGAAAGAAATTTAAGAAATCATTCATAAAATATTTATGAATGTCTTAAAGCAAAATATCTTAGATCAAAGAACCTCTCTTAAGCCAGTGGCTCTTGCTCGAATCAATTAATTCACCATAAGATGCATGACTGGAAACTGAGAGAACTTCCTGTGTGTCTGGGGGTATAAAGCATCACTCCTTCTTTAGTAGCTTTGCTTACTAGAATATACTAACAGCAATTTTTCTACAATCACCCCATCTAAAATAACAGATTACGCCTTGGAAAAATAAAGAAAGAAGGAGTTTCTTGTTTGCTTTTTTTGGTTTGTTTGTTTTAAACAAAGGAGACACGCAATGAATCAGTGACTTCATCCCACTGCATGTTGTCTTTTGGCACTGATGTAAACTCATCTCTAAAAGAAGAGAAGTCACAGTCAAGACTTTTCCTGTCCAAAAAGATAGCCTTCTGTCCAAACAACTTCACTAATTTTCTTATTTACAAGCATTTAGTCAAGACCAAATAACATGAAATTACAGATAATTTAATCCTGTTCCTTAACACTTTCATCTTTTAAGATTAACTGATGATATGGATATATCAGGCAATCACTGGAAGCCAGATCAGTATATGAATAAAACAAAACAAGAAAGTATACACAGTCATGCTCTTCCCTTTCATACCTACTTACTTACATAGCCAAGTCTGTCATTTTCAGATAAAAGTGTTACTTAAATGCAATTCTGCTCTTCATTTCCATAAGTATTCTCCCTAGAAACACCCTTTAACAATAAAGCATCTTTATATTTGAAAAAGCCATACACATCTCTTTTGGGTTTTCTTTACATAATGGCTTGCTACTGTCTACAGAGAGTATTAACCCACTGTGATTTAGCCTCTCCTACTGTAATCCTTTGGTCAAAATAAATTAAGGCCTTTTTTTTCCCCCAGAATTTGGGAAAAAAGACTGCTTGGTCTCCACAGGATCTCAGACAGCCAAGATGAAGCAGAAAGGAGATCACAACTTCTTAGGGACAAAGCAGGACTCTTCAGCATCAAACAACCAAGACACTAATGAGGTACCTTAATGTGTATTAAAGGCCAACAACTCTCACAAATCAATCAGGACACTCTTGGCATGTCTCTCATACTCTTGGGTATGAGAGAAACACAGACTAGAGAGGCAGTGAAGCTGGTAAGTCTTTGCTAGATATAAGCTGCCAGACTGCATTACATATATCACATTTTCCACCACTGTTAAATGAAGGAGCAAAAACCAGCAAATGGGGCTGAGGAGTTTGCATCATCTGCAATTGCTGCATTGGACTTCTTGGCAGTATGTCAGTCCAGGACTTCTTCACATAACAAAAGAGAGCAAACAGCTCCATATCTCTGCAGCCACAGCATCAAAGTTTGAAGGTTTCTGGGGCTGGCCCTCAAGTGTTTGAGAAATCAGCAGTGTTGAAGCTGATGTCTCCACCATCATGTGAGCTGCTTTTGCTGTCCAGCCCAGTATGTGAACAGAACACAGAAAAAAAGCAGGAAGATCATTGTTTGGGGTTTCCTAACTTTCCAACCCAGTGACCACCTATTTTAGAACACGATGGAGAGGAGAGGAGGGCAAAGCCCTGCTGGCTTTCCAGTGTTTCTCCTGAAACAAGGCACAACAGAAGACTGAAGAATGCTCATACATGAAAGGAAAGAACTTGGGAGACAAAACTTCACAACACGCCCTAATATCACCCACCGTAACTCTCTGAAGGGGTCTGCTTATTAAAGTATTTTGTGACAAACAGTGAAGATATTTTTACCCTTTCTGTTTGCAAAGGAGTCTGTGACAATATTCTGTTACAGCTGCAGTATAAAGTGGGACAACTTACAGCTCCCAGACACTTTCAGATAAATTCAGGCTGAGGTGCTTTATTAATATGAGCACAGTTCTGCATGAACACAGCTTAGACAAGGGCCAGATGTAACAGGAAACAGAAACCAAGGAGAGAAGAGGTACAGAACACTGCACCCTTCCATTTTTAGGCACCGGCTCTCCAGAGTAGCTGACCCATGAGGACCCCACAGACACGTTCCCAACCAGTGCCTTCACACCAGCAGCAGCCTCCTGCATGCACCAGTTACCACAAAGACACTCTAACAACAAAAGCTGATACAAGAAAGCACAGAACACCAGAACTCAAAACTTACCTTTTCCAAGATGAATTTGTTTAGATAAGGCATGTAACCCTGATTGGAAACTGGTCCTTCATCATCATCCCTGAAATGCTCTTCCAAGGCCACTGGATCATGGGGAACATTTAACACTGTGCACAAGTTGTGAGAAAGGACCTAAGGACAGAAGAGAAACCAGTGACAGTGCTGTCAGCCTTAACCATGGTGTGTTCCCTCCAGAGCAGACCTGTGACTCCAAAACCATGCGCAACGTGACACTTTGATGTCACCAGAAGTTCTGCCCACAAAGTTTTGCAAAACATAACTAAAAAAACCTGATTTGATGGTTTCAGAGAGTTGCATGTTACAGAATCAATGTGAGCTCAGAGAGGTCCAGTCCTAGAGAGCTACAAATGCAACTACACAAGCTCCCCTTTGTACATACATCCCCATGCAGCTGGAAACCAGGAATGGCATGCAGGAACACCAGAATATTTGCAGAGTGAAGTCAGATAGCTATCAAAACCCCACAAACACCTAGCCTTTGAAATTATAAATATTTATATCTAGTGAAAATTAGTAACAAAGAAAACAAGTCAATATGTAGCTTTAGCTTACAAAGAAAAGACTATTCAGATTAAAGCATTAACTATGGATATCTCACATCTGCTTGTTTTTGGGCTGCTTCTCAACATTGACCCCATGTTTCAGTTGGCAAAGGAAAGTAATGTTACAAAAAGAGGAAGGGTTTAGGTGTGCTTCTCAAATTTTTATTTTAAAAAGCTATTTGCATGAAGTATGTGACAAATTTGACACCCACTAACACTCATGTCTGTTCTTGAGAAATGACCTTCAAGAAGAGACTACACACTTGAATAATTTTAAGGAAGTACTGAATTACTGAAAACTAACTGGTAGCCAGCACATCTCAACTTCTTCAGCCCGAGCTGAGCTTTGCAAGCACAGACCACCAACAGCTCGGTACCAACAGGAAGGCAGAGCCCAGGCAGTAGCAACTCCTGTGCCACCAGCACTTCCCAAAAAAACAGCAAAGCACCATCCCTCCCTGTGGCTGTTCACACTGTCTGGAGTCAGGTCAGACCTCTAACAGGCTACCCACTCCTCCCCAAGCACTAGGGAGACCTCTCCCTTGGCATGATGCAGAGCTGACCCTCTGAAGATCATATACCACCAACATTAAAGATGTAGTATCACATACCCTGCCATTGTTTGCATGGAAAAAATGTAACAAAAGCAAAAAATACAGCTAAAATAAATTACACAGAGGTAAAACAGTTCACATATTTTGATGAAGTATGCTGCCAGTGCTATTATTTTGTTTTAAATCGACAACTACATGGAACAAAGTGCAACTGAATTTTGTGGGTTTTATATAGAATTGTAAAAAACAGACCCAAATGATGCAAAGAGAAAACAGTAAAAAAAACAAATGTGCAGAAAACTTATAAGCATGTCTGTTTAGGTGAGCAGACATAAAGTGGTCAAAGGTGGAGTAGTTGTAAAAGAAGAAGTGAAAGTCTGAAGTTGTCAAAGCCTAGGAAATCAAACCAAAGCTACACACTTAAAATGTCTGGACTTTCCCCCACCCACCTGCCCCCAAGAAAAAAGAAAATGTACATTTACTATTCTGATGCATGATAAGGAGACAGCAGAATCTAAGTGTTAGTTATCAGAAAATATTACAAAGATAGCCCAAGATGTATATTCAGTTCAGAGAAGTGCTCTTTACATACCTCTGAAGTGAAAGTTGCTTTTAGAAAAGCAGATGTTTCCATAAGAAATACATATTTTCACTGATGTCTGCTAACACTAAGGCATTAGAGCTAATAAGGTCTAGAAATTTAAAAACAGTTAAACAACAGCACCAGCCATAGCACAACAAAAGCTGCACTTCCCAAAGCAGCAAAAGAGCATTTAGAAGTCATCACCTTTCACACCACTCTCCATCAATAGTATATTTCACTTTAATCCATCCTTGTCTCTAACCACCACATCAGATCAAGTATTTGAGTACATGTGATTTACATATGGGGCTGGGGGAATGTACTATCATGTGTGTTTCCCCTTCTATTTAAGGCTTCTGCTGTTATTTATAGAAGCCTGAGGGATTCTTGAATTTCTGAGAGAGAGAGATGATCACTGTTTTCCAACCACATTGTAGTTGCTAATACTATAACTAAAAAACTACTCAGCTAATAAAAATATTCTAAAAGCATGACTGATTTCAGGTTACTACCAAAGTAAATTAAAAGTCTTGATAAAATACTTCCTTATCATGACATTTCTACACATTTGGCTTCTTTTTTTGGTGTTCTTGCCATGCTTGGGTTATCAGAAACTTAGGTGGTTTCCACATCAAGTGACCAACTTACCAGGAAAGAATTCCACTTTTAATGATTTTCTAAGATCTGCCTTATCTGCGACCTCTCTGGTGCCCAGTGCTCTTTTCATAACTCAGGAAATTCCTCGGCGCCTGCCAAAGCCTGCCATTCTCTAACGTGGCCAAGTGCCAGCTGAATTCTTCACTTGCAGGGTAAGCCAGAAAAATTCAGCCCTGAGGTCTCGTTTGGTTTGGTTTTGCTCTCTCAAATCACATTATGTGGACCAGAAGATACTCTATGTTAATTAACAATTTAAAAATAACCAAGTAGCTGAGCACTAGGTTAATTGGGGTACAAAAAAAATCACCTTGCCTTGCAGAAGCTACATCAACCATGAGGAAGTTTTGCACCAGTCAGGATTACTCACCCAGTGCCCACAGGGTTGCTAGGCAGCTTTCTCCTTTAGCATTTATCATGCTCTGGATGCCATGTTTAACAATTTACCTTCATGCCAAAGCCAACTTCTGCCCCAGCCCAGAGACTCATCTCTGCTGCAGCACATGGGTACAGTGGGGGTCCCCAAACTGGAGTCTGAGACAGCACAAGCAGCCTGCAGGGGGTTCATGACACCAGTGCACTCCAGGTACAACAATTCCTTTATTTTCAAGGAAAAGTTTTGTAAGAAAGATGCCTGGTGGCATCCCATCTTTCCCTGGGAACACTGAAGGTGTTCTGTTCCAAATACAAACACAAGCAAGCTGAGCGCCAAAGGTCATCACAGACTTAGGATTTACTTTATTTATGACCTGTTTCATGCTGCTTTGCCTTCAGGTCTACTCTGCCAGAGCTGCTCCCCTCTTGAGTTCCCATTTTCCAAAACTTTCAGCACGTGTTGAATTATTGTCATCTGAGTACTTTCATTTAACCATGTCCCGTAAAAGTGATCTGCATTTCTACAGGGAGAGGGAGGATCTGCTAGACTACTTACTGCTTAGTGACAAAAATTTGGCCCAGATGACAGTGGGAGCATTACCAGGGCAGACTAATCCTGCAGCAGCTATTGTCAGCTTCTTGGTAGTTTTCTCTTTTTCTTTTCCATCTTTCAGGGGAGTCTTCCCACTCCCCGTCTCTTTTTCAAATTTTAAAATGTTGGCATCCCAGATCCTGTCAGCTCCATTCAGTGGCTTTGTGTGAATTCATTCCAAGACATTCTTGGCTCATCTCTCCCTAACATCCATGTCAGCAGCCAGCCAGCCAGCCAGCCAAAATAAGGCTACTCACAAGCACTTTCCCTTTTTCTTTTATGACTAATGTTAAAGTAGCATCATATAAGCCCCTTGTCACAAGCACCAGGTCTTTTCATCCAGGGTACACCATACCCTGCATCATCACATCCCCAAGGTACAGCTTCCTTATCCACTCAGGTAGCACACATCCCATCTGGAGCCCCATTATTTAATGTCAGGGTTACTGCAGCAGCCTCTTTGCCAGCTGGATGAGTGTATTCCAGCCCAGCCTCCACCAGCCTAGGTTCCTGACACTTGTGCCTTCAGCCACATCAGCTCCTGTTTCTCCATTCACTCATTTCACCCCTGGGCACTTGCACACCCCTCATCACCATTTTCAACAACCTCACCTTTCCTTTTGCCTTCATTACCTGCATAATCCCCCTTGGCCCCCAGTCACATACTGGTGTCAGCCTGCATCTGCCCAAGCTGCCAAGGGAATTGCCTTTCTATCCTGGGGCTCCCAGCCCTTGGGAAGAGCTCCTTGTAAACATACTCCATGTACTGCACCTTTCTTCTACATCTTCCCTGAAACCAGTTGACAAAACAGAATCACAGAATCCATTAGGCTGACAAAGACCTCTGAGATCATCAAGTCCAACCTATGACCAAACACCACCATGTCAACCAGACCATGGCACTGAGTGCCACATCCAGTCTTCCCTTAAACACCTCCAGGGACTCCATCGCCTCCCTGGGCAGCCCATTCCAATATCTAATCAGCCCCTCTGTGAAAAGATTCTTCCTAACGTCCAACCTGAACCTCCTCTGGTGCAGATTAAGCTTTTGTCCTCTTGCTGATTGCCTTGAAGAAAAGACCAACTCCCACACGGCTACAAGGTCTCTTCAGGCAGTTGTAGAGTGGTAAGGTCACCCCGGAGCCTCCTTTTCTGCAGGCTGAACACGCCCAGCTCTCTCAGCTGCTCCTCACAGGACTTGTGCTCCAGACACTTCACCACCTTTGCTGCCCTTCTCTGGACTTGCTCCAGCACCTCATTGTCCTTCCTAAACTGAGGGGCCCAGAACTGGACACAGCACTTGAGATGTGGCCTCACCAGTGCCCAGTACAGGGGACAATCCCTGCCCTGGTCCTGCTGGCCACACTATTGCTGATCCAGGCCAGGATGCCATTGGCTGCCTTGGCCACCTGGGCACAGGCTGGCTCAAGGTTAAACAGGCTGCTGATCCACTGGGAGCTGCTCCTCTCAAGCACAGAGTCATGGCCCCATCATTTCCTCACGCTCCCTGTTTTAGTCTATAGGCTGCCTGGGCTTTCCTGGCAGAACAGCATCCCTCCCTCACACCTCACCGGCAGGATTGCTCATGGCTACCCTAATACATGCTCTTTGAGCCCCACTGACAGCACCAGAGCAGGACCCTGTCCCCGTGAGTCACAGTGACTAATTTCCTACTGCCCTCCACTGCTGCACAGAGCCGATTGTCCCGCCGGGGTCCTGCCCACTCGGCACAGGCTCCCAACCCTGCCCCTGCCTCGCTACATTGTTCAAGGTCTTCCTCTCTGCTCAGACCATCCCTCTCACCCCATTCTTCCTCTTCCCACAGGCTACTGAGTTCCCATTTAGGGGAAAGGCAAAGCAAAGGTAAGAGGTGTAACAAGCCTCTAACATCCCAGATACGAGAACAGACCAGTATAAATTTTCTAAACTTGACAAGTCACCCAAAGTTATAATACAGGCCTGAATGAGACAGTATTTTCACATGTGGCTCACCATCCACATTCTGCAGATAGCATCCAGGAATCCAAGACTTAAAAAATACACCCCAATGCAGCATGTAAAACAACACAAGAACACCAAAACAAACCCACTGCCTAGGCAGAGACATGTCAGAAAGCAACATGTGGAAGAGCTTCCCGAGAGGGTGTAAAAGCTAATTGGTGGATCTTTCCAAGATCCAATCATACACACACACTACAAGCAGTTTTGCTGGCTGTCAAGTGGAACTATATTAAAATTACAGTGTTTCAAGATCCAGATGAAAAGCGGATTTAATGCTGGCACCTTAGAGAAACTTCTAAAGCAAGTTAATTTTAAAATTGCAGATGGTAAGAAAAATGAAATTGGATCTAAGTGTAGGAAAGGAAGTAATTTGCATGTAGCTCATGCTGGAATCACAGCAGCAGCCATAACTGTGTACACAGGACTTACACCTGAGCCTTGCTGTATCAGTGTTTGAACGTGCCAAAAAACACCTTGGCAAAACAATGACTGTGTCCAACTTCAATGCTGTAATTTAAGAAAAGAATACACAAATGTTTCTGCTGATGTAGGCAAAAAGACTAAGAGCTGCAGCCAGCATAATAGTAGAACTTCTGAAGACTACCAGTCGAAAAAAAAGTAGAAAAACCCAAACAAACAAAAAAATCAGTCCATACGGGAAGAAGACAATATCCAAAATTACACAGAGGACTGATTTGACTGTCTCCTCTCTCAGCAGCTCAGAACATATAAAAAAGATACAAATGGATAGAAGATATCTCATGACATCCTTAGTACTCCAAGTAAGTCCCATTTTTGCCCTCAAGCATTTGCTGTTTCTCCAGACTACAAAACAGAGCAAACTGACTCAACTCCATCCATCTGCTCTAGATCTACTGAAAACAAATATGTGATGCAAACCCTTTGCAGTAGGGCCTCAACTACAGAACACACACACATTTATTTTTCTCATAGTATTTAAAGTTAATTATTTATTTTTATAGAAGGATCAAAGGTCACGTCTAGGCAGAGTAACTAAAAATTATTACCTTTAACAACCAAATGTATTATCCTTAGGAACTTCCCTGCAGTGTAATGGCACCACCTTATACTGGATTACACAAACCAAAGACACATTGCCAGTAATTTTCCTTACTGAGAAGGGAAGGGTTCAGCAGGTTACAACACTGCCCTTCTCACAAAACAAATAGGTTTATCATTTTCAAAACAGCAGTTCCACTTAATTACTAAGCATATTTTTCTGATGTTACAGATCTCTACTAACCTGTTGATCTCCAAGCATCATCACTCCATTTTACAGGAGTGCTGTATCTTCCTCATGATGATGAGAAACACTTCATTGTGAAATATCTTCTCAGGACAACAGAGCCCTATCTCTACCATATAGGAACTTCTCTTTTGCTGTCCTGCCTGCCCTTTTTAACCATGTGGGGCTACTGCCACCCTGCACACCTTTTCTCCCCAGCAGAACCATCAGTCTGACACCACATTCAGCATTTGCCAAAAAAAGTCTATGTAAGAACACCCTCTGCTCCCTCCTGTGTCTCCTGAAAACTAATTCTAGGTGGCCACAGGAGAAGGTGGCAACCTCATTTCAGACTTGTTTCTGCACTCCCAGATCCTCCACCTGACACTTCCTACAGGAGCCTTTATGTCACAGACAGAACTGCACGAACACACAAAGCCCTGTTTTTTTTTCATGACACTGTACCAGCCCACCAGCACACTGGCAGCTTCTCTGGACATTTCATTCAGCCCAGCACCTGTGGACCATGAGAGGTTTTGCACTGGCCTGCATGACAACACATCTGCAGACACCCTCGTTGAGTGCATGGAGCACACAAGGTGTGGTAGGCAGCGTGACAGGAAAACAGGATTCCTATAAAAATCAGGACGATTAAAAAAACCTGCTTCAGTTCATCCTGCAATGCTGGAACTCAAATACTCACTTTCATTGACACCCCGTGTGAAAAACCCAGGACCTGCACACATTTTCAGCTCGAGTTCACAGCCAGGTCTGGCGTCTCGACCGAATCCTGCCCTGCAGTCATTTGTGGCCGACTTCGGCTTTATCTCACAGCCTGATCACCCCAGAAGAAAAGGAGAAGAGGAACAGGCTGCTTGCAGCATGCTGCCAGGTCCGGACCCTCCTTAAATAATGCTAAAAATAAAGTCCATGGGAGACCAGGCACGCTTGGAAATACCACCCACAGCACGGCCACTGTCGCTCGTAGAGTTAATCCCACAAAAGGCGCAAACCTCGGCTAATTGCTGCAGCCCACGCAGCCCCAGCACCGAGCACAAGGACCCACAGTCTCGAATGTCAACAGGTGTTGCGTTCTTATTCAAAATATTTATTTAGCCAGATTCCTGCTATTATTCCCAGGCCAAGACGGTCCCATAAAGCAGGGCCAAGATGGGACTGGATTCAGCGAGCTGCCTGAGAGCTCTTTTAAGAGCACAAACACTACTTCAGCGTATAAGCTAAGGAAAGAATGGCACAGTTGGAGCCTCTTGACTAATTCTCCTGTTTATATCCAAATAAGAGAGCACTGTGGAACCTCTCTCTCCCCTTGGCAAGCCGTGAATTTCACTTGGACGCAGCCAACCCCTATAGATGGGACCTTGTGGCTACCCCACAAAAGATTTTGGCCAGAAAGGGTAGCAAGGACATGTGGTTGAAAGCGGATCAGAAGCACAACAAGGGTTTGTGCACTGACATCTCGGGGAGGACGGGGCGCCTGCCTGGGCAGAATGAAAATCAGCCTGCCCGGGCTCAGGACGGGTCCGCGCCAGCCTCCCGCGGGAGGTGGCCGGGGCCCGCGGGGATAGCGATGCCGTGGGACAAACGGCGGGGAAAACGCTATTTACAGCGCCCAGGAGAGCCCCGAAAGCGAGTGCCCGTGTGCCCCCAGAGGCAGCCGCCGCAGGCAGGTCCCAGCCCGCGCCCCGTGCCCGCGTTGTCAGCGCTCGGCGGGAACCGCCGGTGTCGTGTCCCGTCCCCTCGCACCCCACCGGGCTCGCCGCCCCCCGCTTGCCTTGAGCTGGGACTTGGAGACCTTCCCGCTGCGGTCGAGGTCGAGAGCGGTGAAGGCGTGCCAGATGGACTTGAGCAGCTCCTCCTTGAGCCCCACCANCGGCCCCACGCCCCTCAGCGCCACTCGGGCGGGAGCGCCCTGCGCCTCAGAGTCTCGTTGTCCGGCCTGACAGGCTTCCTCTCCTATCGCAGGTCTGCCTTTTATTCTTATTAGGAAATGCACACGGTTAAATGGACAAGGACAAGATTTTGTCCCTTTCAGTTTATTTCTGATGGCTCGCTGAAACATGGATGAATAAATTAACATTTGTCACTTTATTGTTCAGCATAGTTAAAACACTCTTCAGGGTTTTCACCTCAGATGAGATAGTAAATAAAAGAGTCTTGTCGTTGTGATGTGCTACTGGATGGATAAAATAAGCATTACATGGTAATGAAAGCTGTCGTGAATATGTCAGTGAGCCTGATACTTTTCTATCTTTCCAAATAATTCCCCCCTAGAAAATTGTGGGGTTTTGAAGAACAGGAATACAGTTGAGTCTGTGAATGGAATTTATGAAATTCTCAGGTCCAGTGTTCCCAGCAGGATATACCTCACACTAAGGGGAGCAGCTTTCCTCCTGGAATTTTTCTGTCCCAAAAACAGCTTGGAAGGAAGGCTGCACACAGCTGGAGAGAGCACAGTGCAATCCCAATGCAGGGGGAGAGCTAATAAAACCTCCTGCTCCACTACCTCCAGAGCAGAAGCCAGACAAAATGTGATCAAGAGGAAGGAATTGTGGTGTTGGAAGTTTTTTTGAGAGTTGTTGGGTGTTTGGGGTAGGTTTTTTGTGTTAAGTCCTCTTTAATGCTGTGGGTTGGGAATAAGCACTGGTGAGGGCAGCAGCTGTGCAAGGACTTCAGCTGAGATTATTAGAACAAAATAAATGTATGCATAATTTCTTCTGCATGTTGTAGGAAAAGCAAATTATTATTTGTAATGTATGTGCTGTGATCTCAATGGTCTTTTTTCCATGTATGGAGCCCCTATTTTTTTGGCTAAGTGGCGTGTTGGTTGGTCTACTTAGCCAAAAACACCTCTTCAGGCCGACTTTGGGGAGAGAAAGTGTGGAATGGCCTTTTTGTACATCTTGATGGCATTGATGTACATCTTCAGCATTTCAGTCTGAACAGCAAATACCATAAATCATGTCAGCAACACAGCCAGGATCCAAACCCCAAATGCACTGAAGCCCTTGGCCCAAATAGGAGCCACGCACTGAGAGCATCTCTGGGAGCTTATTTTGCAGAAAAGGACAATGAGGGAGAAGAAGTGAGGGATGATGGGCATGGTCTTAGAAGGTACAAAACCCTCTAACACTTATTGACTGACAGAGGCTGAGAAATAAGACTGCTGCTTGCACTGTTTCCTGCAATTGATAGAAAAGCTCACACTTTTCTGTCTGTAACCCACATACATTGCTTTGAACACTGCGACTGTCATTCACAGAATGATCACTTGAAGGTTTTATTTCCATGGATTTCACACAGAACCATTAAGATCACAAACTCAAGACACATAATAAACAGCAGGGGAAAAAAATTAGGTTTTGCCCAATTTTAGTCTTCAGTCAATTGCATCATCAGAACGAAAATAGCACTCCAAGTGAAATAGTTCTGGCAGGTACAGTTTGACAACTGTTTTGTGCCAGGTGGTGCTGGTTTATTGTGATTCCAGTAAGAAAGGCACTCAGATTCTAAAGTGTCACTTAAAGTACCATTCATTGCAGCCAACATTATAATGGAGAGAACAGTGTAGATAACCTTACATTCCTTCAGGAGCCCTGGGCTGTCCAGCATCAACCAGGTGCAGCATGTCACACAGATCCTGCCCATGGAAAATTAACACTATTTTGGTCATTTAGGCTACTACAGGATTTTTGTACAAGGAAACAACTCCATGCCTTGTTTCTATGGCCAAACATAAAAGATGTTCACACCAGAACCCATTGCTGCCATTTTCAGATAAAGTGCAGGGCATGCTGGGGTTGTCATTGCAGGTACCATGTAGGAGCTGCCCAAAAAATCCTGTGGGACAATCAGCCAGGGGAATTTGTCCCTTGTGGGCCTGGATGCCAGGCTGGACAGACAGCAGAGCTCAGCACAAGCTGAGAAGTCACTGTCCTAACTTGCATGGACCACTGACCCTCCAGGTACAGCCAAGAGCAGAGCAGATGAGCAGACAGCAAAGTCCACTGTAGGAAGTAATTCTAATTCTCATAGGTGATAAATCATAAGATGGGTTTTCTGTATGTGATGGAGACTAGAATCATCCACAGATTTCTGGTAATTTTTATTCTTTAGAGATATCTTTTAGAGATGTTATGGTCTCCCAGTAGCACAGTCAATTGCCAAACACAACCTGCCTTATTCACTGAGCATACCCTAACAGCCTTTTTCCCCTCCTTTTTCCTAAACTTTTGCTCCATAATTTATTAAGGACTTTGGAATCCACAAATAATTATTTATGCTCTTACCTCAAGATGGACACTCTGAAGTATATGATAAACATAAAAAATTATTTTGATAAAATTTCCTAATGAGTCTGATTTGCTAACATTATAGTGTTACTATTACCAGAAACATCTGCCATCTTAAAATACATTAGCATTTCTCCAATTAGAACACAGCTATTCCACTTAAGAAGGAGACAACTTTTATATATGCAGATAAGTTGATAGCTGAGGACCCACACCACCAATAAACACAGAACACCCTTATTAAAGTGCATTAAAATACAGTTAGATTCTGTGAAAAGTCACTGAAGAAAAGCAGTTGATGTAGTTCACACATGAATCTTTTAATGGCAGGAACTTAATCTCTGCTTTGAACAGAGTTCAGTGATTTTTTGGCAGTTTGGTTTTTTGGTAAAAACAATACAGTGGAAAACCAAAACCAAAACAAAATGCTCCACAAATTGTAGAAAGCAACGAAACCCCACCACACCCACACATATAAAAACCAACCAACAACAACAAAACAACCAACCAAAAAAACTTCCACAAAAAACCCACTAAAACCCTGTGTGCTGCTTTTCATTTTCTCTTCATTCTTTTTGCTGGCTTCTGTTATTCCTGATTTAAATGACATGCTAAAATCCTTTGCCAGAACAGGATTTGTTTTCCACTCAGAATATAAATAGTCCCATTCAGGTCACTAGGTTAGCAGTCCATGCTTAAATGTTTCACTAAAATGAGTGGTTTATACAAGTCTCAGCTGCACCAGCCCTTGGTAGGTTAATTGAGAGGATACTTACAAGTAATGCATAAACCTAGTCCATGATTTTATATAGCCATACTTATATTTAAATCCTCATTGTTTTTATAGGATTGAACTAACTGAGCAAAACCAGTTAAAGTGAAGTTCATATGCAGACAAACTTACTGTGGAACAAAACCTTTGTTTTTTATGCTTACCCAAAATAGCTTTAACAAAGTTACAGGACTAACTGCATCCACACCCAAAGTGCCAGTTATTTTAAGGAACCCTTCTATTTTGGTATGCTAGTCTGGATCTTTGCTTATCAAAGACTTTACATTCTGAACCTTTGAAGATGAGATTGACATGTAATCCATTAAACATTAATTAACAGCAATCACAGTTAACCAAGAAACCCTTGATAGCACTACATAAATTCTAAATTGCTTGCGTGGTACAAAAGCAAGTTCTGATGCAACTTCACATACTTCTGCTTTTCCTGAAAGTTGTCTGAGAGCTCAGCAACTTCTTTTAAAGTCTGTGCTTATTCTAATTTTGTTTCCTCACCACTGTTAAAAACATGACTGAGGGGAGGGAGAACTGGCTCGGTCTCACAGAGTGACTCACAGTTTCAGGAAGGAGCTTTAGTTAGATCCTGCTGAGGCTCAGCCTTGAGGGGTCAATCACTTTTCTCTTGGTCCTCTTTGCAGAAGCTTAATTACTCCTTGTTAGCCAAATAATAAGTATTTGTCAGGGAAGTTCTAACCAGAGGAAAGATTACGCACTTGAACCGTTACTAATTTTGTTTTATGCCACTGAGTCAGTTAAACTGACATCAAGGAAAGAATTCCAGCACTTCAGTTTTCTGCTCATTGTTAGCCCAGGGAAAATCTTTCCAACCTTGGCTAGAACAGTCATTTTCATTCTCCACAGCAAAACTAAGTGGAAGCAAAGAGAAATTGAAGACCATTAAGCCAACTTTGCAGCAAACTGTGTTTCCAATATCTGCCACTTCACAGCAATGTTTCAGGAGAAAATAAAACTGAAGCAAATGCTAGGGTTTATTATCAATGTGTTAGTTTCTGAATAGACTACTCCTGCCATCGAATATCTCAAGGAAACATTGGGGGAGAGTGTAAAAAGCAGTAAGTATATTTGACATAATAGCATGACCCAATCCTCAAGCCGTCTGAGGAATTTGTCTTTTCTGTTATTTTAAAATACTTCAGTAGTTTTAGGTGAAACAGGAAGCAGCATTAGATGCTGATTCAGAATGGCAGTTTAGTCTCTCCTAGGAAAAAAAAAAGGAAAAAAAAGTGAATTTTCCATTCACTTCTAAGACTTTCAGAGCAAGTTTTAAAGGGATTACAGCAAGACACACCTATTTCACTCTAGTTTTCTACTATTTATACGCACATGCACAATATATGCATTTTTATTTAAACTTCAGAAAACAAACATAATGTAGGGGTAAAACATCAGGTTAACTTTCAGTTCCTCCCTGGTAACACACATCTTACTCTACACTTTCAGCTGCTAAGGTGTTTCTCACCAAGTTACAGGATTCACCATGGAGAACAAAATACAGACACCTTACCTGCAGAGAGGAAGAGGAAATTCAGTCCCATGTGTGCTGCAGTAACCATCTGATACCATCTTTTGGGATGGAAACTGGAAAGAGAAATAGCCAATGGAAAAAGCCATTTAGGCAGGGTTAATGTAGAAGACAATCAGAATCATGGAATCTTTAATGTTGGAAAAGACCTCCAGTATCACTGGGCCCCCCTGTTAACCCAGCACTGCCATGTTCACCACTAAACCATTTCCCTCAGTGCCACATCCACATTTTTGCCTTCCAGGGATGGTGGTTCCACCACTTCCCTGGGCAACCTGTTCCAATGCCTAACAATCTTTTCAGTGAAGAAATTTTTCCTGATGTCCCACCTAAACCTCTCCTGGAGCATCTTGAGGCCATTTCTTCTTGTTCTATCACTGGTACCTGGGAGAAGAGATTGATCCCCACATGACTACAGCCTCCTTTTAAGCAATTGCAGAGAGCAATCAGGTCTCCCCTGAGCCTCTTTTTCTCCAGGCTACACACCCCCAGCTCCCTCAGCTGCTCCTCACAGAACTGGACACAGCACTGGAGGTGAGGCCTCACCGGTGCCCAGTACAGGGGGACAATCACTGCCCTGGTCCTGCTGGCCACAGTGTTTATGACACAAGCCAGGATGCCCTTGGCCTTCTTGGCCACCTGGGCTCACTCTGGCTCGTGTTGAGCCACTGTTTACCAGCACCCCCACGTCCTGTTCCCCTGAGCATCTTTCCAGCCACTCTGCCCACAGCCTGTAGTGCTGCCCAGGGTTCTTGGGACCCAAGGGCAGGACCTGTCACTTCACCTTGTTGAACCTTATACAATGGGCCTTGGCCCATCAATCCAGCCTTGACTCAATGTCTAAAAGATCAAAAGAAGTTTAAAATCCCATGTGCTAAGGCATGGATCAAATATATGGGGAGATTCTGCCCTGAATCTAAGTAGTTGAGAATGAAAAGAGGCAAGAGGAAAAAGCTGCAGAGGCAGAAACATCACCTAAGGTTGGTGAATCACGTAAGGCTGGGAAGAGCAGGTGTTTCTCCTGTCCCCCCAGCCCTATCCTGCAAAACCCCTTGCCTAAAATACTTTCATTAGTGGTTCCTTCTGCTGTCAGTAAATCAATAGATGAGCAAGATCTTCTCCATCAGGATGCAGGCTGAACACGTAGAATCTTCCTGTGCGTAAATTCAGTAATAGCAGCAGGTTTTATGTCCATTAGCCCACTTGTCTGGCAGCAACCTGAGGGATACACAGGAGATCATTAATCAGAGTCAGGCCACTTAGACTGCTTTCATCTTGAGTCAAACAGAAATTAGTTTAGGCCAGCATGATAATTCAGATGTCACGCTAAATGCTCATATTGTGTATTGTAAGGGAGACAAATGACTGGCAAAAGAAAGATCTTTGAAACCAATGCTTCAGCTTTTTCAAGACTATCCAGAATCTCAAGTTCATTTTTAGGTGTGTACAACCTCGGATCACTGAGCAACATGTTAAACAATAATAAATTGCTTCCTGTTTAATTAGGCACAGCAATATTCTCTCCTCAGGGCACCTCCCTTTCCCCTAGCCCAATCCCATTATACTTTGGGAAGATAGAACCTTCATCCAATTCCAGCTCTCAGACAGAAGTGGGACCTCTGTTTCCTGAGTGCTGTCCTGCCCAGTTTCCTCCTGCTTTCTCTGTGCCACGTTTCTGGAGCTCAGAAGCTGCGGTCGGCTCGGCAGCGATCCCTCAGAGGGTTCCAGGCTTCACTGGAGGAAGGGAGGGCTCAGCAGGGCACAAGCCCTGACTTGACTCTGCTGGCCATGTTTAGACCCGGGTCCTCAAGCCCAGTTATAGCAGGGATATTTGTAGGCAGCACACACAGAGGTTTATTAAACATATGCACACGTTAGACACCAAATGACATATCCAAACACATCCTGAGGGTGCCTTTTCCAAGCCTACACAACCAAAGGGGTGAGTGGGGATGGACAAATGAAAAGACACTTACCTGAGCTGCTGGCAAGAATGCTCAGTCACTGCTGCAGAACAAGGCAATGCCTTCTAACAATCAGGGTCGAGTGTCATAGCAGCGCACAAGCACTTCAAAGACAAAAATTCAGGGCACAGTTAACGATTTTGTCCAGCAGGTGTTGCTGGAGACTACACAACACATTCAGGCAAGGTCCATCTGGCCAGCTTTTGGGAGGGTGTCAAACACATGGTGCTCCCCTGCCCCAGATCAGCAAGGACAGGGTGCCTAAGTATACTTCTATGCATGAAACTTTTCAATGTTATAAAGTAATGCAAGATGTGACACTGAAATCCTACTTTGGAATATACAAGCAGTGCCTAACTCCGTTTCTAAGTAGAGGTAAAACTTGTCTGTGACTTCCAAAATAAGCCAACCTGACAGTAACATCAGGTTACTGTCAACATAACATTGTTGGTTACAAGCCAACATTGTTGGTTACAAGCCAACATAACAGAACATCAGGTTCTACATTTTAGTAATTCAGATCCATTCCAGCTAATAGGGCAACAGGATACTTGAAAACGGAAAAATGAACCCAACAAAAATGATTAAAAAACCCTAGACAACTGCTGTGTGGGGATACCTTACCAAAAACAAAACAAAAAACCATACAAAAATGACCTCCAATTGTATTTTGACAGTAATGGCATAAACAGAATTTCATGTAGTGTTTGAACACCAGATGTGATTCAGTTTTTAAGTATACCATTTATGATTAAATTCAGTGGTTTAGCCTGCAAACCCATCAGTATTTCTGCAGACAATGGGAATATTTGAATTGCAAGATGAATTATCCAAACAGTGAATCAGTCCTTGATACTTGAAATTAATTTTTCTGTGTTAAATGGTGTCGTGTCTTTACAGGAGACTGAGTCTGTAGGAGCTTTAGTCCATCACACCACCCACTTTTTGGTCAGAAGATGCAGGAAGACTGAGCAAGACCAAGCAGATTGCGTTGTCCAGTAATGCATCATTAGAAGATAGAGAAGACAGAGGAGCAGACAAATGTCTAGAGGAGGTGGGGGTATGAAATACCTGCTTTCAAGTACTTTTACATTCACTTTGAGTTCTTCATGAAGTCATGTAGTCTGATCAAAAAAGTTAAGCTTGAGAAATATAAGCTAGATGAATTCAGGAGAAATATGGTTAAACATTAAATGTGGCTATTTTTAAGAACACATTTGCCACCCAATTCTAATGCTTGCTTCTTAAATTGAGATAAAGCTTTCCTATTCAAGTGCTGAAGCTCATGCTGTTACACCATGCTTGGCTGAATCTCAACTAATATCCAACTCTACATTTTTGCAAGAGGTGAGAAGCTTCTTCCTCCACCTGCAAAGGCAACTTGCTCAACTACAGACAAGTTTGGCCCAAGTCTTGTTTTTGCAAGAATCTGTAAGCTACCAAAATTACTGTAAATTTGTTCCTATTAAAAAAAGAAACCCCCTTCACTGTCAGTAAAAATAGATACCACTTCTTACTCAGTAAACATCTGAATCATGAATCACTGGATGCTGGGATATTCATGGGAAGCATTAACACACACTTCCCAAATTCTCTGCTCCTTCCCACTAGCCATAGTTGCAACCAGGATTCACTGCCTCACCATCTGCATCAGAAAGGGTCATGAAAACTTGAGATAAAATTTCACAATTCTTACTGCTCCCATACACTACTTTAGAACCCTGAAATGCCTTTTTAAATACTGTCCTTGGCACACAGGAAAAAGTTAAAACTTCTAAAGTCACTCCAGTCCTATGGTTTAAGCAGGGCACCCCTTTAATGGCACACAAAACCTGTGACCAGCACTAGAACAGAGCCACAGAATGCTTTAGGTTGGAAAATACCCTTAAGATCATGGAATTCAAGTGTTAACCCAACACTGCCAAGTCCACCACTCAACCGTGTCCCTACGTGCCACATCCACACAGCTTTTAAATAACCCCAGGGATGGTGACACCACCACTTCCCTGGGCAGCCCGTTCCAATGCTTGACAACTGTTTCAGGGAAGAAATGGTTCCTAATATCCCATCTAAACCTCCCCTGGCACAACTTGAGGCTGTTTCCTCTTTTCTATCTCTCGTTACTTGGGAAAAGAAGCTGACCCCCACCTGGCTATAATCTCTTTTCAGGCAGTTGCAGAGAGTAATAAGGTCTCTCTGGATCCTCCTTTTCTCCAGGCTGAACATCCCAGCTCCCTCAGCTGCTCCTCACAGGACTTGTGCTCCAGACCCTTCCCCAGCTCCATTGCCCTTCTCTGGACTCTCTCCAGCACCTCAATGTCTTTCTGGCAGCGAGGGGTCCAGAACTGGGAACAGCACTCGAGGTGTGGCTCCACCAGTGCCCCGTACAGGGGACAATCCCTGCCCTGGTCCTGCCAGACTCAGTGTTGCTGATCCAGGCCAGGATGCCACTGGCCACCTTGCCCACTTGGCTCATGTTCAGCCTGTGTTGCAGCACCCTCAGGTCCTTTTCCACTGGGCAGTTTTCCAGCCACTCCTCCCCCAGCCTGTAGCAAGACCTGGGGTTGTTGTGACCCAGGGGAAGGATCTGGCACTTGGCCTTGTTGAACCTCCTGCAGCTGTGTCCTCAGCCCATTGATGCAGCCTATCCAGATCCCTCTGCAGAGCCTTCCTGCCCTCCAACAGATCATCACTCCTGCACAACTTGGTATCATCTGCAAACTGAGGGAGCCTTCAGTCCTCTCAGCTAGATCATTGATAAAGACATTAAATAGGACTGGGCCCCACACCAGTCCCTGAGGGACATCACTGGTGACCAGCCTCCAGCAGGATATAGCTCCATCCACCACCTCCCTGGGCCCAGCAATCCAGGCAATTCTTTACCCAGCCAGGAGCACAGCTCTCCAAGCCCTCAGCACAGCTTGTTTGCACAGCAATGCTTCTACTGATGTTACAGGCCTCTGAAGATGGGTGATGAGAAGCACAGAACTGGAATAGGTATAACAATTTTTTTTACACTGTAGAGATAGAAAGGCTTACATTCACTATCAGCCACCAATTGGTATTTCTGACTGTTTAGAAGTATGCTTAAAGGTCTCACTTAATGCTGATCTACATTAAAACAGTGCAACAAACCCATATATTTTAAATTCTCTCACAAACAAGACAGGGCTATCTTATAAAGTAAAAACCTAAAGGTATTTCAGCGTATCAATTTTTTACTGATAACTGCATATTCAGTTATCAGTAAAATACCAGTATTCATATACCTTAAACCAATACCCTGAATTTCACTGTTATATGACTAGAACTGAGAACTCTTACTTAGTTATTTTCTGCTATTTGCAAAGCTGAATTTTATGAGTGCCTAGAATTCAGGCACAGCTTCTGTGAGTCACCTGTGGCTCTAATGCAAGGTAAAAACTTCCACAACAGACTGATCTAAGCCTTTATTTACTATGTCTCTCTTCTTTACATTTGCCTCCATGCCACAGAGCATGCCTTTACTGTGTTCCTGAAATATTCCAACTCCTCCCACTGTTTTCTTCCCAACTTCTAAATCAGCAGCTCTCTTCCCATTCTCAGCAGTTCCTGCATTTTTCCCTTACCTCAGACCCAGCTATTTCTTCACATAGTTTCTATTCATCCACCATCAGTCATGGGTTCCACTTCTTCCAGGGGTTTCATCTTTCCCAAAGCAATACCATTCCTGAGGCTGCAGAGACAGACTGCTATGGACACTAACACATGGAGTAGGATCCTTCTCTCCTAACTAACAGCAAGTGTCTTACCTCACTCAGTCCCACTCTCTGGAGAGGGAATCACAAGCATTAGGCATGAGTGGGAAGCAGATCTCATCAGGACTTGCCATAGTACATTCCCAACTCAGTATTTTATTTCCGTAACTACAAAGTTAAATAAGTGTTACACTATATTAAACAAACGGAACTTTTAACTTTAATATTCAAATTCAACACTAGTAAGAACAAATAGAGCACAAAAGGGAAACATTGTTTTAAGTAAAATGAATGAAGAGACAAGCCAGTAATCAGAACAGTTCTTCTGTCAGCCTAGGTTCAATATCAGCACTGGTTCCATGGCCACATTCTGTTCCACATTTTGGAACTTCAAACTGAATAGTTACGCTGTGTCTGTTGGCATTCCAGACTGCAGTTTCTGTATAGTACACTATAAGCATGATCAAACTTATGTACATAAACAATGAAAAACAACCTGAACACACTAAACAACTATTTACAAGTATTCCAACATAAAAAAAACCAAACATACAATAGCCTCAAGAATGGGCAACTGAAGAAAATGTGAACATTCCGAGAACCTTATTAGAAAGAACAAAACATCAATAGCAAAGACATTAACAATTGCACTACACTAATACAGAGTCCAAATATTAAATTGGTGCATTTTTTCACAATGCACTAGCTTTGAGACAAAAATGCTGCCTTCACTAAAATGCAGCTTACATTTGTTTCACTTAATTGCTTTAACAAGAAGCCTATTAACACAATAATGATTGTTTTAATGCTACAGTTTACAGCAAGGACATTGAACTAAAAATAGCAGCAGTTCCACATGGCACTTAATTCCACAGGTTCCTAAGCTGTGGTTTATGCAATGCCTACAAAGTGCTCCCAGTTGAAAACACAAATAAAATTCACAACAAAAGTCTACCTGACATCAGGTACATTGACTGTAGGTGGCCTTAAAGCCTGTCTTTTAAAATTTATTCCCCCTCTGCTCCAAAAAAAAAAAAATTAACTATCAAAGTAAGGCCCCCTCCCTCCTCCTTAAAAGATTAGGGATATTGCTTCTTATTACGATGCTGTAACGCTACAAAGCAGCACACCACTATAGTGGTTAACCCTGGGACAACACAACATCTAACAGTGTAACCGAAAGGCTTACGGAATAACATCCAGGATCCTCTACACACAAGAGAGTAACCGAGTCCTTTAACTCAAATGGTTAATATAGAATCAGCCACAGAGTACAAGTAAAAACCCAGAAGCAATAGCTGTAAAACTGGTGATACTGATCACAGGACAAGAAATCAGGAATTGGAGGCTTCCTTCAATTCCTTCTGTGGCCATCTCTGCAGTTGCTCTGACTCCACGGTCAGTATATGGTGAGGCTCAGGGAGCGGTTCATCTTCTTCCCGATGAGCCGGGACGGTCGGTTCTGTGTCGTGGACCTCGTGGTCATTCTGTCAGTGAACAGCGCTCGCTCCTCGGCCGCCGCCTTGGCCAGCTGAGCCTTCTTCAGCTCTCTGCAACACAGGGACACGGTCACACCCAGCAGTACCCACAAGGATACAGGCTTATCACAGCAAGATAGCAAACCAACTACAATGGGTCACAGTTCAAGACTTTAGGTCAATTTTAGGTCATACTGAGAGCGTTATGATTCGCATCCACCTGTTTCCAACCGGCAGGCAGAGGTGGGATGCTCATTACTTGTCTAGATGTTCTTTCTTTTGAAAAGCAAGGGAAGGAAATTAAAAATTCACACAACTCAGATTCTGAAATCCAGCCTGTAAGAGGCAGCTCAACACTTCAAGTACCAGGACACAGGATGGTGCTTTTACTTCCTAGCACAAGACATGTGTTAAGTCAGAGTTCATTACCGAGGCTTGCCCAAAGGAAGCATAATGCCACACATGATCTTCTGTGGGAGACTCAGACACCTAGATGAACACAGGTGTGGGTAACTGGCAACAGACAACTCAGGAAGCATCCTTTCCCTTTTGCATACCCACATCAAAAGCTTATCACCACGTCCATGTTTTTTGCCTAACAAAAATGGGAGCCTGCGAGGCAGAGTCACTGAAGGCAGCACAGGCCGTTGCCCCTGTGCAACATTCTGCCAACTGTTTCAGGGAACTACCAATACCCAGGCTGAGGACAAAGTTAAATCAAACTCAGGATAAAACTATAAAACAGTCCAACTAAAGAGCACAGCTATCTTTATAAAGGTTTCCTCTATACACTGCTTTTCTCCTTTCTTCAAATAGTGAGTATGGCTAAGCCTCAGCCTTCTCCCATACTCTCTTCCTTCCACTATCTCAAACTATCTAGTAAAGAACTTTCTCTACTATGAGAGCTAGTATTTGTAATGTCACTTCACATCTGGCTGCAAAGCAAAATCAAATTTTACAAGCTTGCTGCATACTGGTGTAGGTATATTCAGTTTTAAGCTACATGTTTCAGTTTAATAAGCAATTCCCATTCTTGTAAGCCAAAGTATTATTCATTAACACCCATACCCCATCTAATCACCCCCACATTATCACTGTGCCAGTTCACTGAAAGAGAATGCAACCAATTTTCAGTTCTCTTGTGAACATCACTCACAAATACACACTTGTGTGCTCACCCAACCACCACACCACATTACCAGGAAATTAAGTTTTACAATATCCTTCCACTCTTCCCTAGAAGTCTTGAGTTCTTGCCTAGAAATCTTGAATTCTTCCTTCCTCTGAAGAGGACAACACAGTAGAAAAGCTGAGTTGTCTTTAAAGGATTCTTTTCACTGAAGATTACTTACACACAAAGTGGTATTTTAAACAGCTCAAATGCAGAAATTTAAGAAAAAACCAACCCAAAATAAAAAAACACCCTCTCCCCTCAAACTACCTGAAGTATTTTACTGAGCATTATGCTACACAACATTAAAAAATTACCGTGGCTAAGTTTTCTTTTTAAATCATTCTTGGATTTACAAGGATGCATCCTTGCTGCCAGGCCAGAAGGAATCTTCACAAAACACTAGCTTTGCCAGTTTTCTCTTTCAAGTGATGCAAAACTATGTTGCCTTCATACAAGCAAGCAACTTACCTAAGCAAATCTGCCCTTTAGTAACCTGCACAAATTGTCTGATTATTCTTTCAATGTAATTCATAATATTATAAAGGTACCCAGCTAATCTAGTACATGTGGCTGTGGTCAGACTAGCAATGGCAAGATAAACAGGTAACAATGGAGTGAACCTGAACATGAAATTAACATCTTCATTCAAGACAAACCACTCAAAAAGGAATCAGTGTTCTATATTCCCTCAAAAAAGCCAGCCTATTATGCATAACACATGCAAAGATAACTGTGGTGAAAGAGTCAGATTACTAATTTACTAACTCTTTCCCTGAAACTTAAGTAAAAATCAGACTTTCCTAAAGGGAATCTCTTCTCCCAAGCTTTAATTCCGAGTGAGTGTTTGAGCAAGGGGTAGGACAAGATGACCTCTGGACACAAATGATTCTCTGGTGACCCAGTAACACTGCTGTGTACAGGTCAAAGTAGTCCAATAACATTCCTGATGTGCCATTTAAGTTCAAAACAGGTCATTTAAGTAGTTTTCCAACATTCCAATGTACAAATGATCTAGGAAAACAGAGACTCAAATCATACAGATGTAAGCTAGGCTGTACCTGTCATAAAAGCGTGCACTGTCCTGAAACATTTGTTTAAAACCATAATGTTTTGTATGCCTTGAATACTAATAATGCTGTTGAGATTCCCTTAGGGTGTTCAAGCAGTTCTTTCTGTGGAGAAAGTTCCTTTTAAAGTTCCATGACCCACTTTGTACTCTCAGGTACGCACACGCATACAGATTTGTGGATCTCACCCACAAACAAGGACACTCCTGCTTTATCATCATTCTCAGGTGAGAACCTGTTGGAAATGAGGTCCTGTTGAAGGACCCCAAGGACCTACTTACTTCTGCAAGAGGGAGTTCTTGAACTTTTCAGCATTCAGCTCTATCCGGAGCTGCTCCGCGCTCTTCTTTGCGGCAGACAGAAGCACTGAATGCTTCACTAGTGCCACAGCTGAAGGCCTTTTCTCAGCATCAGGATTAATCATAACCTTGGGAAAAAAAGAAAACAAGGCATCCTTGTTAAGGCCAGCAAGACAATAAATTACACTTATAAGCGAGCCACTAGTACAAGAGTTCTTACTTTTAGTAAGTCTAGTAATTCTTGAGAAAGCACTTGTGGTAGTCTGGGCAGCTTTCCTTGCCGAATTTCATGCCACTGGTCCCCATTAGTTGGAAGTGGTTCAGCCCCAGCAGCACAGACAACAGTCAGAGCGAGAGCGAAAATATCCGCTTTTGGCAAGTGAGTGTAGTTCTTGAAGAGAAAAAAGAAAAATAAATTCAAAATTTTCTTCCTAAAGGAAACAACATGCAGGCCTAACATCTCTGTTTCCCACAAACAGAACACTTACCTCTTGTAGGACTTCATTTGCAAGGAAACGGCTGTCACCTTCTTCCACTTGAGGACTAGAGACTCGAGTTACATGGCCCAGGTCACCTGCAAGGAGAAAAGAAAGTTACTTTTCAGAAGACAACGAGATGATGCAATTCTTTTGCACACAAGAGTGCTGTTTCTCACCTATTTTAAATATGACTCTATCAGATGACCAGTCATCATCATCGCCTTCCTCTAGCGTTATACTCGGGACTGATGTTCTAGATATGAAAATGTTACCTGAAAAAGAGCAGAATTGTTAAAAGAAACATTTCTGTACAATTCCTACTTGACCTAGTTTCCCTACAGCTTGCTTTAGCCACGCAGAAGTTTTATTTGTATATATACCCTGTTTGAAGAGTGAGAAGCTATAACTGACTCGCTGTGGCCCCTCTGCTGGGAAGGCAGCCAAGTGTTATGCAAGTAGAGTCAATTACACAAAAAGGACCCAAGATAAACTCAACAGTTTAGGTCTGCTGGCCAATTTTATAACTGACATCTTTGTGCTCCTATTCAGAGCTTCAGGGAAGAATTTACAGTTAGTAAGGAGTGGCTAACTGTTCATTTTTCTACAGCAGATTAAATGAACTGAGCAAGTTGTCAAGAGAGAGTAAAGTAGTTACAAACTTACTAGGTTTGATATCCATGTGTACCAGGGACATAGAATGAATGTACTTTAAACCTCGAGCCACTTGAAGCAGCAAGTCCTTCAGTTCTGGTTCAGTAAAGTAACGCATATTCCTGTAATTTTCACTTATGGCATCTGCTAAACTGCCACCTGAAACACCATAAAAAAAACCAAGTTACTTTTTTACATCAAACAGCTGACAAAGTAATGACAACTGGCTCCCAAAATTAAGTGAATATATCAGAAAGAACCTGCTGGCAATTTACAGTAAGCGTAAAATATAATGCTGTATCCTCTTTTTAGCCATATAATATAGTAAAATTCTTTTCTCCTGTAGTTGCCACACAAACTAACTGGATATCAGCACAAGGGAAAGGGCTCGCTCTCTCTCTTCCAAATCTACAGGTCATCTGCAGTCAGGGCATCTACAATAGCAAAACGCTTCAGAAATCAGGTTTCATCTCCCTTTTTAATGGAAACTCTCCCAATTTTCTCTATTCCAGCTTGTACTACTGCACAGAAGAAAGAACAGTTCTTCTGCTCACAAACGCCTCATGGTACTTCCAATATGTTTGAACAGGCATGGCTTGGTCTGCAACTTTGTACAGTTTTTGCTTCATCCATCTGATATGCCTTTTCCAGAAAGGAATATCAGTCACTTGAGAGAAAGACAGCATGAGCTATGAGTAGGGTAATCAATTCCAAGCTAGTGTTAAGAGCTTGTAGATACCTGTATGTATTCTTTACTTACCATTGCAATATTCATTCTGTATAAGCATGTGATCATCTTCTGCCCATGCAGAGTAGTACCTCACTACATGAGAATGCTGTCCCAGAACTGCATGTGCATAGACCTCTCTTAAAGCATTCTGCCTGTTAGTCACAAAAAACAACAGCACATGTGAGTATTGTGAGGTGAAATTAGTACAATTTCTTATTACAGAGAGTATTTCTAATTAAAATCTTTCTATTCAATTCTGTGGCACCCTAAGCTGGATTTGTACTTATGTCCAAACAGCTAAAATAATTTAGATTATATTAAAAGACTTAATATATGGAACATCAAAAAAACAGAGTTTGGTGTGGGACCCACACTTCCATTACCTACTTGCCAACCAGTAGCAATAGCAAACTTTGAGATGCATGACTGAAGTTCTAGGGAAAAAAAATGTAAGTGCTCATAAGCCAAGGGTTTGACTGAACTCAACATTCCCTAAATTTTAAGTCTGGTATGCAATTTTGTGCAACTCAGACTTGTGGGGTTTATATTATAACTATTTGAACAACTATTCCCCACGCTACTGAAGTGTGGGGAAAAGTCCTGAATCACAGGCTCATTCACAAATGCCAAAAAATACCCCCAAACTGACTTAACTCATCTGCATGCCACTCAAGCATCTGCATGTGACTCAGCTGGGAAGAGTGCCTTCCTTTTATCTCTCAAAGAATCACCTTTGCAAGGGAAGCATTATTCTCACTTTGAGAACAACCTGTTTCCACACAGAATGCTGGGACTAACATGGGGCAGGAGAGTGGCCAATCAGCCTTTTCTCCCCAGTACTGCACAGTACCTGGGGGCTGGGTGGGGAAGAAAAAAAATAAAGTGGCTTCAAAATTGTTAATCTATTTTACATTTAATTAATGTTTGTTTTATACCTTCCTTTTAAATGCCTTTTCTAGACACCAACACAAAGAGCCATGTGAAGAAGAAACACCAAGAGAAGACTTTTAAGTTTTAAGAGCAGGAAGTACTCACTCATCCACTGAGCCAGCCAAAGGTTTCTTGGATCGTTTTATTGCATAGATGCAACCATCCAGCCTCTTCACACACTTAAACACGGAGCCAAATTCACCAGATCCAATCTTCTCCAGTTCATGGAATTCAGTGGCATACCTTGACTTCATGTTACTTTCTGTTATTGTTATCCTCTGCAAAGATTACCAAAGAAAATATTTAGATCTGCAGATACACAAACTGCTCAAATTAGTATCAAGGTTTAAAGATTAAGTACCTTAGCAGGTCTCATGGTTTCCTCTTCAGGCTCTCCATCACTTGGTTCCATGTCCTCTCCACAAGAGCTGAAATTCACACCAGAAATAATATGGTTTAAGTAAACTTAAAACTGAAGCCCAGAAGCTGTTGAATTTTTCTGATATTTAATTCTCTTATTCTAATTTTAGTTAACTAATTGAACACTAGACATCTGTAAACACAAACCCATAAAATTGCCACGCTATTATCTTTGTCATTTCTTTCTTTATGTTTCACACTTTTATTTAATGCATTTTTTTCCTCCTCAAGAAAAGACTGTGCATGGCCCATTCCAGGAGGGGAGAAAGACCAGGACACAGCCTAGTCTATCCTCTCTGTACAGTAATCAAAAGTTCTAGTGCTAAATGATTATTTCATGATATTATGTGTCTTGAAGCACATACTTTAAGAGCTGTATTATACATTACTAATAACCTGCAAGCAAAAATGCTTTCTTAGAAGCAATTTGTAACAAAATTTTTGCAGTAAAAAGTAGTTCTAAATACGAGTTTAACAAAGGAAGCTACGAGTCACTCACTCATTCCAGTGTATCCTCTTCCTCCTACGACATTTGCCTTCAGAGTTGTGAAGGAACATGGAATCAGGAGTGAAGGGGTTGATGTTCACATGAGGTGTTTGTCTAAAATCATCTTCCTGCTTCTCCGATTTCCCAACATTCATAAACAGTGAGCCCCCTCGAAGTTTGACTGAGCTGGAGCCTAAACCTTGTGCTTTAGAAAGCAAACTCTGTATTTAAAAAAAAAAACAAAAACAAAACAACAAAACCAAAACATTTATAGCCATTTATAGCCTTGATATTGCCTTAGACATTAAACAGGTCATGCCTGAGGCCATCATTACAGTATTATCTAATTAAAGTTAGCAGTAGTTGTTTAAATACCTGCATTTCCATCAAAAAGAATTTCTAACAAACTACTATGCTTTGTACTCTATACAGAAATAGCGCATGCAAAAAAGTATTAAAATTATTTTTAAAAGACAGCAAAGATGATGATGAGAGTAATCTTTTTCTGTCTTTAATCATTTCATCACCTAAACTTCTTGGACAAATCTTTGTCCATTACACGAACACAGATGAAACTCGAGGACAATCCTGTACTGTATCACCATGATTTGCACATGCATGATGTGGAAGCTAGATCAGACACAAAATGATCTTTGGTTTCTACAAATGTAGGTGACAATCTTAAAAAATTAACAAATGCAACATTTAATATTGATGCATTTTCCTGAGCCTACAAAAAAAATGGTTCAAGAATTGACAGCATGGCTGCACTGTTAGTTAAATACCCCAAACTAATCTTCTGGGTGGTAATTTGCCAGACCAGGCATTTTCCAGGCACATGATGAAACCTCTCCCAGTTACACTGAAAAGTCTGCACCTGAGTCTCCTTCATCCTGGTGAGGATGCTGATGACTGGATCACAAGCAGGAGCATCACGTTATCCTACCAACAAAATAAAGATTTGACAGGACTAAAGCCTAAACCACCATAGGGAAGAACACTCAGTACATGGGAATCTCAACTGCAATCCTCAAACCTGCGTTAGATGAAGACTTGTGCTTCTCAGGACACATTTCTGTACTTCCACTGGATACCTGAACCAACTGATTCTTCCAAAGATATCATCTCCAAGATAACCTATGTAGAATCTGGGCACCTAATTTAAGAATCCCACTGAACTGCTGTGTTAAGAACTTGTTTTCAGTACCACATTCCACAAAACTTCTGCATCTCTGAAGCATCTGCTCCTGACAAGCTGTAAAATCATCACCAATTTTACCTTTTACAAACTTGTACCACTGATTTTTACCAGTGAAACCTCACTGGAGATGGAAGCTGTAGAAAACCAATTAAGAAGGAAGCCTTCCTCGCACCTTAAGTCAGTTGTTTTCCATCTATAGTCTATAGACCCCTGGGAGATTATCCCCGGGGATTATCCCAGGATTACTTCTAAAGGGCTACATGAAAAGTAATGAAGAAAGGAAGCCAATTATCACTAGATTTAAATTCACTATACGGGATTTTACACAGCGTCGAGTTCAAAAGTTGAAATGCCCTCCGAAAATCTGTTATTGACAGAGTTAAGAGCTACCCATCTCTCCCTCTAAACTTTGGACTCCATCAGGTTAACAGCATCGACTGCTCAAACAGCCTTGCACGTCTGATGCAGGAGTGCAGACGCTGAGCCAGCGCTGGCACACGGCACCACGACAGCAGCACTCCAGCACGACAGGATCACAGAATCCATCAGGCTGGAGAAGCCCTCTGCGATCGTCGGGCCCAGCCTATGACCCAACACCGCCGCGTCACCCAGACCACGGCACTGAGTGCCAGGTCCAGTCATTCCTTAAACACCCCCGGGGACGGTGACTCCACCACCGCCCAGGGCACTCCATTCCCATGTCTGATCACCCTTCCTGTGAAGAAATTCCCCCTAGGACACGCCAGCTCACCGAAAGGCGCGCAGGATCACACCCCAAGTCGAGCTTTAACTTTTTGGCTACACCCCTGCCAACGCCCACTCGACACTCCAGCACTTACTTTAGGAGTTTTAATACTCTACGCTCGCACTTTTCAAATATACTTTCCACAACACCGCCGAACTCGGGAAACTTTTTTGTTTCCATACGACTAACACATACGTAAGCGGCTTGCCCCGTGCCCGTGTTCCGTCGGGAGGCGGCGCCGCCCGGCCGCGCCCCGCCCCGGCCGGAGCCCCCGGCGCGGTCCC
>VZSE01002505.1:68407-113380 GCA_013398275.1 Promerops cafer | reverse complement strand
GGGAGCGCCTGGCGACGGCGTTCGGGGAGCGCCGGGAGCACCGCGGGCACAGCGCCCTGCCCGGCCCGGGCAACTCCGGGAACACCGCCCGGCGAGCTCCGGGATACCGCGGGGACACCGCACCGCCCTGCGAGCGTGGTCTTGCTCCCGTTGAGTTGCTAGAACTGAGCGCGCAAAAATGTCCATAAAAATTATAATACAGTACTTAATAATAATAACAATAATAATAATAATACCTTCTGCGCCAGTTAAAGACGCCTTTTTCTTTTCTTAAGCGCAAGCAGACAGATTACTGTATTTCCAGTAACTGGCTGCACGTGGTTTAAAGGGCAGGAGCGCGCAGGAGCCGCAGCGCAGCCCGCGCTGTTCACTCCTGTAAGACACTTCAAGCGGACTCAGCCCCAGCGCAGCAAAGGCCATGCATGGTGGATGCTGTTTGTCAGACGTGCCTCCCTACAGGTGCCACGCTTTGCCTCCTGGCTACCTTTTCTGTCTGGTCACACCCTTACTAATAAATAATAACTAATAAACCTGCCCTTCTCTTCTGAACCAAATCGCCTTACAACGAACTTCTTGGGTAACAAAGCACATGAAAAAATAGGGTTTTTTCCCAGCCACGGGAGCCCCAAAGAACCAAAGCAAGCCGGCTGCGTGTGCCTGTTGAGCCCCTCTCGGCTGCCGCAGGCTCTCCAGCCACGCAGAGCATCCCCGGCCATGCCGGCAGTGCCGGGATTCACCTCAGAGCTGAGCGCGCTGCGATGCTCGGACGCTGCAGCACTCTCCGGCCTCCTCCGCAGAGCTCCCCCTCCTTGCCCGGCAGGCAAATCCTCATGTGCTGCCCACGGCACACTCCTGTTTCTTTGTAGAGAGCTGTCCTGGTTTTAGGACAAGCAGTGATGAGCCGCAGGAACACAAGTTTTGAGATTTACATTTTGGAGAAAACTGAAAACAGGTTTCAGAAAACTGAAAGTAGCCAACATAACCCATGAAAATGGGACAGAGATAGGGCTGCATCAAGTCAAGTATAGACACATTTGGTGTGCAATAATTTAGAACCACACTAACATCCCATTGAAAATATTCATTTTTTAAAATGAGATGCCCTGTATAGCAAGTACTTACTGAAGCATTCAAGTTTTAGAACAGATCATGTAAGAGAAGACTATTTAAAAATAGAATCTCCACCACCTCTTTCTCCATTCAGAGCCCACAGAGGGAGATGCAAAGCAATTCTTATAAAGTGACTCAAAACTTCCCAGCCAGTATCTATGGCTTGCTTCAGTCGTGTATGAGGTTTCCTTTTCTTTGAAAAAGTTTAAAGACTGTAAGCTTTCAATAAAGCCCTCCTTCCTGTAATGTCAAAGCCTGCAGTTTACCTTCCCAAACTCAACCTAATGTAACTCATGCTTTCTGGAGACTACAGACACAGGCACTTGGTGACAGCAAGTGACAAACTGAAGTTCAGAAGCCCTGTTGTAACTGAGTTTAACCAATGACTTACCAATCACTGGAACACTTTAGTGGGACAAAATCGAGTGGAACAGTTCAGAGCTTGTACAGAGAAGAAAGTATTTCTGAAGAGAAGAAAGATAGGAGAGGAAAGGAAAAAAAGGAATAGAGAAATAAGGAAACAACAGGTACACAATGATTTTAAAAGAAAGTTTATTTCCAATCTGAAAGCAATTAAGAAAGGGAAGTACTGAATAAATATGTAGCTAACAAAATGCACAGCTGCTATGTAAGAGTTCACAGGCTCTGCATACGTGCTGCTCTGAACTTGCACCCATTGTTCTTTTGCTGTAGTCTGATAGGACCATGAACAGTTGTGTTGAAGAGATGACTTTTGCCCAGACTGAGTGTGGAACTCTGCTCCCCTGTCCCCTGTGACACCTGTAATGAGCATGAGAAGCCCGAGGAGCAGCCTGGCTAAAGAGCCCCACAGAGCCAATTCCCTCCCAGAGAGCACTTGAGCAATGGCCATCACCACAGGAGGAAAAAGCTGAGTGAGGAGGAGCTCTGCAGGCTGCAGGCTTCCACTGTACCACACTCTCTGAGTCAAATCATCCCAAACTCTCTGAAGCTGATTAAATTGCACCTTTGAACTGCTACAGATCTTGCAGACTCAAGCCCTGGTTCTTCCAATACATGTAACAGCACAAACTGATGGCTAGGCAGTGCCTGATATTCCTACAAATTTGAGTGGTTTTTTAACAATTTTCAGGATATATATTTGTAAAATTGGCTTCTTTTCCTTTTTATAATACTTGGTTTTAAGGTGCACTGAAGATTTTGCTACTAGAAATATTTATCTGGAGCAGTACACACTCACAGGCAAACAGCTGCTTTTAACTAGGGAGTTTTCAAGCTCAAGGAAACCATTGTTCCCAACTTTTGTGGGCAGCAGGGGAAGTCAAAGAATGATGAATGGGGAAGAAATAGAACAATGGCCAATTTGTCTGGCTGTCAGAACTGCCGGAGAAGTGGCATTGCCATCTTGTCAGGATTCCTGCACTTGCAAGCTCATCTGGAATCCTCCAAAACCACTTCCATCAAACTGGAAGAGTTCTGCCAAAATCTGTCTGAAACCCATTCTACATCAGCCAGCATAATTCACCTTATTATGAGAGTTCACCTTATCATGAGAGGCATAAACAGAGCAAAAGAGCAGAAGAGGAAGAAGGTGAAGTTGCTTTTATGAAAAACAGAAACATTACAGCCACCTGTGCCAAGGCCGTTGGTGGAGAACTGAGAGCAGAGAGAGATCCCTGCTGTTTTCCCAGCTTTTATCTTGGTTTTCAGCAGGTACCCAGGGACCAGTGTGCTTATCACCAGGGCCAGCCATGGCATTCCAGTGTTCACACAAGACTTGGCATATCCAGGGACAACAGGTCCCAGCGGGAGTGTGCCGACTGCGAGATGTTGTGTCTGGGCCACTGGCAGCCTAAAGGTGAGCAGTTTAAAGATTATTTTATCTGAGGTTGTGCTGCTAACAGCTGCTGTTAGCTGGCAACCTCTTTCTCTTCAATTACAAGGTCCAGAGTTAAATGAGTTTCCCATCAAAAATGGACTTTGTATATCCAAAGACATGCCAACAGCTGATGCTGCCAGTCCTTGTTCTCTTTTTAGTCTACAGTCTGCAGGCAGAGAGAACACTTCTGAGGGATTTATTCACCCAGGAACTCTAAATAATAACAGCAAGAGAACAAGGTGGAGAATAGAAAGGGGAATTTGACAGCACCAGGGTTTCCATAAAGTAAAGAACAGCTGCTGGATCCAAAATCTAGGAATTTCAGGGAAGATCTGAAGGTACTCAGAAGTTAAAATGTACAAAGTACATTAAAAAAGTACAGGTTGTGCCATGCAGTCACATACAATTCAGTAATTCTCTATGACTATGAGAGCACACACTCATGACATTTTTAGTGACTCCCTTTTTTGCTTTTAAGTCTGCCTCTTAACACTTGAAATCTGCTTAACAAGAAAATGGCAAAACAATCTGTTCCTGAGAGTTGTATTCAGGTAAGAAATTTCCTCCAAAACATCTGAAAATTGGAAGAGACAAAATGATTGCCATGACTGAAACAGGTACAATTAGAACGTCCCATTCCTCTGTTGAGGCCAGGTTAAAATTTTCAAAATAGAAAGATTTTGTACCAGCAATTAAAAACCTCACAATGTCTAATGCAGAGAAACTAAGTAATCACTACACTACTAATTTACCTCTATCACTAACCTGTTTCCTTTTTCTCCTTCAGGGAACATGCAAAACCATAAAAGAGGTACTGGGCCTTTTTTCAAATCTACTACTCTTCTTTTAATAATCTCTTATGTGCATCATTTAAGGTAAGACATTTTACAAACATTTTTAGGTGTGCAGATAAAAAGGATTTTTAAAAAATGTGTCTCTTACTGTCTTGAACATATCTGTTTAAAAACAAAAAGCAGTTAATCCCATCAGTCCCACAAAACATTCTTGCAATTTCTGATTTTTCAGTCATTACAACCTACATTCAAATCTGAATTAGCACTACAGCAGGAAAAAAACCCCACTGGAGATGTAGCTTTGGACCATTGTTGTATCTCCAGGAGCTTTTTACATCCATGTGGGTAGTTTGTGTTATGCCAGCAGGCCTGCCAGATGTTGGGAAGTCAGCCTCTTTCCCTTGTCTTGCCTCACTAAAATGCCTGTTCAGGAACCTCTCAGCAAATTCTACAGAGCCAACCAGTTACACGATGGAGAGTCTGAAAGTCTCTTGAAAAGTAAGTAAAAAGCAGCAGCCAATCAGCCTAAATGCTGATGATGGATTTAAATGAAAGGGGAAAACACTGGGGGTTTTGACACCCACATAAGATACTTTTTACATACAGGAAAAGTTCCACACAGTTACTGGTGCCCTGAAAGTGTAAATGGTTTGTCATTCCTTTGAGCAAAATGCTGCAAATAATTAAACAGAACAGTAATGACCCAAGGAAAATCTCTAATTGTTTCAGAACTTCAGATGGATTGGATTTAAGGGGATCACTTTTCCAGCAGAGATAAATACACAGACTGTGTAGGACCAAGAGCTCACTTATTGATATAGGCTTCTATGTTTATTAGGATAATTGATATAAGCTTGCATGTTGATTGGGATAATTAAAGTCTGCTTTGAATATAACCCTCAGTTACAAAGTCTGGTATCACCCTGTTCCTGATAGCAGTAAGGTGTCAACCACTTAGTGCTAATGGTGATGGCCTAATGAGATTGTTAGATATTCCTCTGGCCAAGTGAACTTCACCAGCAGAATGAAAAATAGAATCAAAGGAATGCCAAACTGATGGGACATTTTACAATACACATAACACAACAAGGAAAAATGCTTGCTTCTCTGCCTCAGTTTGAGTGCAATTTACTACCTCCAACAAAAGAACTGAAAATGCCTCTTGATTTTTGTTTTGTTGTCACAGGTGTCTATGCTTTAGAAGGTTTTTATCCATAGAGCACAGGATACTTTTGGGAAATTGGTGTTCAAATATATACTTTGCAAATAAAAAAGTAGGAGTACCTTATTGTAAACAAGGGGCTGGAGTTTGATTTTATGCATCTGCAAAGACAAGGCCATTTCCATTTTTTCAAGACAAAAATGATGCATGCTGAATAAATACATTTTTTAAAGCTTCAGACAACTCTAAGTTAAGAGCTGAACAGGACACAAGTTACCTGATGTTCCCAGTCTCTCAAAACCTTACTGCTTAAGAAAATCAGTTTGCATGCCACCCAAATATTAATGAAATTTCACCTGTGCTGTTTGAAAACTACACAGAAAATTTGTTTCCACTCAGTGACAAACTCAGAGAGAACAGGTTTGTTATGGGGCGCTTCTGCATCTTGGTCAGCTTAAGGCGTAGAGTCTGACAAATCTCGACAGCTGTAGAGCTGGAGTTGCCAGACTCAGAAACATTTTCGATCAGATCCTTACTGCCCACCATCCTTCCGTGGTGCCTAACGACGATTAAATGGCTTCCTGTCCCTGGGGAAGGCTCCCCGGGCACACTGGGAAGAGCACAGCAGTGCAGAGGGATGTCTCTGCTACAGCGCAATCCCGGCAGAAACCAGAGCAGCCAGTGGGACAAATGCCGGCAGGATTTGAGGGGTGAGGAGGGTCAGGGGCGAGAGCAAAGTTTAGGAGGAACGGCCTTGCCGGCCCAGCCCTCGTTCATGAGGTCCCTGAGCCCCGCCGGCCCCTGTGCGGAGCAGACACCACGTGCCTGTCTCACACCCCGGTCTGCGGTATCGGTCAGCTGAGCTGGGGTTAATCGCAGCAGCAGCGATGAAGGCTGTTTGCAGCAGGATTTACTCTTAGGAAAATCATTAGCCCTTTAGGGTAAAAGCCGTCCTGTTGTTATGCAGAGTGTGTCTGGCACAATAGGTCACCAGCCTGGAGCACCGAAAATAATCACCTCTTTTACTATCAGAAGAGGCACTAAACTACGGTAAAGCAAAGGCCACCATGGGGAAAAACTGGAGAAATACTTAAAAAGGAAAAGCTGACTGCGAGGTCTGGAAAGACTTGGGGCTTATTCCTTCATGGGGGAATTGGTATAGGCCCTGAATTGAAATACAAGATAAAAAATCGTGACTGGAAATGTGGGAATCAGGCTGTAAAAGGCAGTGATATACTGAGCTGATTGACTTCACAGGGTTCATCTTTTCCAAGTTACTTCTTTCCAGTGTGCCAAAGCATTCCTTTTGAGACAACTTTCGAAAGAGGGGTAGAATCTGTGGGTAAAGTATAGAGATTTCTACTGCCAAACACCCAGTCCTGTCACATTCTTTGCTTCCTCCTCCTGAAATCCTTTTTGCCAGTTTTCCTGTCTATCTAACCTGATCTTGTCCTGTCTAAACTCCACTACAGGACCTCCCGATGCCAACATGCAGCATCAGCTACCAAAACAGCTCCTTCCACTCCTGGCTGAATGGAAGCAGGAGGGAAAAACCACCAAGGTCTCTGCACACAGAAGATGAGTTTGTTATGAAGGCAAGCCTTGCAGCTAAGGCACACATAATCACCTCAGCTTTTCTTTAAACACTAAGCAGTCTAGGTCACTCTACCTATTTTATTCAGTAAGTTTTCCTTTGCAGAGGTAGCTAGCAGAACGTGGAAGCACCACCTTTGACTTGGGAGTTTTGCAAGAGTAACTGGCAAGGTAACAGTCACAGAAACAATTTTTAAAATACTACAGTTTTCCTGACTGAGCTGGTTGAGAATGAACACCTTGCAGCAAACCAACTTGTATGGAAGAGAAAGAATACTCACATTTGTACAGTGGTCAGGAAATGTCCTGGGAAATGAGAAGAAGTAAGAACTGAAGTTATTTCTTTGCTAAGTCAAAGCCATCGTTCCAGCCACCGTTTCCAGAAACTATTAGCAATGAAATTTAAGAAAAAAAAAAACCTTGAACATTCACGTCAAATGATACAACTTTAATTTCTAAAAGGTGATAAGTACTAAGAAACTGATCTAGTTGACAGGCAATTAATCCTCCTTGCATAGTACATTTATCTCCATGGGATACCAAGATTTACAACATTTCAGGAAAACTGGCACCTAAGTGAGCAAGCAATCTCAATCCTATACAAAAGTTACAGACAACCTAAATGTTTCCAAGTTTTACTTTGTAATTTATGCAGAGAATAGCCTTTGCTTTGTCCCCATCTATCCCACAGTACTGTATTCTCTCACTGCACTTTACAGCTGGCTTCTGTGTAGAAAACATAAAAGACTGCAACCCACACTGACATAGTAATTCACAATAAATTGGCTCATTCTATTCAAACTTGGCCTTTGAGGTCAAATACCTCAAGGTACTTAGTTATGGACTTTATTTTTTCGTTTAGGATGTACACTTCACAATACTTGGGATTCCTTAATAAAGATTTTGTCCAGAGGATGTTCAGTCCTTCCCTTGAGAAGGCAAAAGGTGAGGCTTCAATTTCAGAAGTGCTCTTGACACTAATCTAAAATAAACACCGAATCTTACAGGAAGCCAAAAATTTTTAAATTGCTTAACCAGCTTGCTAACAAGACAAGAGTAAAAACACTTCTTCATATTAAAAAAAAATGAAAGTTACCTTTTGCTGTGTGTGTTAGATATATCTACAATGGATTTTTTTCCCTTACAGAATGATAGTTGGAGAGGAGCATTGTACTTACATCATCATTAATCCCTTTTTTCTAGTAACTTGTGTCCTGATTTTCGAAAGCACTGATTATCAGCACATCCTAGGTACTGAATGGTAGCAGCAGGCACTCAGAACTGTTGAAAATAGACTATTAGTACTTGTACTTTTGCTGCAAATGCACCATTTGAAAACAGTTCTCTTGAAAATGGGTAACTTCACCTTTTAGTGAAAATCACTCTTGTAGTGTTTTAGAATGTCTGAATTAACTATAACCAGTATTTGCTTAATACACTATAGTGGACTACAATCAAAATTAATGCCAAAAAATTAAGTTTATGATAAATAAACTTTGGAAAAATTTATACAAGGCCGTAAATAAATAATTTGAACTTCAGTCTCAGTAAAAAGTAAAACAGTATGTCACACGACAATATCATCCTATCTAAACAATACAATCTTGCTATATTTTATTGCATAATAATTTGAGAGTAACATCTTAAGTAAAATATGTAAGGAAGCAAAATCATTAGATTTACTTTCTTTAATATTGAACAACCAGTTCTTTGTACATAATCCAATTTAAAGATAATATAATTAGCACTTCCAGCATTAACAGTCTGTATTTACAATGAATGAGATGGGGTAGATAATCTAAAGAGTATTCAAATTTGTATGAAACAAATCAAAATACGAAGATTTACAGTAGTAGGCTCAAAATCCAAGACGTTTCCATTAATGGAATGCAATTTAAAAAGGCTTTGTTGCCTTTATTACTTGTAAGGGTTCCTGAAATGGTTATTTAAACAGCTGAAATCTTCAGTAATGCCTTCATTATTTGTACATGACATTAAAAATTAATTCCAATACTTCTGGTTTTTACTTGCTTGTAGACCAGTCTGAAATCTGATGAAAGGATAACAAGGAAGTTTACTATATAATCCTAATTCCATATTCCTGAATGCAACGGTTGGAAGTAGATGATGTCAGTCCATTCCAAGGGTTATGTACACAAAACTTAGAAAATGTTCTTCACTCTTGCATAAAATGTGTACACAGTATCAGTGAGTGGGGGACTTCAAAGTTTTCACGGGCTGTTGCTGGCATGGACCTTTGTTGGTTGAAAATAAAATACCTTTCACTCTATTGTTCTGGTAGCAGTTTTAGAAGTTAATCATCAATCCCTGGTGTTTCCCCCTGTTGTATTCTGGAGGCTATTCTAATGGCTTCTTCCAGAGACTGCTGTTCTCCAAGCTGAAACAAATGCATTTAAACAGAAAGAAATCCAAAATGTAACACTTGGATAATAAATGCATCAAAAAAGATCTGAAAGCAATGATCGAGATACCAAACAATACTTCAGCCCAAATAAGTGTGATCAGTATTGTCACACCTCTCCTGGATAATATATACCAGCAGCTATCTAATCAGCATGACAATTAAGATAGCTGCTGATAGGAGATTACACTGAGTTTCTATGTAACCACCAAATACATGTGCTTCAAAGAACTGCTGCATGATAAACACACTTCATGACCCACAAAGTAGGTGATATTTTACTTGGCAGATATTACAAAGCTCAGACAAGGCACAGAAGTCACAGTGGCTGTTGCATTACATTTTATCAGTGGTAAAGCAAACAAACATCTTCATCTTTCTTAACTCTCTAACAGAAAGTCAGCTCTTTGGAACACCACATGATGTTAATTGATAGAAAAAGTGTACATTTATTACAAATTCCCAACTGTATAAAAAAGTTGTTATGATGACACTGTTTGATTCTACAGTTAGTTTAGAGAGGAAATTATCTGGTCATACCAGAAGCAAGATAACCAACCCTGAATAAAGACAACTTGACAGAATTTTGGGAAGGAATCCATGGAGTTTTAAATTATGTTCATGGGAACACTGAAGACAACCTCAACCTCACAAAAAAATGGCCACTACCTATTGGCTCAGGAGAAACACATATGAGAGCATGGAAGGTAAAACCAAATTGTTTGACCTAATGGGACAATTCTAATTATCACTTGTTATTTTTACAGTCACTGCATATCACATTCAGGATCCACTCAAATCAAGACCTCTGTTTTCACCTCTTTAGGGCTTCAATAGGACTATCAGGCTACTGGCTTTACAAGTACTTAGAAACCAAATGGATTAATTTATTAGTATCAAAGTACAACAGAAAAGCCAATCAAACCCTCAGGAAAAATCAATAGTATTTTAATTTTGAATTCTCTCTTTTCTATTGGTGTATTTTAAGTTTAATTAATGTAAAGAGACTTAAGTTAATGCTCCATTGCTGGTAACAGAAGAGAGGCTTGTGCAGAGAGTGCCTGTTTTCCTTTCATTCAAAGGACTCACTGCTGAGGGTGCAAGTTACTTTTTTCTTGCTCTCATGCAAAAAATTGCCTTCTGACATGGTTTCTCTTACAGGCAGTTTTGTTTAGTGCCAACTTAGCTCAAAAGAGAGGAGTTCAGAATTCAGAGCTTCTCAACTTTCAGTAGCATCTGACTTGCTACTTTCCATTTAACAAAGGGTAAAACAACCATCTCTGATTTCTGCTTGAGGATATTAATACTATTCCTTTCAATCTGAGCTCTTAAGAGCTCTTTCATACCTAGAAATTACCTTTTCCTGACAGTGTTTGAACAATGTGAGGAACTATTTACAGAGACTGTACTGTGCTGGTTTGGCACATAACAGAAGGTCACTATTTCCAAAGATTTCTGATTATTAATCTTTCTATATAACTGTTTGCACTATTTTGCTATTAGCATTTCAAGGTTCAAATAACAAATTTGCTAATTTTATAGTTCATAGCAATTTATCCTTGAGAGTTGGGCTTTATATGTGTCAACCCTATATGTAAAGCTGAAGGATGAACAAAAGCACTTTTTCACTGAAAACCTGTGAGTCCATAAACAACTCAGTTGACCTGAAGTTTGGACCTCCCCCAGCCTTCCCCTTTTTTCTGAGTTCTACAAGTAAATTTTCCAAATCAGATGCTGTTTATTCCTCTTCCTTACCCTATATATTATTTATATTATTTTAAATATGGGATCATATGGTTGTGGGCTTTTTTTTTTTCAGAGAAACCAAGCTTATTCAAATCAATTTGTTACCTGACTAGGTAGCTTCTAGCTCTAGAAGTAAGAAACAGTCCAAAAAACCATTTATCCCTATCTTACCTGTACTGCAATTTGTGTCCCATTGGATGTAGCCAACAATGTAACAGGTCTAGTTTCTGTAGTCACTAGATGGTGTCCGTGCTGCTGGTGTCCCATTTCTGAGGAGGCACTGTGAAATGCTGCTAGGTCTTGGGCCACAATTGCAACCTTCAGGACAAAGGGACAGAATCACCTGCCTGGCAGATCTGTTCCTGCTCCTCACCTCGCACCACCACTGCCTTCACAGTTACATTCAAAGCTGGGATCGCTCATGAGCATAATTGTATTGTGCAAAAGAAAAGTTGCCATAATTGTGTTCTCTAAATTATCTACTAGCTTTTAAAACATAAATATCCTCAGGACTGCAGCAATTCAATAAATGCACCTACAGACCTGTGGTTATCTACACAGAGATTAATAACTATCTCCATTTTCATGTGGTGCAATTTTAGAACAATAGAATGCATTTTAACTTAAAGATAACATCATATTTGTACTAAAAAGATAGCTGTTTTATCTGTACATTAAAAACCAACCCACAGATATATACTTACACAAATCTTTCCCATCTGCCAAATAAATTACAGTCCCATAATATTAACCAATGAAATCACAGTTCATACTGGATTCTATTCTTAGTACTGCCACTCATTTACTGTGTGACTTTGGGGAAAATGCTTGGCATTTCTAGGTCTCATTTTACAGACACCTAAATGAATCATTGGACTGGTACATCAGATTTTTTTCTTGGTGCCCACTTGTTTTTAAAACATTCCACCATCTGCTGATGTACAGCACTGGAGTAGAACACATCAGGCACTTACGAGGGGAAGCTGCTGGAAACTGCTTTGCTGAGATAAATCTACATCAGTGACAGAAGTGTGATGGCTCAGGGGCCCATTTGATACCAGCTCCTAAAGGAACACGACCCAGGTGTGCAGGACAGCGTCTCACCTGCTGTCCCTCGGTGCCCTCTGCAGTGACCATGGCCACCGAATGCGTTCCCGCGGAGGAGATGACGGCGTCGTGGGCAGGGACTGTGATGGTGGTGCCATCTTGTGTCACCATCGTGATGGTGTTGCCGATGGCCTGCATGTCTGCCTGGGAAATGTTCACCTGCAAGGCACAGGAACTCCTGAGGCAAGGAAGGGTTTGACTGCTGCCCAAGTCAGAGCCCTCATTCCACCAGCCTCACTGGCTGGGATCTAACAGCTCATGACCCTTCAGAGACACTTACCTGTTTACAGAAAGGAATATGGCTCTCAGTAGTAGGAGGGGTTGCACACCTAATCCTAGAGCCCACAACTCCATGTTAATCAGAGTGTATCTCAAATAACAGCAAAATAGATTATCTATGCATGTGTCTTCCACAGAGGTCAATGGGATTTAAGGTTGTACCACCTGACATACTTTGATCTTGATGGAAATACTAAAGAGGCCTATGAGGGCTTAGAATTTAAACCACAGATAAACAATCCATAAATTAATGATGTAAATTACTGATATCTCCAGTATAAATGCATTAGGGTATCAGACATATAATTTGATGTCTGATTTACAAGGTAATAAATCCCAGAACTGAAGTCAAGCTGAAAGGTAACTTAAATGTAAGGCTTCTGCAGGCCTTCATTTTAGAGAGTAAAAATGCCAGTTACTTAGTATTGCTGCAATGCCCAGAGCTGGCAATGTAACAGGCCCCTTGGATATTCCATTTCAGTCTGAATGCAGAATATATCTTTCATATGTTACTGGTATTTCAGCTGCCCTGCCAGCTGATATAGAATTTTTTTCCCAAAAGCCTTCAATATACTGCCACAGTGAATGAAGACAGTTGTGTTGAAATCCCCTTCCAAAGAAATTTCATATGAAATCCTTAAAAATATGTATCCATGGAAAACCTTAAAAAAAGACAGCCATAGGAATGTTCAAGTGGAAAATAGTATCAAATTATTCCTTATCCTTTAGTTTAGAAACTGCACACTACCAACCAAACTGCTTGTCAAGGAAGCACCTGGACTGAAAAGACTTCCCACCCCTCAACCCCCCACAGTGTGTGCAGAAAGAAGTGAAGATGCCTATCAGATATTAACAGCATAATCTGGGAATTGTGAGAAACCTCAGAAACAGGCTGTATATATAACAGTTGTTAAAACAGCCCTTTTCAGAGTGACAACGATAACAAGGAGAGAGCAATCCCCTAACTTTGTATTAATACAGTTTCACATGTCAGAATATGTGGTTTCACTTAGGTCTTCCACAGGAGGCACAACCCTAAACACAGCTCCAAAGAAACTTCTTTCCTTAAGAGCTTCTTTCCACAAACATTTATCAAGAATCCAGTGGGATTTCAGAGAGCCCATGGAGAAGCTACAAACCTGTTTCTCAATTCTCAGCATGGTTTTGTCAGCACTTGAACACTGTAGTTACTTACATGTTGGGTTCCATCCTGGGATATTAGTGCTACTTGTTGGCCTAATCCCGACTGAGTAACTGTAGCAACCTGTGCAGAAATGACATCTTCTCCCTCTACACCTGTCACATAGGTGATCTGCGAGCCTTTGAGCACATCTTCACCTTGACCTATTGGGTACAAAGAAAGCAAGAGGACACTTTACACACTCTAAATGCTCCCAGGAGAGCAAATGACAAGGATTAAGTCTCAGTCTTGTCTGAAGGTTTTAAACACTCCAACAGAAAAATTTAGTGGAAAGATGAGAAAAATAAAAGAAGGAAAGATACCAGAAGCAAGTCAGAAAGTCTTATTTTGGGAACACGGGGTATAATCTTCTAGCAATGTGTTTAAAGACACATAAAGACTACATATACAGTTTGTAAGCAAATATTAAAATGTTTGTATATAGTTTGTAAGCAAATATTAAAATGTGATAAACATTTCTAATTTAATCATTAAATGTTAACCTTTCCATGCAAGGGACTCCATGAAAACACAATAGGATTTTTTTAAAAGTTATTAATTAACAAACATACAGAAGAACACAGCAATGTCTTTGTGTGAAGATTTAAGTAAATTCATTATCTTGATGAATGTTTAACCTCAGCAAATGAATGGTATCATTCCTTTAAAAGAAGGAATGAAGCTAAAGCAAGTCTGCTTGAGGCATTCAGTGCAGTTTCCCAAGAACACGCAGCAAAACAACTTTTCTAACCAAAACAGTTTGTGCGGATATTTCCAATCTTCAGGCACATCTAAAAAAATAACAATTTGACAAGTGGTGTTTGTCCTATCACAGTATTTCCTTCAGTCTGATCCTTTATAGTCATAGGATTCAATCCTCATGATACCATGAACAGCACACTCTGAGGAGTACTGCAGCACAGCAGCTCCTTTTCATCTCTGCCTCTAGGACAGTTTACAGAAACTGCTCTAACCTCAGCAAAACCAGCCCATATCACTGTACTGCAAAAATAGATTTTTTTTTCCTCAAGGCAGAGCCTTTACTCCCACACAAAAGATTGTCACCAGCCATGGAGTTATATATATACATACACTCTGAAAAATCCCTAACAAAAGTCCAGTAAGTTGTAATCAGCTTAGAGACACTCTGGTCCCTTCCCCACATTCATGTTTTTAGCAGGTTTGCCGAGACCGCAACTCAAATTTCTCTCTTAACCCCATGACTGCTATAAATGAGTTTATTATCTGGCCAATTACCATGTAAATTTCTGTTTACAAGTTGCCTACCACCCTAAAAAGTCTTACAGAGAAATTAAGATATCTTTATTAACTACTTTAACTTTTTATCTACGCTTTAATTTCCTTGGCTATCAAAATCCTCCAGCAAAATACCATCCTGCCCTTTTCTTTTTTTTTCTTTCTTTTTTTTTTTTTTTACAACTAGAGATTCAAAGGCTTCAATTCTAACCTGGTGGTGGCTCAAAGAAAGCCTCTTGTTCTTCCTCAATGGGCTCTGTGTCGTTGTGTGCTGTCCGTTTGTGCATAGCAAGGGTCGAGATCTGCTTGTAGGTCTTCCCGCAGTGATTGCAGTTGTATGGTTTGGAATGGGTATGTACAACATGATGTTTGTATAGACTGGAATACTCTGTGAAACGTTTGTCACAGCCAGGAACTGTACAGACATAGGGCTTCTCCCCTGCACGGGAAAACAGAAGGTATCAAGAGAACTTTATTCAGGATGCTCAGGAAAAACTGCCAGCAAATGATATTTGGGGATAAACCTTCATACCGACCATACTTTAATCTCAAAGGCAACAGAGAAGCTCAACCTCACAAAGTTTATCAATGCAACATCTTACTGTCTTTAAGAATTACTGCCAGTACAAATATGGCCCATTTTTCTCCCTATCATTCCATCTAATTTTGTTGTTCTATTTTTGGAAGCCCCATAGTTTTCCTTGATGATCAGATATATTGATTGACTAGTATCACTTTTGAGTATTGAAAGCTCTGAGGAAATCCATAGGAAGCATGTGTACAAACACTTATGGTTTCATATAAAAAGCCTTCCATTTAAAAAAATCAATTAAACAAGTGTCCAAATTACCTTGTAAATTAAAAATATAAACTGAGATACAAAACATCCCTCTATGAAGCTTGTGTGTGTTTCTATAAAGTATATCATGCTACCAAGCTGATATGGCTATCACTGGCTTTTACATTTTAGAATCTTCAAATTTGTGCTTATTATTTCTGCTCACTAACTCTGAAAATCAAGTTAGATAAGTATTTTCACATCTAGTTTATAGGAAGTTTTGACCACAGTTCCAGCAGCAAAGAAAATACAGCTGGGATGAAAGGGTGACTCATATGTGAGCCAAAGTTAAGCTCAGACTTGTCCTTTACTGGTATTTATTTAACAAACAGCTCTCAAGGGAGGCAAGCCCCAGAATCATATTAAGGATTCAGCCCAATGTCCAGTTTAAAATACTTTGTATCCCAACCAAAATTATTCTGCCTTGACAGCAAGGTGGGAAATCTAACTGCTTAAATATCCTCAGCTGAGGGGAGAGGAGGCCCAAACAGAATTACCAAGCCAAGTCATACAAACATGACTATACCCAATTACAACACACCAAAACATTGCTCACAAGGAGAATGACACAGCCTCTCCCAAGCAGATTCCACTTCAAAACACAATAAATCACTCATATACCTGTATGTATTCTCACATGATTCTTATAATTAGTTGCACTGGCAAAAGCTCTCCCGCATCCTGGCTCTGTACAGTAGTAAGGCCTTTCACCCGTGTGCGTCCTGATGTGAACCTTTCTAATATTAGATGTTGTGAATGACCTGCCACATCCTTCAAAGGGACACTTAAAAGGCCTTTCACCTGAAAAAGAAGACAAGAAAAGGTACACATGCAAAGGTTACAAAAGAATGAAAATCCTAAGTTACACTTAGACCTGAATGTAGGAACCTAAACCTACCTAATTTTATCTTAGAGATCCTCAGTCAGAAATACCATGAACACGCCACTGTGGAGTGTTCTAGTTTAGCCAAAACTAACAAAATTCAGGAAAATCATACATTCTGTAAGCTAAATTATGAAGCATTTAGATTAATAACTTAACATGTATAGAACAGACTCAGTTGCTTGGATTAGCTTCCACACTGCCCATAATCTAACAACTATTTAACAACCTCCCCAATTAATACATATATTATCCAAACCAAGTGTATCATACCATTGACATTTGACAATTGTTAATTCTTAAATGAAAAAAATACCTTCATGATTTAACATATAACCAGGATAAACATGGACCAGTAAAACTTGTTATAGAAAGCACTTAACTTTAAAAAAGAACAAACTTTGTAAAGAGAAGCAGCCATGAAACTCAAGTTTCAAACCCCCAGACCAAAGCACAATACAGATTCTTATAGAGTAAGTCTCTTTGTGTAATGTAAGTTTAAGCACAATAACTTACATCACTGTACCAAAGCACTTCACTGTGAATAGCAGACAAGGCCAACCAATAATACTCCAATAACCCTGACCTTTCAGATCTATCAAAGCACACGGAGAAGGAGAGCAAAGGAGGTTAAATTTGGAGATGTTTGAGCCACTGACAGGCTGTCCTGGCGTAATTTCCCACTTCTAGAGCCAAGTACATTCCATGCACTGTGCTGCTTACCAAAGAGCAGAATCTGAGAGCAAGAATCTGAGAACACTGCTACAAAAACAACAGCAGGTAAATTAAAAATAAAAGAACAAGTCCCGATAGACAGTAATACCACGAAACTCCAAAGCAGTTCGGTCCTTGGCAGAGGAAACTACTATTCACTCCTTCGGGCAGCTGTTTTGGGAAGGCTTTCCTGCCAAGGCCGCGTGTATTCCCCGTACACGCCTCAGTGTTGTGTTACCATGGCTCCCCTCATCCTGGCTCCAGCCGGGACCCCAAACGCGTCTGAAAGCCGCAGGGTTGCAGAGCCAACCCCACCCAGCAACAGACCCTGCACTAGAAACCAGGACAGATCGGCCTGCAACAATGCCCGCAGGAATGTCACCAGACCGGTCCCTGAAGGGGCCTTTTCAAATTCTAATGTACTTCCTAGCAAAGCGACCTGTTTCCAGGTGACGGAGAATTCCAACTCTAGAAATGCAAAGCCTTGAAGCTCTCCCCCACTGCAGCACGAGGTTCCATCCACAGCAGCTTTTCTGATCCCAGAGCTCTGTGTCTGGGGAAGGCACGGAGAAAGCCGAGGCGAGCATTTGATGGCCCTGAAAGTAAGACTTGACTCTACTCAAAGAGGGGGGAAAAGTCACTCCTGGTTAAAACAGGCAGAACATGAAGAAAGGGCTGACCCTGATGTACCTACTAAAGAAAGGGAAAGGTTTCTGAGCCATGGGAGACAGTGGGAAAGCCCAGACCTGCCTCCCCCGGGTGCCCTGCTGCAGCTTGCACAAGGCTGAGAGCACACTGCTCCATCCACCTGCTCAAAGCAGCTGCTGCAATTTTCTTCTCATTCTTTAGCTTCCTGTAGACACTCATAAATCTAAAATAAGACACCTCTGGTCCCTGGTCTGCTGGGAGATTAGGATTCTGTTACTAATACTGTTCAGGTGGGTACGTTACATAGGGCTGGCTCAAATATTTTGTCTCAACTGCTAAACAGAGATTAAACTACCACACACCTTCTGTGGCTATAACAAAGCAAAGCAAACAGTCCACAGCTAATAAAGTTGTCCATGCTAGAGGAACATTTTAGTTCATAGTCTGTACTTGATGCAGTGCATATCAACAGTCCTTTTCTAGAGCTGATACATGTTCACCCTGATGTTTAAAAATCAAGATAGCACTAATCCCAACAGAATCTTTATGTATATGGAAGTCCAAAAAAGCAGAAGTAGCTTAATGTAATCCTGAGTTTTTACAATTTTTATTGCCTATATTTACATCCCACCCCCCCACATTATTAGTATTTTTAATTTGAAAAAAATCCAAGCCCCTATTTCTTTTATTTTTTCTTCTTGGCTCACAAAGATTCAGACAGTTCCGTGGAAAAGCTTGTAAGTGTTCTAGCAGAGACATAAATATATTTAATGGAATAGGTTAGCAAATGATAGATTATTCTTCCTACATTTAGGAATTGTTTTTCTTGAAGATCACAGGCACAAAGGAGACATTGTGCAAACTTGTTTACAGGTGTGTGCCATCCACAGTTTTGCAGAGTGTAGTGTGTGTGTCTAGAATTTGTGGTTTGGCTTTCAATTTAATGTTTTTAGACAAAATGTAAGATTTTATTTTTTGTGCCTTTGCAAGTTTTAGTAGCTGTTGGTTTTCTATGATATTTTTGTTTTTCTGCTGGAAGAAGAGATGGGAAATGAGGATAACAAACTCAGAATATCAACCTTCATGAAGCTGGCATGCAAGTTATATTAAAGCACCAACTGAGGAACACTGAAGCCATTTCTAAAAGGCAAGACAAATTATTGAGGAAATTCCTTGATCTGTTACAGCTGCAGATGAAACTGCAAAGGCAACGAGTGACTCAGTGACAATGTAAGTGAGGCACTGCTACAAGTTAGTGCATTTGCAATAGCACTGTGAATGCTTTAGCACTTTTTCCAAGAAAAGCATGCTGGATTTGCAATAAATGCTTACCATGCTGAAATGCTGCTGAGCTCACTGGGCTTCAGAAAGACAATATACACAGGCTGATTTTGTCAGTAGAAAGACACAGAATGAGGAAAGAGAAAAAACTAAAAATCCACCTAGGTGAATTACCAAAGAAGTAATGTGTGCTGATAGTACCTGTGTGGGTCCGAATGTGCTTCTGCAGGTCTCCAGAAGTCTTGAAGGATTTGGTGCAGTTCTCTTCTGTGCACCGATAAGGCTTCTCACCAGTGTGTGTTCTCACGTGACTTTTTAACCCATACCCTGGGGATCAGAAAGGACATTATCACAGCATGAGCACAAAATCAGGATACTCATAAACCATCACCAGCAACAGCTGTGCTTGCTGTTCCAATCAGGAATGCTGATGAGTAAAATTTACTCTTTCATTCTTCACAAGCTCTTCATTCCACCCGACAGAGCAGCAGAACTCTGGATAATAGTTTAGAAATTCTTTGATTCTTTATTTTTGAAGAAAACACATTTCCAAAATGCTTCTCCTTCCCTTCAGAAGGATAAACTCCAATTATTATAATGTGGACAAATATTTATTCTGCCTTCTGAGGAAGCCATATGCTGTGCATTCCATCTAGTTTTCACCTCTTCCCACTACTGTCATCAAAATGACATTTAATTATTTATAGGAAAAGCAATAACCACTAACAAAGTCAGCAGTAAAATCACATATACACGTGCTAACCAAGAGCAGTCATAGACACTCATTCTCTTTAAGATTACTTTTATGAACTCATCATCATCAAAAACTCTACCAGTCTGAAGTGAACCTTGGATCAGGCACTCTATAAATTATTTTGCAAGGAGCATTTAACCAAGATTTTCCTTTCAGAACTTCCCTGAAAAGATAATGACTAAAGAAGCCTGAAACAGCCATTTTAGAAAATGAACCTGAACTTCACTTGTACCCACAAGTGACGTATACATTTCTACAAAATAAAGTCTGTAAGAAAATGGCATCTGCTTTAATTTCAGAGGGTTCTCCTCAAAACAGCTGAAATTCCTGTTCTTGATGTTTTTAAAAGCATGAAGCATGTGAACCAAGCTGAGCATTAATTCTCTTGTGTATCTAAAATAAGCTCAATTTCATGACCCAGCCCAGGAGAGTTCTTAACACGTAAGCCAAAGAGTACTCAGTACTTAAAGTGAACTTTGTCCAAGGCAAAGACTGTTGAACTACAATAGTTCAATGGCTCTGATCAAAAATACAGTATTTATAAACAAACAGCTGTTTATAGCCATACACCTGTGTGTTGCAAAGGAAGACAGTATTTCATTACATAGTTTTGAAATCCCTTTACAAACACTATGCAATTGAACCTAGATGCAGCCCTTTACAATTGTGGTTGTTTCCTTTTTGACTTTTTGCATCAGTATTTATTTTGCTCGTTTCTATTCAAAGTAATTGTAGCAAATATATATCAGATGAAGTTATTTTAAAAATACCTTATTTAAAAAAAACAGAGCCTAACTTTTCTAAGCATCATACTAATTAACATTCCAGGCAAAAGAATAAAATTTGAAACAAGTTTTGCTCTTCCACTGTCTTCCATGTTTCATTCCTCATAACTGCATTTTGCACAATCAAATTCAATCTCAGGGAGAGCATAATTTATGAGCAGAGTAACCTGTACAAATGGAGAGTTCATGTAATGACAGATGTCACTCTGATACAAATTCAATAAAGAACACTTAAACCAGCATCTTCTATCAAAGTTCCTTTCAAGTGTAGGCCAGAAGATCAGGAATCTGCCCGTAGCCTACAGGTTCAGCTTTCTATTATCACCTCATTTAACTTTTGCTATTAGTTTAAGGGTAAGAAAGGCCTATTTTTTAACATTTAGTTTGATTGTAGATGACAGATGAAGAGTGAGGGAAGTGTTGAGTGCTTCACCTCCTTCCCCCTTCAGTAAGAGTTAAATCCTCTGTTTTTTCTATTGCTACACTAGCTGAAAATATGACTTTTTTTTTTTTCCCCAGTTGTCCCAACCAACTTAGCAGTTAAAAAAGGCAGTATTAAAAACTTACTTTATTCACAGACTAACAAGCAGGAGGAGCTAGTCTGCAAAAGATTACCTGTTGCAAAGGCTTTGCCACATCCAGGATGTTCACACTGGTATGGTCTGTCTCCTGTGTGAGACCTTTCATGCACCTGTTGACATCCAACACAGTGACTTAATGAAATGTTCTATCTGGTTACTTCAGCACAGAAACAGTTCATTCTCAAAGCCAACATATTCTATTTATCTTACTAAGATTCACATTGAAGTGTCTTCTGTTTATATCAGTGGTGAAAAAAATAATGAAATACGGTAACAACATTTTCCCTAAAACTAAAGGTGTCTCTTTCCAAGGTCTAGCCTGATCCCACAAGTCAGTCTGGCACAAAACACTTCTGTAAATACACCCAGAGTTGCCCATGCACTCCATTAAAGACAGGAGGTAAATATGCCTCAGAGCCCACTCTCTATCTGATTTTTGACTCCACTGAATGCTTCCAATGATGCTCTTATATTGCATGAAACCTCTACAGCAAGGACATCATTTTAGCAAGTGACTCATAAAGCCAGCCACTCACTGACTCCTGTAGTCAGAGACAAAGCAGCACTGGGAGGAGGTTACCTCATCAGCAAGGAATGTGCTGGAATGTGAGCAGCCCTATACCATTTACCATTTCAGTATTTCCTTTCCTTAATTTTAAAAAAGGAAGAGGATTAAGAAGTTGCCATCTGTGAAGAAAAGATGTTCAAAGCTTTTCACTTTGAGTATTAGTTTTGAAGAGTCTTGCTTTGTACTGTGATGGTGAAATAGTTCAAAAACTGGAATTTTTGCATGATCATGCACACACGTAGAGTTGATAAAGTGAGTGGTGGATTCCAGAATTTCTGTGACACTGCTGGCAGAAACAACCTCAACATGCTGGCAATATAGCAGCTGAACATATCCCAGAACACTAAGTAAACTCAGCTGAGCACCACCAATCACTGTAAAATCAATCCAATAAACATTTGACAAAACAGACCCATTCCAACTGGCTCTTTCTCAAGTTCTATTACTTTTAACCACATAATCTTTCAAAAAAAATTGTATCTACAAAGTAGCAATGCACATTTTACATCTCATCACCTTAAGATGGTGAGCTGTTGTGTACAGTTTTCCACAGCCATCATAATCACAGCGAAAGGCTTTCTCTCCAGTTTGTTGAGATTTTGCAGTCACTCTTGTTCCATGTCCTTGCAAGACAATCTTAAGTGAAAGATAAAAAGAAAATTAAAACCCCAACCACATACTAAAGAAAAAAACAACCAAAATGGATTGGAGAAGTTACACACTTTATTTTGCTATCAAGCCAGAGCTGATTGTGACACGTTTCTTTTGTTTCTCTTTGCTTTGCTATGCCATGTATTTCTGAGTCCTCAATAAATAAACTAAAAATAAAAAACTGAAAATCATGATGGAAACTGTAAAACCTATTTACTTGTACCTAGCAAATTTAAAAGCTTGCATTAATTAGTAAAATAACAAAGACAAATAATTTAAAATATAAGCACAGTGGTAAAATGATCAAATTAGTAGACAGACAAGTCTTAGATTATATCTGAGGTGCTAGATCTGTTCCTAAGGGAAATTAAGTTATAAATCAGCCCACCTTCAAATATAAGTTCATGGAAAGGCCAAACAATAATTAAATGTCCTTAGAATGAGCACTTTTTGAAAATGAAGGAAAGCATTTTGTACTTGGTCTGTCATGCATGTGTTTTGATCAAGGTAATTGGAGCATTGTGAGCTAGGTTCTACTCTCCCTTCTGGCATGCCAACAAGAAAATAAACAGCACAGCTTCAGGAGGCAACTGAAACCCCTTGTACAGGCTCCTTCATACACTGACATGCAAGAAACATTCATCCAGACTGAACAGAGAGGCAGAAGCCCAAACATCAGCACTTTGATACAACTTTATGCAAAGCAATCAAGACTATTTTACACCGTCTGTCCTTTTAAATCACCTCCCTTTTGTTACAGATCCAATTCTATTCCAAACTGTCAAAAGAACATTTCACAGGATAGATGAGGAGACAATACTCTCAGCATAAAATAGTGTCAGCTGCAGCAGGTTGCTCACAGCCATATCCAAACAGGTTCTCAATATCTCTAAGGATGGAGACTCCTGAAGTCTGCTCCCAACATTCACATTCCCAACGAATTCTTCTTGGCAGCTGAGGCTCTGCAAAGTGTCTCTGTTTGCCAGCTGCTCAGTAACCTGCTCTAGATTGCCCTCTGCCATCCCTGAACTCCAGAATGCTCCTCATGTGCCCCGTTGTGACGCCCCTCTGGCAGATACCAAGGATGTTAAAATTCCTCTTGAGGACGTGGGCCTGTGACCACAAAGCTTGTTCCAGCTGTCTGAAGAAGGCTTCATCTTCTGATCATGACCTTGTGGCACACAGTCACCCACCCACACTGGTCTGAGCCATCTCCCATCCCAAAGCCCTGTGCAGTCCTGCTGTTCCCACAGGAAGGGCAGCTCCCACTGCTCTCCTTCCCCACCTGGCCCTTTTAAAGAGCCTGGATGCATCCCCACAGCACTTCAGCCATCTGAGCCCTCCCACCACAGCTCCCTCATACCAAGCAGACTGCAGCCCCACAGCAGCACACAGACCTTTATTTCCTCTTTCAGAGAAATCACACATTTGACTGCTGACACCTTTCCTACAGATTCTTCAGAGAGGATGGAATAACCCGTTACCTCCAGACTGTTTGTAAGACTAAAGGAGCAAAGTTCAATACAAAATTTTTAATCAGCTGAAATGTTCAACTCCATCACTTCAGAAAATCTTCTCTGGAACCACAGAGAAAAACAACCTCCTGGATCAAGAAACCCATTACTGATACTATTGTTTAACCCATGACAGCATGAAGCACAGAAATCACTTCAATACATTAAGGATCATGAAGAATACACTTGGTTGAGCATCTGCTCTGAAGCACTAATTTTTTTTTTCTATCAGTAAACCTACTACGATTTCTTTGTTGTCCCAGCATATAAAAATATTAATATAAAATATGTATATGCTTGCTAAGTTCTGCCATAAAGCTCAAGTATGCCAAAGTTTAAAAGAAAATGAAAACAATTTGGTAATGTGCTGATATCTGCAAGGAAATAACCAGCCATAATCTTACCAAAATTAAGATGGATACAAAAACTGGGGAGGAAACACCCTTCTAATAATGTGGAACTTACTGAGAGGAGCTGTGTATTTCAAATACGTTTAAATAGAATGAATAAATAAATAGAATTTAAAACCCCCTATTTTTAAGAGATCACAAATGCATCCTGATCTCAAAGAGGTAACACAGGAGAAAAACAAAGATCATGGATCAGATTTTTCTATTGCACACATAAAAGCAGAATCATATAACCAAAGTGTGTATTATGAACAGATGGGTATGACAGGTTTGAAATTAAATAGTGAGATATCCATTTGGGCACAAAGAGTTTTTTGTTTTCCCATGTAGAAATTACAAAGAGGTTTCGTGCTTTTTTTCTTTGCTGAAGCACCTAACTAACCACAGTCACCTGAGTGACTGCTTAGCAGTGTCACATCTGTTCTGCTCTGTTCCCTGTGGACTTAAAAAGTTTATAAATATACACCTATTTAATTCTACATCTAAATATGAGACTATTTGATATATTATATATTAACACATGAATACAGAATGAGTTACATGTAGGTATCTACTTAAGATATAAGAATGATTTATATTTTCATACATAATTGATAGCTTTGGGCCCCTTCAACTGAAGGCCAACCGTGGTCACCTTATAAGGGTGAGAATTTGAGACTAAGCCTCACTACCTTTTTGAAATATCAGATCTTGTTTTGTTTGGAACCTATCATGCTCCATAAGATTGGCACATTTCCATATTGCACATATGTTGCCATATATGTCTAAGATAAAACCATGTCCACATTCAGTTTGCTTTGGGGCTGAGGCCAAAATCAATATTTAGGTGGATACCGATTACAGATATTTTTGCTTAATAGGCTCTTATTTCAGGTAAAACCAATGAAGATTTTATCTTATGCTTCCTTGAATTTTGCCTTTCATTGGAGTTGTATCCCTATTCCAAACTACAAGTGTGCAAACCCTCTGAATTTCTTAATTTCATTTGCTGGAACATGGTTCAATACAGTAAATAATTCAAGTATTAGTTACTCTCTCCTTCCACAGTCATGCCACCCAGGCAAAAGTGAAGTGTCTGCAGCTTTAAATATTGTGGGATCTAACTTGTAAAAGATTAAAAATAGAAAATTTGAGCTAATGTGAGAGGTGAGCCTATAATTATTCCTTTCACAGATAATGTATTTTGATCTTGGAAAAAGACATTTTTCCTCCTTGTCTACTTCATTATTTCTTAAATTAAGCAAAAGAGAGAAAAGGTTTGCCCAGAGAAGCCCCATTCTCAATGCAATGACTTTTCCATTTTTGATTTTGTCATCTGAACATGTGAGGATATAGAGGTTTTAGTATTATTTTAGTTGTATATTTGAGCCCAGAATACATTTTTCTTTGTCTTTTCCTTTAATAAAATACATTATAATGCCAAATACTATTCTCCTTACATAATTTTATGGATCCCAGGGAAAAAAGCTTGAGACTTACTAAGTTGCACCTGTATTTTCCATTACCCTTTGAACTTTTACATTAATCTTTTCACATTTAAAGGTTTTTACATTTCTGTGTACTAACAATATGGATCCAGAAGAAGAAATCGAAGTATTTTTTTGTTCTTTAAGCATTCTCTAGGAGCAACACTCTTAACTACTGATTCCTTATAAAAGCTGCTGTAAAGGTCAGGGACCCTAACAGGGCAAGTGGAATCAAAATAAGTCATTATAGAGAGAACAGTTCCAGACCTGTGCCTGGAATGGTCTCTCCTAAAAGAAATTTATTGACTGAGACACCATTTTTCTGCTTTAAATACTATCAAAAGTCAGCTCCTTCTCTGGAAAAACTTCTGAAATACTTACACTTCTGAAATACTTACTTACTTTATTGATGAAATACTCATGTCAGCTTGAAAAATCTTAGAAAGCCAACATACTTTTTAAATACCTTTTAACAGGAAAACTCCCTAGACAACAGTAAGTATGAGAAGATCTTCTACAACTCTTGTGACAGGATCTTGTACAGAGTGAGATATTATAATCTATCTGTATACTTTGAAATCTACAACTTCTGAAGGGTTGAAGCAAAACCTAGTTCATGGCTACAGGGCTCCCTATCATGCACCTTGCTGGGCAGAAAATACAGAAGAAATAAATATATTTAATTATTTTGTATTAAGCACATACCTGCATTTTTTTATCTTGTTCATTTTCACCTATAATTCCTGTGCTACTAACACTGTCATTTCCATCAATAGACACCTGAAAAACAAAGTTTAAAAGGGAAAAACATTTTCAGGTTACTTTTATTCATCTGAGAAACAGAGGGTTACAGACAGTTCCTGGGGGTTTATTATTTCATAGCTCTCTAGCTCCCTCTTGGAACATGGTTAACCCACAGTACATGAGCTTACATAAAAATCACCTGCAGCACCTGCATTATAGAACAGGCTGAGTGAGCATAGCAAAGTTGTTTCATAACAGGCTAGGAAAGACTGCAAGAACTAAGGATATTAAATTAATAGACTAACAGAACTATTACAGTAAATCAATAAATTTAACAAATCTGAGTTCTGACAAAAAAAAAACCCAAACATTTACTTCTTTTACAATAGATATCTCTCTCACTACTTGTTAAGCAGAATGTACTTGTTTCAAACAGCACAACTGCTTTTTGAATCAAAATACCTAAGACAATGTGTTACATCTCAATTTGAACTAATCAAGTTACTACTAAGCAAGGACTTGGGTATTGCTACATAGGTTTATTTTTAAAGACAGTCTCCAGGAGGAGAAAGGTATTACCGTTTCCAAGGAGCTCATAAAAATATTTGCAAGACTGTTAGATGCTAATGTGAAATTTTTATTTAAATAAAAATGTAATTACCCAGTTTAAAAAAAACACCCCAAACTCTCTCAAAAGCAGCAACTCAAAGAACGGGATGTTACTGGTCACTGTATAAAAATTAAAGTATACTTTGCATAGTTTCCCATTCCTTAATTGTCTCTGTGTTAAGCACAGGCATTCTCAATACTCTGTTCCATTATATTCAATGCTGAGACTGATGCACCTAAGCCTAGTCTAAGTGGTTTTATTCTTCTCTAGAACAGTTTGGCAGGAACCCTCCCTCCCCTGGGCTGCTCCTGCCCTTTCACCCAAGAGGCCCCAGCAGGCCCCTGGGATCACTGGTGGCTGTGTGAGGTATCTTGGCTGAAGCACCAGCCCTCAGCATTTGCTTGGAGATGGCATGAACTCATCCCACAAGAGGCTTTCAGACTCTCTCTCTAAATTAGACAATTATGAGCAATATACTTTTGGGAACTTTGAGCTAAAACAGTAATGAGGAAAGTGCCCAAGCAGAGGCAAATTTACATTACAAAAAGATTGAAAAGAGTGTCAGAAAGCAAGTAATTTTGGGGTGTTTTTTTTTTTTCTGAGCGAAACAATAGCTATTTTGGGACCTTCTCCCTTTTTTTTTTTTTTTTTAAATTTTGAAAGGAAGTGGGGAGAATCTGCACAGAAAGGAGACTTGAACTTCATCCTGAACTTCCTTGTTTCCTGGTAGAGAAAAGAACTGCTGACATGAAATTAGAACTTGATCAACTATTGGAAACAAATGATCCAAACAGAATGTGTGTGCATGTGTTGAGGCATGCACAAATCCCAGTTCCTGTACTTTGCCAGCAGCTGTGATGGCACAGGAAAGCAGCTCATGGAAGGAAAATATGTGCTGTAACCTCTTCACAATTCCATCACCTATTCTGACTTCACTGAGAGCAGTGACCTTTTTTCCTTGGTTGCTTTGGGAGGATGTGACTCAGCCCAAAATTAGAGGACTCCAGTTAAGTCTGCATGTGCTTTGCATGTTGTGGAAAGTGGTACTATGCCTGAAGGAGAAGTGAGGGACAATGAAAAATGGTCATGTTCCACCACTTCCAGTGAGCTTCTGGGTAATCTGCTTGGACCTCTTTGTATGAACTCTCTTATATTCTACACTGATCTTGGGCACTCCACTGATCTTTCTGTTTCTGCCTGTTGCATAGGACAGGGAAACAAAGAAGAAACCACCACTTTCCAAATCCACCTTTTTTTTTCTTTGCCCTTTAAGTTTCAAAAAGAAAGCCTTAAAAGAACCAAACAAAAAAAGACACCCAAAAACTTCTCTTTTACAGTATTATAAGAATTCTGGAAGGATTCCAGGGCAGATCTTTGAGCTCCTCAAAAAATACTCTCTTTTAGGCTAAAGAAAGATTTAGCCTGCCTTCAAATAAAAATACAAACACTTACATTGAGTCAAACTGAAGGCCATACTACTACTGCACCATTTCATTTCCAACAGCAGATGCTGGAGAACACTAAACAAACAGGCCAAGCACGTAGTGATGCATTCCCCATAATACTCTGCCAGCCTCCAAGCAATTTGTGGTTTATGAACTTCCTGAACCAGAAGTCACATGTTTCTACCTAATAGCCATGAACACATTTTTCTTCTATGAATTTATCTAATTACTCCTTGAATCCAAGGACATATTAGTGTCCACAATATCCTACAAGCAGTGCTTAACTTTGAGTTGTTTGAAAAAGCATCTTAATTCTTCTTGAACCCATCACATGAGTTTCACCTCATGTTTCCCAGTTCTGAAACTGGTGCAGCCAATGACAAGTCACTACTCTTCTTTGGGCTACTTAAAATTTTATAAAATCCTATCATATGCTTACCATGTGTATTTAATTTCTTCCTGTACCTTTCTCAAAGTGTCTGTAACATCAGCTATGAAGAATGTCCCCTGCCTCACTAAGAAGTGTGCATGGACATGGAAAAGAATCACAAAACCACATTTCTTCTTTTAAGAGAGATCCAGGGTCCTGAACATTGAGCTAATTGTACATAAACCAGGTGTAGTGCTTGAAAACTCACTTCTACTGACTATCCCCTAAAGGTTCCAGCAGTACCATTCAGAAAAAGGTTCTGAGATGAAAGCTTAAAGAAAACAACTTTTCCTAAACAAACACACAAGTGCCCTACAGAAAACAAATTCACATTACAGAATTAAAAAACCCATATTGAGTTAAATAGGATGAAAATGCAAATTTATTTGCATTTCTTCTGTTCCTCCTTCACCCTCTAAAAACAGAAACTTATCAGAAATTACAATTAATACAGCTGCTGGTTAAGAAGGGCAAAGTTGTAATTGATTTAATCTAAATGAAATAGTACCTGTGGAATGTGTAAAAGCATGTGATTACAGCTCAATTAACATTGAATTACATTTTATTTCATGAAATGCTAAAGCACAGCATCACAACACAATTTGACTGCCTGCCTTAGGATCTCTCAATTCTAACAGACAGAAGCACAATGGAAAGAATAGTGAATAAGCTATTTAGTTATCCTAACTGGCCTCCCAAATTTTGACAACTCTTGGTGACATTAAAAGGACAGACTTAAAAATACATTCTTCTCTTTTTCCAGAGCATTGCAAGCAGTGATGGCAATTACACAGCAACTGGGATACTGCTTAATTACAGAATCATGGAAGTTGTATCACCCATTACCATACTTCCAACATGCTTTACAGAAGTCCAGTTAAGTGAACAGCATGAATTTTGTGCATCCTACTGCATTTTTACTACTGAAAATATGGATCAAAGAGGTTTTTTTCTGAATTCAGTAACTGTCTAATTGTCTTTTCTATACTTCATACCATTGTTGCCCTTGCTCAGTACACCAGGTCATACTCTTCCATTCAGGAAAAAAATTAATCCAGCAATAGTGCCTGAACAAGAATAATTTAACTTTGTCCTTCTTTCCAAAGAGTGTCCTTTCAAGACACTCCTTTGCAATGCTATAGTATAGAGAAGATTATCATTGGGCTGTCTAAATGGCTTTCTAAATCTGACTCCAGTTCAGTGCTCAATCTTTCCTCCTTTTTACACAACACTACGTACCAGAGCTGCTCATGACAGGGAAGCACTGTCATGACAATTTGGTGCTCTCTCTTCTAGGAGTCTGAGACTCTCTCAGTTACAATTTTATTTCTTAAATTATAATTGGCTTGTGCTGCCACGTATGTTGTGCTGTACATTAAAACATGATGGATGATAGAGAAAATGCCTTGCAGAGTACCTTGGCTGCATATTGCTCCAAAGCACTGATGGTGTCTGGGTCGATGGCAGCATCTCCTGTGTGCAGTCCTGCCACTGTGCCATCAGCCTGGATGGCTAAAATGGTGTCTGACTGTGGCATCTGCACCGTGTGGTGGATGTAGGCAGTGGTTCCATCCTCCAGCTGCACCGCTTGCAGTGCACTCTGATCATAACTGTCTGAGGAATGATATTGCAAGGTGTTAGGATTCTGACAGGAGCAGCAGTGTGTTACATGAGAAACTACTGCTCTCCAGGAAGTGTCTCCTGAAGTCATAGACACATATGAAATATATGGGAAATATAACCACTAATATGTGAGAAACACAAACATTTAAAATAATACTATGAATAACACAGGAATCTGTTTTCAAGACAGCACCTCCTACAGTTCCACTTCTACACTTAAAAAAGTACAAAAAAATTTTATTTATCTAGCTTTATTTACAAAGAAAATCAGGAACACAAATAGGCTTTTCATTTCAAATCCGCTTATAATAAAATGAAAATAAGATCTATTGATATCATTACTTCAGATTTTAGAATTCATAGATCTCACATTTTAAGAAGAGAATCATGCAAATGTGCATAAGAAACAAAATATAAAATGACTTTTAACAAAAAAATTCTATATTACATTCTTTCCTCTTACTACTGTTGGTTGTAAAATGTAATTGTCATACTGGTTTAAACAGACTTAAAATATATACTTGATCACTTCTTCTAGAGAAGTGGTACTATTGCCAAGGCTAGTGTCATCATCTTCTGCAGAAACATAAGTTATCATCTGGAATAACTACATTTGCATTCTTGACTGTCAGCTGTCACATTTCCTGCCCTACTACCTAAAGGTATATACTCACTTTAATGTGATCCTGGGCTAAATAAACAGTGAAATACACTGGGTTTGATTACATGTATAACTGCTATATGAGGCCCAAATAAAGAACTGAAACAGTCTCATTTCAACAATTTTCAGATGTCAAAGTTAAAGCAACAAGTAATTCACACTGGGAATCCCATTAAGATGATAGTTTTCACAGAGTATCCTATTTTATACTGCTGAAGTTCTGTTGAACACTGATGTAATAAATCCCACTTGACAAAACAGTTACCTTTTGAGGTGTGATGAATAAATGCTGTAGTTCCATCTTCCAGCTGAACTGCTTGTCCATCTTCCAGACGCAGGCTCTCCCCTGCTCAGAGGGAAGAATTACAGCACTTCAGCAAGAGCTCAAAGAATCCATTAGCTGGAAAGATTAAACACTAAATAGCTAGGATTACAAAATACCTAAGATCTCTTCATGACTATTTCCATTAAAATAACAAATCAAGTTATCATCATGATTGTTAATTACTTAATATCAATATTTATCAGAAATACATTATTTTATAACATAGTTTTTGTATTATTGCACTCACTGCTTTTAGGCATAGGTACATGTTGAACATAAGCAGCAGAACCATCTTCTAATTGAATCACTTGGCCATCCATTAATTTACCATCTGAAATATACAGAATATTTTTAAGAATTATAATTGTGTAACACATCACAGTTTTAATATACTTTCTAGATTAACATATAAATAAAATATCAACAAGAAATAATGTTTGGTAAATAGAAGGCACAGTGTGACTCCACAGAACTTTTAAAATTCTGGGATTAAGAAACCAGAAAAGGCCTGCTGACCTCTGTCCTGTTAGGCACAATGTTGATACCTGGGTTTGAACCATAAAGATCTCTTCACTTTTGTTTGACTGATGTTCTGAATTTCATTTTTGCATCTTATTAGTAGCAAACCCAAAACATTTATTTTATAGTATTACCGTAATTTCCCACTGGAATTGGAACTTCAGAAACATTGTACAGATTTTGCTTGACTTTACAATGCACAGAGAGGGTTAGAAAGGAGAAAAGCACTTCAACAGTCAGCAGTTTGCAGTCCTCTGCCTACCTTTAGAATTGTGCTGTATGTAAGCAGTGGAGCCATCAGCCAGGGTAACTGCTTGCAAACTTACACCCTCCATGTTTTCCAAGTTGTCACCATCTAGCAGGGAAAAAAGTTCACCTTCACTATAACCAGCATTGAACCCTAGAAATCTCAGCCTAAAGACCTCCATAAATTATTATATCCCCTCAAAGCATATTGGTTTGACAAATAAGAGGAGCAAGTAGTTCTTACTTGCTTTCTGGTTTCTGAGCCTGGGGCACATACTAGGGTCATATATTCAAGATTTTGCTCTGTAAACATGACAGCTACATGTTATTTTTCTTAACTAAAAAAAATGCAATGTCACTGAATAAATAACTACAAAGCTGAGGTTTAGGAGAACTATGAATTAAATCATCAGAGCCAACAGTGAAATAATGACACATACTTGCATTGATAATTTTGTTGTGTACAACACTACTTGTCATTAATAGACACAAAACTATTTAGATTAAAATGCAGATTTAGGAGAGAGTTTGTAATCATGTAAAATCATAACAAAGCTGTCAGGGAACATCAAGTTTAAGTCAATTTCAAGTCATTAGTCTATTTTAATACTCAACTTGCTTCATACATACTTAGATATCAACTGAATTTACAAAGTATAAAACAGACTACACAGAGAATAAAGTCATATTTTATATTTCATATATTTTTGGCACATTTACACTTCTATTATCTTAATTAAAAGATCATTTCCATCCAGAAATAAATTAGTGAATTTAACCAATCTCAGTTAACTGTTTTCTGTTGGACTTTTAATTCAGAATACACGACATGAATTTTAGTGTTTTATCTGAGTTTCAAAGAGAAAAGACATAATAATGTAGAGGTATTTTAACCTGAAGGTTCACCTTGCACAGCTACAGCTTCTGTTAGACACAGAGTCACGTGCTGGGCCTCCATTCCTCCTCCAGAAAATTCCGTCATGCCCTGAGAGTCTCGATTTATCTGAGCTAATAACATTGTCTATCTAGAGAGAAAGTATACAAAAAACAGAAAATTGAAATACAGAACCAGTACTACGTAATCCCAGTTTAATGTCATTTTTATACAGCTGCTACAAATATTTTATGTTATGTTTTGCACAAAATAGATGCAAAAATTGATTTATCTGGAAAATACTTTGAAGGAATAAGAGTTATCTGAAATAGATCAGTATTACTACCTCAATTAACTTAGATGTTAAGGACTTCAGCTAGCAGTTTTTATATTAAGTGCATCAACCACATTTAAATTTCAGTTAAATATAAATGATTTAGCCAATGTACAAGGAATAATGCTGGTAATGACAGTACAGGTAATGATACCTATTTGTCCCCAGAATTGAAATAAAGCTGACAATTCACCCATAGTCACCTATGACTACAGCAGGGCTTTATCTGTATAAATCAAAGATCTCTCCAGTGCCAGTAAGAGGTTTAAAAACAATGACACACTGCAAGAGTCTAACTGAACAATTCAACTATTTCCCTAGATTTTCCAGAAAGGTTTCTGTTTAAATAAAAAACCAACCAAAACAAAACAATCTGTCCTTTAAAATAATGAAGTATCCCATGATAAAATTTGTTAATTAGACAAAAGGACAGTGATCAGGGAGTGACTGCTGTATCTCACAGAACCAGACAGAGCCATCCCTTTGCATGCTCACATCTTTACCCAGGCATGTTTTAATATGGGAGATCACATCACACCTTTTAATCCCAGTGTGGTTCTATGACCTGCTGGTTTATAATTCAAGGCTGAGAAGAATAATCTAGGTGTTTAATTTATTTATGATTACCTTTATAAATATATTTAACTATTTTTACCTCTACAGTCCAGAAATCTGCTCTTGAATAAGCAATTCATCAACAGTCTCAAAGACTGCTGAGAAAATTGTACTTCTCTCAAAACTAAGGAATAAGGAGCACAAAATTAGACCATGTAGGTACTCCAGTGTGCCTACAGTATTTAAAAAGGTTGCTACACTAATTTAGTTGAAAATTACACCCAAGCAGTATTTTCCAAATACATCCAAGCATATATAGTGAGCCAGACTTTTTCCTAGAGCAGCAGGCTAAGTTTCTTATTTCCAGTTAATGGAACAGATACAGCTTAACAAAGGAAGTGGAAAGCAAGGGTACCTTTGGGAAAGTTTTAAGCCTCCTGCTTTTTTCATATGTTACATTGAAGATCATACAAAAACCCCAAAACATTACTAATTATCACTGCATAATTCTGTAAGAAATATGCCTTCCAAGATGAATGTCCTCATAATTTCTCTCTGGAACATTAAGGAAATTAAAATACTGGAATTCGAACCTTGAACAACTGTCATCAAAAAGATACAATTAAGACAGAAACTAAAATATAATTCAAAATGGGTGTGAGGGGATTTTTTTAGGATCCAAGAGAAGATGGCTAATTCTTCCCAACATCCTTTTCAGGAAAAGAAGCTTTTACAGACAATGAGGCCTCTAAAGGAGATGTAATACACATGAAAAGGAGAAGCCATCCAGACTAAATTGCATTTATAGAGATGTCTCTGAAGAAAATGAAATAGGCAAGTTTGGATACTATAATCGAAGAGACAAGGAATTGTATGAGGACATAGGAGAGCCTGAGTTCAACCTATTCCTGTGAGTTTGGAAAAGTAACTTCTTTTCCTACTACTCATTTATCATCCCCCCATCTCAAAATAGGCAGAAAACTTATACTTAGGAAGCAGTTTGCTCACAAACCAAAAATCAATCACGATGTAGCTACAGAGTCAGCCTAAGCAGGCACAGAAGCAAAGCAGCCCAGCATTCATGTACTATGCAGCAAAGAAGATCAGAAAATTGTTGCAGTTTAAAAAACAAAACAAAGCAAAACCCTCCCCCCTCAAAAAAAAAACACACCAAAAAGACTCAAAAAAAAAAAAAAACCCAACAAAACAAAAACCAACAACAACAAAAATCCAGTAGCAAAAGGAGTTTTATCCAGCCCAGCTTGCAAGGGCTGCTTTTCTGAAGGTACTACCAGCTTGTAGCAAGTTAGATTAACTAATTCTGGCATCATATGCTAAGGGCACCCAGAGGCTGGCTGTCCTCTGACTGCTAACAGAGGTCTGTATTGTGAGCATTTTCCATGCACTCACTTTTCAGGACACCTCATGGAAGCAGGCTGCAAAACAGCTACACCATTTCACACAGCAAAGAAGAAAGGCTTCTCAACCACAGGTGTTCACTTGAACTAGAGAGTGAAACAATTCCAGCAGACTACACCTCAAAAGACTTTGGGTCTACTGGAGGACGATTCCCTCTCTTAAACAAAGTATCTTTTAAGATCCCCAGAACCTTTCCTATCATCTGCCTTCCTCCAGAACTCATGGCTCTTCCCCCACCTTTGGGTGGCAGCGAGGGAGCCAGTCCATGCAGACAGCTGCAGAGTTCTGACAGAGGCTGAGCAGAACTAATTGCTTAAGGGATGAGTAGCTACTTTGGAAGGAAAAGAAATTTAATGCCAGATACATTCAAGGGCTGAAGAAGCAATAGTATTTGTTTAAATTGTTTCACAGTGTTTGTTACTGTAGCATGGCTATCAACTCTCACACCCTGAAAACAAGCTAAAGGGAACTGCTGCACACAGAACAATGTCTACAGCTTTCCTCTGTTCCAGAGGATCTGGACAATCATACAATCTCACGCAAGAACTCAGCAGCAATGCAGTCTGTTTCTCCCAATTGTAGCTCCTTTCCATGGTCACTAACAACATATCCTTTTCTCAATCCTCTGTCCTTCCACTAAGTTCCTTATCCCCAGCTCCATCCCTTCTCCATGTACCAATTTTCTTCTTCAGTCCTATCACGATACCAAATTTCCAGGACATGCCTCTTCCCAGATACAATCCTATCCTTCTTGTCAGAACAATATAAAATACTTCCATGGCCACACCAACTCCTTCTGCAACCAGTCTCCAAGTCTTCTCTTGCTGATGGTCTGTTCTATGACCCTCTCATGCCATTGTCTATCCCCTTCCTGCCTCTCTGTGTCAACAGTTCACGTTCAGACCCACCTTGGAATTACATCCCCACAAGGGGCTGGAGCACTGGGGTCCTCCCAAGCACCAGCCCCAGCTTTCACTCCCTCTGCAGGGACACAGCAGCTTTGCTCTGTCACTCTGTTGTGCAGGGAAGAGAACCCTCAGCCAAAAGTGGATGTGCTGCTCCCTTCCAGGCTCTGCTCTTCCTCCCCAGTGGAGAACACTGGCTAGCCAGACAGGGCTGGAAAGATGTAGGGAAGATGTAGAGTTGGCCTGTGTTGCAGAGAAAAGGGTCAATCTAGCAGAGATAATGATGCTACAGCATTACTTGGTAATGTCAAATACAGGAACAAATTGCTAAGATTGGTATGGACTCTCCATCTTTGCAGAGGTTCAAAGCAACTTGACACAGCCCTGGGCAACCTGGGCAAACGAGACTTGCCTTGATCAAGCCTGAACCAGATAATTTCTGAAAATCCTTCCAACTTCACCTGCTCTCTGATAATCATTTCAATAATGCATATATCTACAACAGCATCATCTATCTTGCTGTTCATCTATCATCCACCCTGCAAATCTACCCTCCTAACATGCTTTAATTTGCTTTGCTTTTTCAAAACCAGTTAGTTTTCATCAAACACAAATCTCTTCCTTCCCTCCACTTCAGTCATTCTCTTCTGTTCTCTCCTCAGCTTCCATCAAATTGTCTCCATCGTTTTTTCAATCTGAATCTCACCATCTTCTTTCCCTAATCCACATCATTGCTTTTATTCCTCTGCATTTGCATCAGGAAGCTTTTTTCTTTAAATCTCCTGTCTGCCAGGAGTTCTGTCAGTAAAAGTCTAGGAGAGATTTCCTTTACCCACTTCAAATATTGCAGCTCAATAGTTAAAATCCGCTGAAAGCATCCATTTTTAGGAAAAGCCAGGAACCCTGGGGTGGGGCCTACATAACAGCTTGGCAAGATTGACACACGTGGATTCTGCTTCATCTCAAGAGCTGTCTTACAGAAAAGACAAGTACAGGCTCAGTCACGAAGTACTCACTGAAGTGAAAACTTGAGACTTGACTTTGTGAACTCTTGCAAATCTTCACAGATCATACGCAAGTTGCAACTGTCAATTTTCAAAGGCACATCAATGACGATATTTGGGCAGACTTTCACAAGGACAGTAACGTATCTTGCATTCCTGAACTCATTAGTCACCAAAACATGTCTATGGTATCCATGCAGAGAAAATCTTACCATTCTTTTAGATGGTTAAAACATGTCTCACAAAATATCAGCCTGAGGCAAAAAAATTCGACAGAAAATCTCTGAACTGAAGAGAGTGTCTGACCACAGGCAGCCACGCCCCCCCAACACTGCTCCCTTAAACAGCAATCCAGCAGGGCACAGAGGTGCAAGCTCTTATTAAAAAAAAAAAAACAACAAAACAAACCACCACCCCCTGCAAATTATCTGAACAGAAAAAAATACTCTCAGGCACACATTAAATTCTCAACACTTGGAAACCAAAGGCATGTGAGGGGGGAAAGGATGGTTAAAACCAAAAGATTTTTCATGAAGAGTTCATCAAGTTGCCTATCTAGAGAGCACCCCCCTGTACTTTTCCCTCCACTAACACTCAAACAAATAGAATTTTCTGGGTGCTATCACTTGTTTTGAAGAAAAGATGCAATGTTTTAAGAAAGGTTTTTATGTAAACACAATCTAGCAGCTGGAAACAGGAATCTCCACTAAAAACTAGGAACCAAGCAATGAAAAAACAGCAGGTGGGATTCAGGCAACTGAAAAGCAAGGGAAGAGCTGGCAGAGGGCATGGCTGTGCTGGAGCAGAAAGGGGGTTTGGGGCACTTGGGAACTCTGGCAGCTGAGAGGACAGCGTGAGGAGAGCCCAATGGGGCTGGAAAATAGCAGGAATTCGTCATTTAAAGAATAACTGTACCACTGTATTGCTGGACAAAAGAAAACATCCTGCAGTGACAGTAGCAGAAACTCCTTAGAGAGACAAAGATAATGCTTAGAGGATGATTAATGGGAAATGGAATAAAGTTTGTAATAGCAGTCATGGAAGAAAACTTACTGTTATAAAATACAAACTTAGAACAGTGCAAAAACACCAGGAAAGAATGACAGGAAAAAAGCTACTCCAGACAATCAGGAACCTTGTGATTGTTCACTCCCCTCATGCAGACAGCACTGAGAAGTTTGAAATAATATGCATTTATTTCATTTGAAAGGAAACATCACTTTTATTTTTAATACACTTCTAAATAATGTACAAAACCATTTAAATTTTATAAAACTTATAAAAACAGCAAATAAAAACCAATCAAGAAGGGTAATATGGCAAATAATAGCCTCACAATAGTGAAACTTTTATTAAGGAATTTTAGAAAACTGTATTCCCATGTTTTGACAAAGCTGGATCCCAAAATCAATTCAAGTATGTCCATAGTGTAACATAATTAAGTTTTTTCTGAATTAAATACTGGCTACCTTAGGGTCCTTAACAACTGATATGACTGCAAATATGAGTAATTTCACAAAACTAGTCTGAGTAACAAATGTGTGAAAACTCAAAATTAGTACCTACAATTAACAATCTGGTTAAATACACTTCAATTGATAATTCATATGCGTTACAGCCTTCTAAGTCTCAGTGCAAAATATAAGTCTGACAGACTGGAAAACTGACTACTCCACACACAGTTTTTTCAGACAACCCAAGAGGACTTTTAGCATTTCTTCCCCCACTAAGTACATAAAGTCATTTGTCATCTTCAAGCTCAGAAACAGACTCTTAGACAGGAGAACTAAGACTCTTTTTACAATCTTACTTCTGCTCCCCTATGCAGCTGCGTGATTATCTTTTCCAATATTAAGCAGAAATTTGTAACAGGGTCAGAAATTAAATCTAGATCCTGTGAGTGCTTTGATCAAACACTTCTGTAGACGTGGATTTCATTCTTCATCAACAGCTCTTACCTTTTCCAGGACTTTACTGCACTGAAAAATTGGGGTTTGTGCTGTTGTCAGTCAGACTTTCAGTCAGTAAGTGTAGCAACTACTTAATGTTAGGCACTTCCTAAGCTGCTATGTGCTTTCTCACAATCTCAATTTCTTTTACTGTATTTTCTCCAGTCTCTTGTAAAGGCAAAATATAATTAAACAGCAATTTCCACCACATTAATCATCCACAGTATAAAATGGAAACAAGGCTGAAATACAGAACAAAAACCTCTCCTACAGAATCTGGTAACATCAGCTGGATTCAGATAATTTAATAACAAATCACACAATCACCTTCTAATTTCCTACATGACAAAGAAGTGTTGTGAATGATAAACCACAGGCCCTAAGTCTGGTCCTGCAGAAAAACCTGACCAAGAGTGAGAGCACTGTCAACTGCACAAGCAGGACATACACACTCTGAAGCAGTCAAACTCAAGGCTCCTTTTTATTCTTTTTACAGTGCTTCAACCTTTCTGTTCCACAAGAGATACATCCTAATAATAATGCAGTTCAAGACTAATTCACTGCCACAGTGTCTGGTATTTCTTCAGAAATGAAAAATAAATGCAAGACCAAATTTATCATTGCCTTAACCACACATCAGTCTGACTTAAGCGTGAGCAGTAGCAGCCACATTTAGCCTGACAAAATGACTTCATGTTCCAGCAATCTTTTTCCCCCAAAAGTCATTTCCATACAGTTTATAGTGCAAATTCTATCTCTAAATTGTGACTGTTAGAAGTATTGTCTGATATCAATGCTTGTATTTTACAGATACATTAAAAAAATTTGATTAACCAGTGCAAATAAAGAATATTTACAAATCCTTACTCTAACTAATGAGATTATGTGTATGTGTGTATTTTCACTCAGTGGGAATGTGAAGGTTGCTATTATTTTTGAAGGTATGGCATTTGAACACAGGAAGATTCAGAAAGCCACCCACCAACAAGTCCCACACGTGGGAACACTCAGGCTGATCCCAAATATGACTTCTAACTTCACACATTTCTTTAATGTATTAGAGAAGAAATTATAGGTTAATGAAAGGAGGCCAGAGTAGTTCCATCAGCACGTGAGCTGTCAGCAGTGCTGACAGAAGCTAAACTCCTGCTGCAGCTCTGAGACAAGCATCTCACAGCAAACACCCAGTTCCATTACCACATCTGCCCTGGGTGCACTATTCCAGCAGCATGGCTTGCTGAGCCAGAGGTTTGAACACAGATTTGGGAGTCTTCTGAGACAGCCAAGTCCAAAAATCCTGCATGGAAGCTGACAAGCAACTGAGATCTATGCAGCACTGTTTGCAGAGGTAGAGACACCAGGATTCCAAAATTTTTATGTTAATTAGATACAAAAAAGTGTATCAATGCAGCTGGTAAACGAGCAACACGCTAATGACTCAATTATTATTATTATTATTAGCAGTAGTACCCAGCCAGCAGCAGTTTGGCTTGAGGAAGGGCCACCCATATAATCTGTCCCAAACAGCCAATTCAAGCATGCCTGTAACACCCTGGTATCATTAGGAATGCTGGTCTGTGTGCATGGAATGCCTCGCAGACCTACTGCAGCTGTGGAACTCACCTACCAAAACAGACCATCAAGCTTCTCTCAATGCAGGTGGTATTTCTTGTTCAAAGTTAGGATACATTTCTTCTCTCCTGGCCAAACTTGTATTATGAGGGCATATCTTCCTTCCCAAAGAACCTCAAACCCATTTCTTTATTGCAGACTGACTGGTAATAAATTACTTGCGTTCTAATAGTCAAAAAAAGTTTTGGTAACTAATTATAATGTGCACACTCAGGAAAAAAAGCTGAATGGCAGGTCAGCTGATTTTCTGAAAAAACTTAGAACATGATTAACAAAGATGAAAAAACCTCAAAGTAATTTTACAGCACATGTTAGTGAGAAACCATTTAATTCAAAATGGATTTTCACCCTGGAAGTACGAAAGGAAACAGATTTAAAACACCTAATAGATGAATCTGTGTGTTTTTAAAACTACTGGCTTTTGTTTGGTTTGTTTTTTCCATCAAGTGTACATATAGCTAAAATAAGTATGCAGGAGGCATCCAGCTGATGCATGTCACAATGGTATCTAAGTCACTCCTAGAAATGAGCAGTGATGCCTATTTACACTAAAAAATACCTAGTTAATTTCTGAAGCACTTCATGGGGCTACTTGTCTCTTAAATCATGAAACCTCCAGTGATATCGGAACATCTGGTGATTAGATGAATACTTAAGAGTTAAAATCTGAAAAAAACTGAGACCTACTATTTCTTCTGTTGTTTTACTTTCATGCCAAACAGACTTCTAACTTTTTAACTGTCAAGCAATCACAAAAGTCTCTTATTTACATCACCAAAACAAATGAATCCTGGCCATGCCCTTTCAAATCCTGCAAATCCACTGAGACTGCCAACAAAAAGAGGAATTTTGAGTGGGTTGTTTTGTGTGGCTATGAGTTAATTAGCAATCTGGTAAGTACATTACAGATGTATCAGCATTAGCCATGACAGTTGATGGCAGTGCTTTAGCACAGGCTTGTATTTCAGGAACTAAAGGGGCAGCCTGCTGGATTGCCAAAGCCAGATTATAAACAGAACTTGAAACACAGGACATCGAAATACATCCTACAAAACTCTGTGCAGCACCACGTTAGCTATGTATGAATATACTTACACCAAGAGCAAACCAACTAACTTGCAAATACAGACCCATCTTCCAATTCTAGAAAAATCTGTCATCAGAAATAAAGTCCAAGGGTTTTAAGCAAGTAACACAATTTTCTGCTCAAGTGTGTAGAGGGAAACATTCTGCAGACAGTAAAATACAGACCGAGGCAAGCATTACATACTTTTAAGTGTAACTCTGATATCAGCCTTGAAAATTGCAAAACCTGCTGGAACTGTAAATTCCCTTCAAAACTGAAAATTTCATTTATTTAACAAGTGTTATCTTGGTGGAGCAAAGTACAATCCCACTATACAATTAAAAAACAGCCATGTAGCCCACGACATTTTAGCAGACTAAGTCACTGGAAGCATTTACTAATTTAGTCCAATTTGGTTTTGAGTAACTGATCAATGATCCCTGGTGCACAGAGGGAGAGAAGCAAAATCATATTCCCTTAAGTAAATACAACTAAGGGCAGATCAAGTTACACTTAGGTACAGGCAAAATCCCATAAACCCCACTGTGCCAAGATGGGTCACAAGGCTTCCTTCCCCAGAAATAAGTCCATGGAGAGACACCTCGCTCAGACCCCTCACTGCAGGCTCAGAACAAGTTACATCTTTTGGCATCTTTTGTGATACAAGCCACAGGAACAGACTACCCAATTCACGCTGTCTTTACCAGGTGCACTGATCTCCTTGCACAGACGAGATAAACCAAGCTGCGCCCAGTTAATGCTGAGCAAAAAGCACCGCTGGTGAGCTCCAGAGATGTGCAAGAGATGCAGCAGCAACCCAGGAAAAAAAGTCAGTGAGTGGCAAGGAAAGGCTGGCTTGGGGTGCTGTGCTGTGTACATGTCAGAGGCTGCCGGAGTTACAAAAGATACCACGGCAAGCACAAATCACGGGGATGGCCAAGGAAGCAGGTACAAGTCAAAATGCAGTCAGGAAAAGAGTAACTACAAGAGCACCAAGAGTAACTACAAGAGCACCACCCCCCTCATGAATATTTGCATTCTGGCCATTGTAAGGCCTGAAACTGGAAGAATTGCCCTGATTATCTGTGTGTGTAGAACAACATCTAAATTCAGCCAAGCCCTTTGGAAACCAATTTGCTTCACAGGTGCCTGCTAACGACTCCTCAAAATGTAACAGTGCTTCTCAAAGACTCCACCTATGCTGAGCCTGTTAACCCAAAACTCTTAAGGTGAAGACTCACGTGCAGCAGCAAGGGAAGATCGTCGGGTAAATGAAGCCATCCTGACCAAACTAAAGCCGAGGAACCCTCATCCTTATCCCTGTGCCCATCCCAGAGCTGCAGGTGAGCAGTCACAGAGGCAGCAGCCAGCACTTGGACCTGGCCACTGCTCAAACTCCTGACAATTCCCTCCTCCTGGACAGTACAGGACAGCAAAATGTCCACTGAGCTGAAGCAGCACACAACTGGAGATATTCTAAAGAAAAGAACTTAATTTATAGCCTAATTTTGGCACCCATTACCAGGCACTATTCATCACTTGACTATCGCTGTGCCTCTCTCCTCTGAGAAAAGCATCAAAGCTACACAAGAATAAAGACAGAATGAAGACAGTGTGACTTTCTACCTAAAGTACCTTTTACACTATTTGAAGTACTTGCTTTGTTTTAGCCTTTAATATAAAGCAAAATTACTCTTCCTCAGATGGGGTACTAGAAATGAAATATTAATTACAACGAGAACAGTTTAAGTAAATTATCAAATTAATTTGAAATACACTTCTCAAAACTCTTTCAAAATGTTTATTTTTACATCTCATTTCAGCTGCAATCCATTACCAAAAAAATCATCTATTATTATTTGACCACATATTCCTGAGGTTCCTTTTCTGCAGTGATACAGACAAATCGCTTTTGACACAAACACAGCTTGAAAGCTCAAGGCATTAATGCAAAATACAAAGAAACAAGCCATGAAAACAGGGCTACATCGTACTCTGCCATTCTAAAGCTGTATGGCAAACGCACAAAGCTAACAATCTACCATTTGTATGTTAAAAAACTGCTAGTTAAGCACAGTCTAAATGCATTTTTCAGGTACCGTCACCTAGAAGCTACAACAGAAATATCTGGTATATAGTCTGCAAAGACAGCTGATAGAGAGCATCTGAGGCAGAATCTCGATAAAACAAGAAGAAATGTTTGCTTCGAAAGACTGTAAGGTTGCAGTTCCTGTGTCACTGGACTAGAAATAACATTCCTTATAAATACTGGTATCACTCTGCATATGATGGCAAAAGCATTTCTCTGATAGTTCAAAATGAAACCTTTAAAAATTTAAAACTTAAGCAGAGCTGCTCAACCGCAGCCTTGTTTCAACAGAAAATTCAAACTTGCACGGGGGTCACGTCATTTTTTCCTGGATGAAAAAGCACCACAGATAAGGCCTTATCAGAAAACAAAATAAAAATCTCTGCATTATTGCAGGCCATTATTCTAGAGGAGCAGCTTCTCGTTATCCCGTTCTATTAGAAGTCCTAGAGAAAAAAAGATGAAGGGAACGACAAGAGTCAGAGTAAAAAAAAAAGAAAAAATAAAAAAAAATTTAAAAAAGGTTAAAATGCTTTTGCATTTTGGCGAGGTGAGCGAGATGCAGTAAACCAGCTGGATTTCAGGAGGCCGGACGCTGCCGGGACCTTCTCCCGTGAGAGCGCGGCCAGGCCGCGGTGCAGCCCCGCGGCTCGGGCTGGAACAGCGGATTTTCCTCCGGAGCCTGCGCGGGCCCGGCCAGCCCCGGCCACGCTGCTTTAATGCCGCTCTGCGGCCGACAGCATGGAAATACCACCTTTGAAAAAATTAATAGTAAAAAAAAACTACATACTTAAAAAAATAAGGAAAAAAAAAAAACCCCAAAACAAAAAACCCCACGAAACAACGGGGAAAATGTAAAAATATATGAGTCCCCCCGATTCAGGCACGGCGGGCGGGGGGCCCGGAGCGCCCCGGCCCGCGCCCCCCTCGCCCCCGCCCGTG
>VZSE01002505.1:32322-68087 GCA_013398275.1 Promerops cafer | reverse complement strand
GGCGGCGGGGACGGGCAGGGGACGGGCAGCGGCCGCCGGGGCCCCGGGGAGCAGATCCAGCTCAGCCGGGGCCATCGGCGCTCCCTTGGGCCGTGCGCGAGGTCCCGCGGGGCCGCACGGCCGGGGACAGTGAGCGCTCTGCCCTTCCCTTCCCGGCCTCCTGCCGCGTTATCTCCGGCTGCCATTCCAGCCCGGCTCTGGGGGAGGAGGACGCTGTGCTTAAAGCTGTGCCTGGAAGTGTTTATCCGAACGTGAATTTTAGGTATGGAAACGTGTAATAAATAGTCCAACAGCTCCCAGTCTAAGGCAAGCAAAGCGTGTTACAGTTAATTCCGTAGGTGGTTTCTCAGAAAACCCTGTTGTGCAGTTGACGCGAATTATTCCCATTAATGGGACAGTAAGCCCAGCTCTGATGGACTTACTGCATCTTCCTGAACATGAGAGATGTAAAAACTACGTGTTGCTCCAGAATAGTTAGAAATTCTTGCAGTCCAAAATCATTGTAGTTGTACAAAAAGCAAAAAAACCCCAAAACCCCTTATTCCCAAACAGGTCTAATGACTAGCAGTTTTTCTTTCTTAATTTACAGTTTCCTAACTGTAAGTTTTAAGCCAAGTACAAGCTGCAGCCATCAGTTTAGTTCTACGAACAGCAGCAGTGAAATACCCAATCCTGTTTCTGATTTGCCAACTCCTGTTGTCTTAATAGCTTATTTATTTTCATCTCTGTAAAATACTACAATCTCTGTTTCCCATTCTGAAGTGCTTTATGTTTCCAGCATCCATACACAAACCAGTAACAAGCCATTTAGGATAAAGCTACATATTGATTGAAAAGTAACTGGTAAACAGCAGCAGACAAAGCTTTTCGATGTGGCTCATTCTGGCTATGTAGAAGGTTCCACAGAGAAAATAATCAACCCTTAAAACTTACCAGGTATCCATTACTAGGCATAATTAAAATCACCTGCATGTTTATTGGCAGGTAGTCAGTAATTACTCCACTGAGGACTTGATAAATCTTGCAGTAACAGTCCTAGGCTATAGGAGATTGGAACATAGCTGTGCTGTATTATGCCGACACATATAATTCTTTGAAGACAGTGATTAAGAAAAAAAATTAAATTAACCCAATATGTCAGCATTTTAAAAAAGTGCCTATTTTTTATATTTAACACAGCTGAAGAGAACTCTGGTTGTGCCTAACATTTGTTTGGAGAAATATTTTGGAGAGGGAAATACAAACCTGACAGCTATGCAACTTGAGCAGGACTGTACTGTAAGGATAGAGCTACATTCAAAACACCACACTGAAATAAGTGAAGATAAGGATTTGCTTTAGATGTTTATTAATCCAAGGAGATCTTCCATAATAGAAAAAAACAGAGGCTTTAAATTTCCCAGCTCTTCCTTTAGAGTTGCATTATCCTTGAAAATGGAATGGATAAGTGCAAGTTCTAGGAGGAAGATCAGTTTTTAATTTGACATAAGTGTATCACTGAAATTGATATATTGCATCACAAAATGCGCTATCACCACCAACAACAATGCAAAATTGTTTTGCAGTTTATATAAATACATTTCTTGGAGCAAAGGAAAGCAAAGTTCTAGTTCCATTCTTAAAAAAGATGCTCCTTGCTAACCGGTCTAGTGACACATAAAAGCACCCTTGAAGTAAGACTGTATTCCTCACACCAAGATAAAATTCTTCCCTTGACTTGTGACTTGAAAAATATAATTGTTCCAGAACTGACAATGGCACTAAAATTGGTGATTTCCTCCAATTTTATTCATCTGCTCCTATACATGAAGCCTTCTCACTGCTGCTGTCACATCTTCTGCCATGAGGCCCAAAGTGGCTCATCTGTCCTCAAAGGTTCTCATACATTTTTAGGATGCATACAAAGGTAAGCAGATACCCAACAAGCAGATGTTCAGAAATGATTTGTCAAACTGGCTGCTCCCAAGGAATGCACAGGAGAAGGCATGCTGGAAGTACGTCTGTCAGCTTTGTCTACAAAAATAAAACCCTGTCTAGAGATTCCCTGGGGGCCGGAGCACACCTGGGCGTGCCTGTGAGTTACAGTGACAAACCCCCAAATCAGTTCTGCTCTGCACATCACCTAAAGATGCACAGGAGCTACCCCGGGCCTCACACCACCACGAGGATGGATATTCCCATCCAAGGCTGCATTAGTTAGGCTTTTTCACCTCAGGTGCTTTGCTCAAGTGTCCCTTTGGTACTGGGGTAGGGCTCCGTGTCCCACCTCGGCCCCCCGTGTGCAGGGAAGCGTTTGCCAGAGCAAGGCAGCCGCAGTGGAGAGGCTGGAAAACGCCTCTCGCTGCCTGGGAAGCGCCAGCACCAGTGGAAGGCAGAGCGTGGGGCTGGGCAGCTCAGCAAGGAAACCCCAAAGCACCACCAAATCCTGCTGCTCTGCTGATGCAAAAAACCACACCACACAGACCAATTTTCTGAAGACTGCATTTTGAGTATCATAATATATATATATGTGCATTTCATTTTTACAGATAAAAACTCAGTTTATTTTTAACCTGTATTTAAATTTTGGAGGCTTACATTAAATTAAGGTAGCTTGTTTAATATCAATTGTAACAGCAGGTGACATTTTTATATAAAAACAGCCTAAAGAAAAAAAAAAGAACAACCCAAACATTTGATTTAAAAGACCTGACACCAATGATCTCAAGGCAAGATCAAACGCCAATGGATTTTGCTTTTAGAAAAGAAAAAGGGGGCATTTAAGCCAACCCATTCACAGCCTCTCCCTGCTGGCTTCTTCATACAGTGGTTTTGATAGTGGTCCCAGAGGGAACTGTATTTTGCTTCTCTAGCTAAAATACTAGTTACTATAGCAACTTTGAAGGAAGAAAATTGTGGCTTCAAAACTGAAAGATTGGCAAAACTTCAAATACACTGTCTGGATCAGGCAGACAACAGCACACACTAATGCTGCAAGTGCAAAAAGAGGGGCAATGAAATGCAGGAGTAGTGCACCTGCACTACCATGAGCTGGAAAAAGAATATTCTGCACAACTGGGGGGAAAAAAATTGCATTTATATACCGTAGCCCAGATCAGTCAATGACACTTGTTTTTAATAGATTGCATATGTAGATGTTTCACCCATACACTTCAACTGACCTTAAGAACTTCACGTCTCATTTACCTGCCTTAGAGAGGATAACTTTTCTTTGTGCTTACAGTACATATTTGTTCAATTTTCTAGCTTGTACAGTGAGATCTTTAAAAAAAACAAAGGACACGGAGGGTGTTGCTATTTTTTCTTTAGCAGCAATGAAATATCACTAACCCCTTTTTACATATCCGAATTCAAGTCACAACCAGAGGTGACTGCACCACAAAGTCACCAGGTACAAAACTGCTAGTTCATTTTAAATTAATAACTTGAAATTATTTTCCCCAATACATCCCTTATTTTTTATTTTTATAAACAGCAAACATTTTGCTATTTTTGTACATAGGCTAGCAGGCTTGTTTCAATATGAAAGTGCTAATTCATTTACAGATTTATCAGTTATGTAGTGCTACATTAAGTGTCCAATATTCTACATATGAACAATCTTGATAAATGGAAATGATGAAGATTAAGTAAGGCTATCTGATTACCTTATCTTATTTACATTAAAAGAATAGACACCCAGTAGTAGGGATAAAAGGGAAAGAAACTGGGCAAATACTCATACTGCCACAGGTGTAAAAATTAAGTCTGCCTTCTAGCTTGTACTGTAAATGAGACATTTTAAATAGTCCTGCAGCCCATGTCTAGTTTTTTTTTCCTCACAAAAAGGAAAGCTGCCTTCATGACATCCCCTCTTGATTTCCGATCTCCAAAGTGTGTCATTTGAAGCTTTAAATTCAGATTCTTCCTATCTTCAAAAAAACCTCTGGTTTGCTTTCCAGTATCAGGTTGAATAATCAGGTCCCACTTCTGGGGCTTTTGTCCAATCTATTTATAAATTAGTTTAGAGTGAGTTGTAGATAACATGAACCAGTTCTGGAACCACTATTGGGAGGAACACAAGCTCTTCACTACAATCACACAGTAGCAGGAAAAGTGATAATTCAATTCATTCCTGGGGCAGGGCCTCCAAAATTAAATGAAGTTGGCACAACTGGAGCATTGAATTTGTATCCTCCATGCTTTTCAATCATTTTGGATTCTAAAACAAAACAAAAAAAACAGAAGGAAGAAGTTTTAGTGTGTGTGTACACCAAGATTGTGACTGACCACTTTGAGTCTCTCAGAGATACAGGTTTAACCTGGGGTTACCCAACAAAGGAATCAGCACCCACAAGTAGAAATGTGCCAGACCCCAAAAAACAGATGGACTGACTATTTACTTATTTTAACTTCTCAATATTGTTATCACCATGCTTTCATGAATTTGTACTTTAAAAAGCCCACACTTTAGCTTTTGGACATGACTGTAGTTTAGAAACAGGACCTGAACGAACGCTGCCCTTATAAACTTGGTAACAGGCACACAATTCTTTCTGGTTAACATCAACAGACTGCAAATCAGTAACAGAGCACATGTGCAAAAAGGCAGCACACAGATACTGGCTAAATTTTTGGTGTTCCTATCTCAATTCAACAATATAAGCAGAAACCACCACTGAAGCACCAGAAAAAGCCTTTTTACACATGCTGCTACCCAAGCAGGTAATTTGAACTTTAGGTTACTAGACGGCAAAACATAATTCTGAGAGAAAACTACCAAGGTGATCACTTTTCATTTTCAGCCAAACCTTAAGATCTTTAGACATCTGAGGTCCACATATCCATCCCTGTAACTACCAATAAAAGTTAAGGTGTCTGGTTTTACCATCCTTCAAACACTGCTGTAGGACAGGTTTTACTGTAAACCAGTTTTTACAAGCTCTAATGCATGGACAACTGAAAATCAGGTTGCTAATTTAGGTTATACCTTTACTACAATCTAGATAATGCAGAAGGTGGTTTGTATTATTCCCAGGCCAAGATAACAACATTTACTAATGTCTTATGTTGGTCTTAGAGCTTCCTCCTAAATCAAAACAGTTGCAGTCTCTCTGGGAAATGCAGGACAGCTCATATTATCTAGCAAATCTGCATTTTGGCTCTGTTTCTTTGGAAGCAGGCCAGAAAGACATTGCCATGGCTAATGGAGCATGGGGGGAGAATCCCCCACAGCTCCACGGAAGACAAATCTCTCAGCATATGGGAACTCTTAAGCTACATTAATAAGGGAGAACTGTATTTCAAGCCTTCTAACAGGATGTCCCCATATGTGCTAAGTGGCCTAAATGTAGTATCAGTGTGCTGTGATAGTAGGCAAGAATTTCCCATAAGGATTTGGTTACTTAAGTTAAACTTCACAACTTCTCTGAAAGAAACAGTACAAAACAAACAAACAAACTAACACACACCTCAAATGTTTTTGTCTCCATAAAATGCAGTAGTATATAATTACATCATATAATGTCTACTGCTTGACAGGGGTCACAGTGAAACTGTATTTTATAACCATTAAAACGGGATCATTCTGGACAGAAACAAGCTTTGTGAGGTGATTTAGGCTGTTCTCTCATAAAAAGCACGTATTAAATGTGTATTCTTACTACCAATCTTTTTATTGAAAAATTTATGAATTTCTGTTTTCAAACATCTGTAGCAATTGGTCACTAAGCCAGAGGATATGAGGCTGGACTGATCCCTCAACATTCAGTCTTGACTTTAGAGTGTGATATATATTGGCTTACTCTCAAAAGGGAAAACTTAGAAAAAAAGATAAACTGAATACAGATTTAAAAGTCTGTATTATCTGTAATATTTAATAGGCTTAATGATGTGGCTTTATGATGGTACTACTTTCATAATTTAGTATTCTCCTACCAACAGAATCCTTGTGTATCCCAGCTGGACTACGTCACCTCTCAGGAAATCATTTATCAGCCACTTGATGTGTTTAACATACCTGGAGTTCATCTACCTTCAGGTAATCAAATAAACTGTTTTCAAATCCAAGCAATTAGGACAAAGATGCTTTTATTTCCTTGGCCACCTCCTCAAGTGTTTCTACCATTCCTCCCACCTGTGGTACTGCCACCCAGTCTGTGCATCGAGGCTTTGTGACCTGACAATTTTAAGAGATCCCAAACAACCCTGTTTTGATGGAGGCATCACCAGGCTTGAAATACAGGCCTTTTCTGTACTGTGCCTCGTGAGCACAGCCAGGGCACGCAGAGAGCCAAAGGAGGCGTTATTGGTACAAAGGGGCGCGCGTACCGTGCGCTGCCCGCCGCTGATCCGCCAGGGTCGCTATGTCCTGCAGCTGCTTCCTTTGTTCTTCGTTAAGGCCCTGTGTCAACGCCTGGTACCACACAGGGTTACGGTTCTGAATTGCTGCAGCAGAAAGAAAACACAAGCAAAAGGCAAGTGCTGATTAGAATGTTCTAGAACTCAAACTTCACTCACTCACCGCCAGTTTAATCAGAGTAATATTCTCTTATGGTTACATAATTCAAGACATTTAAACACTAGTTCAGCTTCTGACCTCTTCCCTACCACTATAAATTCATTCAAGCATCTCCCTCTGCTCTGAAAGTTTAATGATGGCATGTCCTTTCCAAAGAAAGAAATGGTTCAAGCACGTATTGGAAAGCCTGTTTGAAGTTTGGAACAGGTTCCAGTTAACAACTAGAGTTAAACACTAATTTCAACAGTAAAGTTGAAATGTAACTTGTTGGCCAAGAAAAGAAATAGTTACTTACTCTGAAAAATTGTTTTAAATATCTGATATTCATCAATAGGGTTGTCTTCATCATCAATAATCGTGGAATAACCTTCCAAAGCAGTCTCTTCAGCATCATCTTCTTCCCAGTCTTCATCATCTCCATCTTCACCTGCCTGTTTTGCTAAAATTTCTAGATATTCTTGACCATCTTCATCAATGTCATCTTCATCACTCCCCAGCTCCTCTGAGTTAATTATAAACAAAAAAAGGCTTATCTTGAGAACAGTAAGAACAATTCTTTAGAAATGTGGCTAACTAGATAAAACAGGCAGTGGAAGTGGTAACAATACAGTACAGGCTGGAAAGGGGGAAGCTCATTTAACTCAGCCCTGGAAGTCAATTTTTAAGAGGGAGTGTAAAGTAAGTCAGATATACTGGAAAGTTGTCAAAAGATGTCCAGTGTTCTACTGCAGTGCTTCATTTTTGGAATTAGGGTACTCAGAAGAATTCCACAAAGGAGCTCAGTATCTCCATCAGAAAAAAATGAAACATACAAAATAACATCAAAGGTTCCATCTCCATACCTGTTTCCTCATCTTCTTCAGCTTCATCATCATCATCACTGTCATTTTCATGCTCTGCATGACAGGCATACGCTCTTTTCAATCCATTAAATAAAAGGATAAAAGCTGGCAGGATCTGCCCAGCAACTTGATTTAAAACCTGCGGTATTTGCTCCAGATCAATAAGAGCACACAAGCCAAGCACACACATCTTTCTGTCATGAAGTCTACAAAACAGAAAACAGTTGCAAGTTTTGTCATGATTTACAAGCAGGTCATACACAGGTGTATCACAGAGAATCATCTCCAGAAGTACTTACCCCAGGAAACAGTCCACATCATTAAGCCACTGAGTTATGAAGTGATTGGTGACAGGCTCCACATTATTGGGGAAACGAAGATTTTCCAACGTGTTTAATAGTAAATGAGGATTGTAATACAAAGCAGCTATGGCAACCTGGAGGCACATGGTTCGCAGTTCACTGGTTTTCACTTCTCTGGTCAGTCTCTCCAAGGCAGCTTCCACAAACAAGGGTATGCACTGGACAGTGAGAACATTACACACTCAGTGATGAAAAGTAAAACTTGTCCTTCTGTACTACAACAGTGTGGCACGTAAATACAGATGGCATAAAATTGAGTCATTTTTAATTGCCAGCAGAAGTCACATACAAAGATGAAATGAAAATGTGAAAATATTTAATCACATGGATTTTGTGACATCTTGCACAGCAAATATAACTTCTGATTCTATAATCTTGTGTATTAAAAACACACAAAAAAATTAGAAATTTCTCTATTGGAAAATAGAGACAATGAGTACACTAGGAAGTCCAGAAAAATCGACTTATTCATCTCTCAACTGCCATATGTGTATAATGAAGTCCCTGGTCCCTCTATTACATTGATTTGGATTCTAGGAACTTCATTTTCATTCTTCATTATTTCAAAGCTATGAGCTTGACAGAAAAATTTTCATTAAATATTCACTAGAATTAACTTAGAATGCAATTAATTGGCTTTTTAGAGCCAAGATGCTCCTGAGGTGGCACTCTTCCAGACTCATGAAAACACCAGAGTTTTGCAGTGTCCTAAATTCTGGAGCCAAAGTGTGCAGGAACTCTCCACAGTGCTGTCAATGAGTAACACTGACAGGATTATTGGTCGCACCCCATGAAGTGCTTGTAACAAAACTCATCTTAATACATAATCAATGCATACTGCACAAAAAAATATTTTCAAAGTATTAGTTTTAGCAACCAAAGGTGTTACCAACCTGATCAATGCCACGTCCTTTACACTGAAGAATAATTACTTCTAACAGCTTTGCTGCATGACATTCTGCATCTTCTCCAGCAACTCCTGTAAGGACCTGAGACATAGCCATTACTGGTGGTGTATCCCCTCAAAGGAGTATTCTCTATACACTGCTTTGCTTTGAAAAGCTGGTATGAATTTACCCCCTCTAACAATGCCAGCATCAACAGCCATCAGTGAAGCAGCCAGATCTACAGCAAAGGCTCAGTGTGACAACCAGAGACTGAAAACTGCTGAAAGTGGCCAAAACTAACCAAATGTACAAATACTCAAGAATTCTATGGATGCTGAGCCTACCACAGTTACTGTAAAAGCATCAGCTGCCATTTTGCCAAGGGCTATTTCCATACACAAAAGAAAAACTTCTCATGCACTAATGTACTGAATTTTGTAGAAGTTTATTTACAAAAATGGGATATCCAGTGGAAGACCATGCAATACGTAAAACTTGTGTTAAAAATTCACTGTGCTCAGCTAACACCAATCACTAAGTGGTCATGACAGGCTAATTATATATTTAACATTCCAAGAAATTACAAACATCCTAAATGGCCTGGTTGCAACTTGTTTTCAAACAAAGGCTGGCAAGAGTTATTCACTAGTATTTGTAGAATACTAAAATAGTTATTCACTGTAATATTTAAACATCTTCAAAAGAATTACTCAGGAAATACCACAGGCAGCACTGCTGACAGTTCACCAAAGCTCTTATATAGACATCACACACCATGTCCAGGAGTGGAAAACTGAAATCCCCACATATTACTATTAGAGATGATAAAACATTAATATACACCTTATAAAAAAGTATTCCTTTCCTCACATGGTGCTCACACTCTGGAAAGCTGTATATTCTACATTTTGAGTGGACAAAGAAAATCCAGTAACACAAAGTACAATACAGAAACCCTGCCCAAAAGTGCCTGGACTGAGTCAGACCAACTGCATTGTGCTCCCAGCTTTCACTACTGACATGGCAGGAATTTGGGTAAACAACTTCCTATTCCTGTTCCTTTACCTTCCATTCCTATGCCACTTACTTAGCTAACAGGTGTCAGGCCTTCAGCACACATAGAGCACGTGTATCCTGGCCATGGTGAGGCTACAAATCCCAGATGAAAGAATCCACCTACCTTTTGCAATCTGTCTTGCATGCCCATATGCACAAAGTGTATTGCACTAAACCTGCTTTGTTTATTCTGCTTTTGTTGTGTATGACTTATTTTTCCCTTCTGCCAAAGGCACATATCTGAAATTTTGATGCAATCTCTTTAAATTTTGCTGCAATAACTTAGTAATTTCGGGAATCTTAGAGGATGTTAGATAGCAAAATGCCTTAAAGAGCAGATGTCAAAAGCTGCTGTGGAAAAAAATACCCAGTTTAACATGGTTATTTCTTCAGAGATGGCAGGTTTTGTTACCACACAGGAATCTACTCACCTTCTTGCACATACTGTAGATCATTTCAAGATATTTTGTGTCTGACAGAAGTGTATCTGTATCAACAGTAACATAATTATGCAAGAGAGGCATCATATCTGTATTAAAAAGAAGGATGATCACAGTCAGGTATAGTCTGCATGCTATTAAAATCAGGTTGAAATCTGTGCATTAATAATTACAGTTCTTGCTTAATGTTTGCCAAGGTAAGTGTATGCAAGTCATAGGTGCCTGGTAGCAGCAACAGCAAAATAAAAATACTTCAAGTGTAACCTCACTTGAGTGTTTTCCTAACATTTCAGTCATGATGCAATTCATTGTATGGCTGAAATCGCATCCATGAAACCCTCTGGGCTCCTGATTTATTTATATTACTTACCAGTAAAATAATCAAAACCATCCTGCTGGAAGACTTCAAACACAAGGGGAAGAAGCTGCCACATTTGTGCAGAAACCTGTTGGCAGGTCAGGCTATGAGCCAAGGAAAAGATCTCCTCGTAGAACTCTAAAACAAACAGAATCTAGGTAAACATCATGCCAATCCCATGCACTTTTAAAAGTATGCCAGCAGAAGTACAGATACCTAATACATGCTGCTGCAAAACTGTTCCAATCACTTGCAAACAGATTCCTTCCAGCTGCTGGGTAATCTGAAAAAAAAAAAAAAAAAAAAAAAAAANAAAAAAAAAAAAAAAAAAAAAAAAGGACAGGTAATGACTATTTTCAATACTTCAGAGTTGAAATTAAAGACATTTTAAAATTTGTCAAAGCACTTTCTGTATCTACAATATAGTTTTTAAGAACTATTAGAAATGTCTCACATTTTAGAGCACTAAACGTGTAAGAGCAGCACTCAGCTAAGGATTTGCAAGATCACTTTCAATACAAGGTGTTTTTTGAGTATTGGAAGAATCTCATTATAGGATATCCTTTAAAAAGAAAAGCCTGACAAACCCTCTGCACCAGTTCAGTCCCATTAAAATACAGTAAGCAAATATACATCTATATCTATATATTTATCTCAAAGGAGTAAACAATGGAAATCACAGGAGATATTTCCTGTTCCAGAAAAGAAACTAAAAACAAAAAACCCCCCAAAAAATCCCAAATACCAAACCACTTCCCAAACCTAGCTTAGGATGTTCATATGGTATGGAGATCATCAGTCTAAATGCTAGTCCTACAGATTCAGTCAGTGTTCCCAATCAGTATATATTAGTCCATGGAATAGCTAACAAAACAGTCATTAACCTGTGGAGGACACTCACCTTGCAAGGGACAAGTAAAGGCTGAGTTTCTGGTCTTAGCTATGCAGAACAGGATTTGAAACTAACCTGCTAAATACCTTATCTCTTGGAACACTGGTCATCCTGTGAGAGACGTCTCTAAATATAAATGTTTACTGGTCAACATTTTCAAACTGAGTTCCTCAAGACTAGCATATCTTTACACAGACTTTTAATTTAGAAGGCAAGGACTTGCTCACAAAAACAAGTACATGGAAAGTTTGATGAGCAGCTCTAGCAACAAGTAAATGAGCTGAGCTGGTCCTTGGTTTATTGTGTGGCAGCACTGAATTCTGCCCTTGGGAATTGGTATGATGCTGCTTCTTTAGTGAAGTCTTCAGAGCCCTACAGTTTATTACTGAACTCTTTAGTCACTAGAAAACGATAATGTATTTATTAAAAGACCATAGCTGACTTTGTCAAGAAAAATTCTAATCAGAAATAGCATCTTTTGAACTGGCTGTACTTTGGACAGAAGTGACTCCATTCAGTACACCAAAACAAAAGGACAGAAGTTTTAATCCCAAAAGAAAATTCTCCAGGGCAGATAAGGCAGGTAAAATCCCTCATCTCTGAGCACAGCCACAAGAGCGATATTTACCCACATCAATTCTGTCACAGAGAGCAAACCCAGTCAGCAGAGCCAATGTCTGGAGCTATGTGAAGCTTTTATCTGTTTTGTTTGAAGGGCAGACCTCATCAAATCAGATGTGTGTTTCCAGCTGAGCTGCCAGAGTTCCCCCTGCTACAGACACTCGCTTCTACTGTTTGAACAAGAAGCTGGATTCTTATGGGAAATCCTGTGGCAACATTTGTGCTCTATTACTGGATGCACTGCATTAGAAAAGTGACCCACCCTGTTACAACGTGGCTACATGGTAAGTACTTCACTATTTTCTGTTTCAACATCTTTTTGGCCAAAAAGACAGTTTTTCAGGTAACAGTGCCAGGAACACTGCGACTATAAAAGACTTACAAGTGTTCTTAGACCATACATATGAACTTTAAAGTAATTTTTACTTACTTCCTTGTGATCTTCAACTACACTGAGAAGTGTATCGATAGTATTCAAGATTCCCATTGCTGTCACTGCTTTGTCATCACTGCCCTCTTCATCTGGACCAGTCTGGATCACCTGGTTAAATGTCATTGCCTGCACGTAATAGCAGAGCAACCCAAAAAAATGTCATTAAATTGTGAAAGTCTGGCATTCTACACAATTTCAGAAGGACTTCTGCTGAGACAACGTGTACAAATAATAGCAGGTGACTACTCTGCTCCAGAATTTCTTTTCAGAATGATAAAATTTGAATGTTAAGCCATTGGAGCTGTCACCCTTTATCTACTCATGAATAAAAATATATAAATGACTTGTGTCCCATGCAAAAGAATACATTTTCCCTTGGCAAGTTCTTCTGACACAAGGTTTCCTCAGTAGCTGAACTAGACCGGAACACTTGGCAGGCATTCCCAGAGAGGACATGCTAACAATTCCATTTTAACTCCAAGGGCCTTTAAAAGGGAAGCACTGAGCTGACCTCTCCTTTTGCAACCATTAATACAACTTGCTAGATATGGCCATTCAAGCTCTGAATTCCTCCTGCAGATTCAACTTTATTTTCACACCAAACTTTTCGTTTAAAATCTACTCTTTAATTTAGTATTTTGAAACAGACAACCTAAGTGACATTTTAGAGACTACCTAAAACGTGCTACCAATTTCATTATTACCACTATCAGAAGGAAATATGCAAAGATTCTGCAAACTTTTCTAGAATTGTTCTTCGAAATTTCCACTTGGTGTAAGTTATGAAGCCACTGCTGATGAAAAACTGTCTAAATGTAGAAGAAACTTACTTGTATCAATGCACTTAGACTGGAGTAACAGCTATTAGTTGATGGTCAAACTCAACTATCAATTTTAAATACCAATCTTTCCCATATTAAACATCTTCCCAAGCCATCGTAAAGTCTCACCAAATGCTGTGTCATTTCTACTGCAATTGGGGTAACTTCTTCACTATATTCACAGATCATCTTCTGAATCACATTAGTAAGATCATCATTTTCAGTCTCTCTTATAATATGAAGCAAAGCTTGCATTACAGGTCTAATGAATGGAGTAATATATTCTTTAGCTGTAAAACAGGTGGAATGTTTGAATTAACATTCTTAGAAAACCACAGATCAGTGTAAGAACCTCAACCTCAAAGAACTTTATTTAGTGCTTCAGCATTAACATGCCAAAACCATGGGTAGTATAAACCATTATAGCAATACTACCATTCAGAACAAATTTTAATAATATATAACAAGAGGATCGAAATTTAAGTCTGAAAACCAGAGCTCTGCAGTCTGAATTCATAAAATGCAAGATTACTGATCAATGCAAATGTTAGTTGAATGGGAATGGGTACATATACACCTTTGTCAAATTACCTGAAGTATTAAATATATAATTTGTGTTTGCTTTGTGGCTTTTATGCCAGCTTCAGGAATACTAAGCCATGTAAAACCTGCCTGGATCAAGACAGCCTTTTTTTTTAATTTTAAATAAATTTTAACATGAACAAATATATGCCAAGACAGATATTGCCACTGTATTTTTGATTCAATTATTAGGTGCTATAAATCTGGAAATACCGTACCATGAAGCTCTTGTTTACCATGTTTTAATAATGTCTTATAATGTTAAAATGCAATTTATTGTATAATTTATTATAAAAAGATAAACTTTTCTAGCTGACAATTTATAGTAAATGACTACAAGTTACAATTGCAAGAGGGAAATTAATATCAGAGAAGAACAGAACAAGTCTGCCTGAACATCACAAAGTTAACACCTATTCCATTAAAGCTTGCTGTAGCTGTAAGAAAGGGCTCCTACCTTTCTCTTGATTACTGATGAGAACCTGAAGAGCTATTGCAGCTTCCACTTTCACAGGCATTTCCCTATCATCTATCAGACACCGTCTCGTGAGTTCTAAGGCTGTCTGGAGATTCTGGTCACTTTTAAATTTGACTTCACAGAAATAATGAAGAACCCAGCAAGCCTGAAAAAAAAAAAAAAAGACATTGAAGAAATGCAGAGCTGCAAAACCTGCAAACAGGATTTGCATACCCCTAACCTACAAACTATTTGCATACTCATAACCTACACAAATTGTTGAATCTGAGGTGCAACTCCTGTTGAATAAAGATACTGTAAGACTTCTCAGTGATGAAGATGTTTGAGAGAGTGGAGGCTGGTCAGTGGGAGGCCGTCCTGCAGACATCACTAGACCAGTACTATGATCTCAGGTTCATCTTTGGCCACAGGTTTTGTGTGAGCAGTACAGTCTATGTGCAAAACACACACAGACCCTACCACCAGACACAGACAGGAAACTGTGCACACAGCGCTGCAGCCATTTCAAAACTACACAGGGGCTATCTCTGAGCACATGTACAAACTGCTACTCATCCCTGGAGTAAGTGTACAATTTACTATGAAAAAGGGGCAGAAAGGAGAGCATCTGTGAGAGGGAAGAAGTTGAAGATTTCTGAATTCTTTAATTGGAACAGTGTATCTCACCAGTAAATGCCACACTTTCTTACCCGTGCTCTCATGTAACCCAGCTCACTGCTGAAGAGAGGGAACACATGATTCTGCAACATATATTCCATCTGATCCTTATAGATCTTTTTCTGTCAAAATATGAAGGGAAGCACACCAGTTTAAAACTTCATATAAAAACATTTCTATCCCAGTAAAAAAAGTCACATATGATAAAGTGTGAAGAGTGTAACAAAACCTTCAGACTTTTCACTTATCCCTTTTTAAAAGTCAATTATGCAACAATGATCTCCTGTATTAGTAATTAAACTTGGATCCTACATAGATTTTTAAAATTTTCAGTCATAATAGTGGGACTTTTTCCACAGCCATTTTTTGACCCCAAGAGAAACCTTTTACTTTTGGTGCCAATGTGCTGCCTACTGAAAGTGGTCAGGGAAACTGCTTAGAACTGTGGTCCAAATACAAGTCCCTGCCATGCATCTATTTTGCTACCATTTTAACTGAGCAACATTTCTAATTTCATTTTATTTCCTCTCTTCTATACACAAAAAACAGTCCATTAAATAAACAGCCTCTCACTGTATGCACTTTTTTCCCTTCCTTCCACAAAAAAGGGAATGTAATTAAGTGAAGCACAGAAATGGTGTAGTAATTCTCACCAGAAGCACAGAACTTAAAGGAACTTAATAATCTGAACTTGAACATGACCTATAAAACTTTGGTAATTAAGTAATTAAGCTGACATTAAACCCAAAACAATTAAGTTCAACAGCTTAAAAACACCTGGCAGCAATTCAGCAACTTGTGTACTCAGAGCTATTTGCATTTCTTCTAAGGCACTATATGTTAGAGAAAGCATTGGAAGGGCAAAAAAAAGGATGAAAAGAACCACCAGATTTGTTCTGCTTACTTTTAGGAGAATTTCAGCCAAAGAACCAATCATATGTAAAGCACCATCTTTCTTGCGAGGATCAGCATTTGGCTCCGTCAGGATTTGATAACAAAAGCCCATTGTCTTCTGCAGGACCTAGATTACATGTAAGGTTAGTCAAAGTATTCCACTCAATCATCCCAGGTACCATTCTCTGTGCTCTGAAATGCTACAACATCTAATAGCCTGCTCCAAGTCTAGAATTTGGGCAATGTTTTATGTCTTTGTTATAAACACAGAATGTTCCATCAAGAATTTGCAAATACAAAAATCATAAATAGGTCAGTGCAAAATAAATGTGAAATTTCAAATTTTAGCGTACTATGATATGAGAGCAGATAGCTCTTTCAGCAAATAAACTGAATTTAGCTAGTGGTATTTCAGTATAATCCTTGAACAGCCTTACCTCTTTCCTTTTACTACACGATGTAAACAATAATGTCTGAGCAGCAGTTGTTGGAGAAATGAAGTCTTCAAATACATCTGTTAAATAAAATTGTTAACAGTTAAAAATTCCAGTCCTTTACTACAGTTCATGATCCCAATGTATTTAATATGAAAAACAGAGCAGCCTTCAGGTGGTTAATCATGCTTTTTTGCTAGAGATATTCCAAGACCAAAGAGTAACATGTGCTTGGATACATATGTTTCATGTTTTTCATGATGACTGCCTCTACATGTCTAATTTGAAGTTCTGTGTCTCTTATTTTTAAGACAAATCTTTTGTAACAATAGAAACAGAGACAACAGTCAAGTTTTGACATGGATGTTGTTTGCTCTACAGGCCAGCACACAGAATTAATTGGGTTAAAAAATGCTCAGTTTCTCATTTCTCTGCAGAAGAGGATTATCAGAGCCTTGTATAACACCTGTAGTGTTTACAGGTATGCCTCTGACCTGAGGGACAAAAACTCCCAAACCCCTCAAGATTCCTTGTTCTAGACACATAAACATTCCTAGTGGAGGGAAGAATTTGTTCAGGGAGTCTGAAGTACTTTTTTTTGTTTCCAGCCTCAGAGGACTCCACAGATATAGAGTAAACCCCAACATAAAGTAGCAGAGCACAGGAGGTGAAATGGGACAAGTCTGGAATGCCAGGCTTACTCCATGTGCCATTTACCACTGGGGTAAATCTGCTCTGAACTGTGCCATGGGTGAAATTCCCTAAGAAATCCAGGGCCTGAAATACTAGCTGTTGTAAGGCATGACCTTTAAATGACATTAAATTTGTGTAGTTGTTGTTAGCAAGACCAGGACTGTTTGACTTGTAATAGAAATTTTGTAACTGTAAAAATGCAATACTTTTACCAGTTCACAAACTCCTGTGTCATTGAAGACTGTTGTATCCTCTCTCCTTTCCACCAATATGTCCAAGCTAAGTATATTAACTTCTATTATTTGGTTACTATTAATTATTTGGTAACACTGTACACTGTGTTTCTCTCTGTTTTTTTGTTTTTTTTTTTTTTTTTAAGATTAAAGCCATCTCTGTTTTCAAAAAAACACCCCCAAAAACCCCCATCTTTGTGTGAAATCATTTTTAACATGAGTAGATTTCAAATGCTCACCAAATTTCATGCGGATATATTCATATGGATCTTCTTGCCAAAGCTCTTCATCAGCATCTGTATAGCACATCAATGGGAAAATAACATCTTGGATGATTCCCTGGAATAAAAAAAAGAGATTGAAAACAGGTTAGCACCACTAAATCAATCTCTGTATTCTGTCCAGTATTTTACAGATTTTTCTCCACCCTGTCACTTCCTCATAAAATGGTAGCAGTCTAAAACTATTTGGATTTAGAGTGAATTTATGTGGCACTTTACAAAAAAGCAGATCTTTTGTGTTTAGGTAGAGTTACAATACAACACAAGATACTAGACTGGCTTTGGATAATGGCATGTGGAGATGATTCAATGCCATAAATTCAGCAGCTAACACCATCTCCAAGTATGTTGTGTTGCTGTGTTAGATTGTAATCCTTAATTAATTAAAGCACAAAGGAGAGACAGCAATAAATTAGCTGGCTTTATTCATGTTTCAAGGTAACCTCCACTAAACCAGCTTAAACTCTTTCCACCAGCAATTCATAAGAGAAGTGCCTAAAATGTGAATTGTAGCAAGGCTGGAAACACTGTACAGTAGACTGACTAATGTACTTCTGAGTCATCTAAGTATTAAACCCCAAAAATGACTTACTTGAATATGAGGTTTCAGATTCTTCCAGGTGACTGCATGAGACACTCCTTGATTGATGTAATTTAGGGTTTGCTGCAAAACTCTAGGAGCCATGTACTGCTTTTCCTTGTATTGATACAGCACCTTCAGCAACACCTGGAGAAATCAGATCTCATCAATAGCTTAGAGTGAACACAGACCATTTTCACCACGATTCTACCCTCCCTCACAAGCCTACATCAGAACCCTTGAAACTGAACAAAACCCCCATTTATTCATTAGGCTAAAATGGGTACTGACTAAGCCTTCTACCAAATGTCATTGTTAATTTTATAAGACAATTTGCAGCTCATATTGGGTGCTTGCACATCTTTTAGAAATACCATCCTTTAATAACACAAACCATACATGCTAATTCACCACCAACACACCCCAGGGGGCCTTGCCCTCTGATGTTTATTATTCCATCTTTGCTCTTTGGGGGCAGAAATTCACACCCAGCCACTGGATCAGAACACTCTACACTCACAGTCTACTGATCTGTGCCTCTGTGCTGCCTCACAGCCACACAGATGTGTGAGCAATGTGTGTGTGTGGAGTGATCCATCAGTCACTCCCTTTGGCTTTCCAGCCTCAATTCTCCTCCTGAGGTGGCACCCAGAACTCCTTCACAGGGATCTACCTGTGATCAAGTCCATGGCTCTCCACAAATAAGGTCATGAAACGGACATGGGACCACGACTAGTAACGAAATTACAGCTCACAGGAGAGTTTTGCATGGGTAATGCAAAGGGAATTCCCTCTAGCCCAGTCCAGGTCAGTGGAAACACTGCACCTTCAGAAGCAGCATCACTAACTGGAGAGAAATGGCAAATCCCATTTCCAGGATTTCATGTAGGTCTACACACAAAAGAAGCATTTTTTAAAAAATCCAACCCCAAAAAGGGGCTGGAAAGATATCTATCAATCTGTAATATCACCAAAGTAAAAATCAGGGAAAAACAAGATTCATTAATTTGAAAATGAATGCTGGTGATACCATTTATTACACAAACACTGTAGTGTTTTTCCCAAAGAAATTGCCTTGCACTTCAGTTTAAGGAGGATGCACTCATTCATCAAAATATTCACAGCTTTACAAACAGTTTTGTGCTCTAGATGCTTTATCACTTCTCAAAGTTTGAACTGCTCAAGTTTGAAAACCTTCAGGATTTAGAGAGAAATTACTGACTGGTACCAACACCTGAGTAGAAGGTTTTGGTGGCATTGAGTTAGGATAGAAAAGAAGAGAGCAAAAGTTCAAACTTCGAGCTGTTTTGAGGACTATCCAAGAAGATGCATGTAGTTTCATTATTCAGATGTAGTAGGTAAAGATATTACAAAATTAAGAAAATGTTTAAGAACTGCAGTGAGGAAAAGCAGGATGGACACTCTGGGGCAAATAAAATAAAATTCTGTAACAGTGCCAAGGAATTACAAGGCAGCAGTGTCCAACCAGGGCTTAGTTCTGGCTCACAAGAAGTGTCTTGAGCAAAACAGCTGCTAACACAAGGGATAAATTCAGGGTATTCCAGCTAGGCAGCTCAGCCTGGTTTGGACAAGCTAAGAAAGTTTAGCTAAAGCGAATACTGAATGTACAGGATTTTTTTTTTTTTGGAGGGGTGGGGGCTAATCAATGAGAAGTAATTATGACAATAATATTAGCAGTATATTTCAAGTTTATACTTGAACTACCTGTAGTCTCATGCCTTATATTTATTACTCTTTTACTAAAAGGGTGCAAACACTTTGGAGAGTAGAGAGAATTCAACGAAACATATTATCCAAATTTGTATTCTTCAGTATTTCATGGATTTCCAATTCCTTTAAGGAAATACATCCTGCTCAAGAATCTTCCACAACATTTATTTGACAGATTTCATGTCCTGAGCAGAGGCCCAAGATCTACCTTCTGCAGAAAAATGGAGGACAGAACCTTAATACAGTCTGTCTTCCTAAACAAGTTACATTATTGTTTAGGAACAAACTAAGCCTCCTAAAGTATTGATTTTTTAGCAGTTTTCTTTAAATACCTGAATTCTTAAGAATTTCCTAGCTGCAACAACAGAAAGGATCAAATTTGACTCAAAGAGAATGTAAAGAAAAACAAGCATTTTGTCAAACTCTTAAAATTATCTTTTCAAAGACTACTTTTGGCCATAGCCTTTTGTCAGAACTTCATTTTATCTTGAAAGAGCAAAGCAACCAGTAAGGCCTTAAAGAACATGCCACAATTATCAGTCTAATGTCACCTAGAGAAGACAGGTGAGCACCTCAGGAAGAAGCAATGCTGACACACTTGCCTGAGGGGAATGTTGGGATATATTGGCTCACAATCAAAATGTTTTCCATACTTTGGCCAACCTTCAAAAAGCATGGATTTATGAGATACTTTCCCTACATTTCTTCTTTTAAAGTCCTGTAATTCATTATAATTTCATTAGAAATTAAGAGGACTGAAACTGAACTAAGAACTGTTTGTCTGACTCAAAGGCTTTGAAGAAAACATTCTGCACCGTGAGATTTTCATAAATCAACAGTCTATTTATATTTGCAACATAATCATCTTAAAATAAAGGTATTTATGAACCAAATACAAGGAAATTTTATAAAAACATACTCGAGGTTTTTAACCGATCTAAAGTTTCTTTGCATACAGCAGACCCTAAAACACAGCACGAGTGGCACCCCCAAAACAGGGAGACAAGTTTTAAGGGAACATCAGAATTACCTGTCTATAAAAGAGCCTCTGCTTGATCAGGCTTTTGCTGAAGGCATTTACAGACTTGAAGTCAAAAAAACCCTGTATCAGAGTTTTAAAGGTAGTTCTTAAAGTCAACTACACCACATATACTGATCTCTTTCAGAAAGGAAAAAAACTGGTAGCATTTGTCTGAAGCTCATCTGAGGGCTTGTAAGTGGAAAGTGGATTGTGATATGTGGCAAACTGATAATTTCCTTATCATTCTTTTTTTTTAGCCCACAGACATCACTGCTTTCCATACCAATGTGCTTGAAAAAAAATTGTGAATGAGAGCAAGACGCCTTTCCAGCACATAATGAAATAAGCTACTAACTGAACATAATGAAACCAGTACTAACTCTAAACTTATCCTAACACTCCCCCCACTCTCAGTGTTTCTTACTTGCTGAACACCAACAGCGAAGGCCTTCAGGAAAACTTCAGCAAACTCATTGTACTCCTTGGAAACATTACCAGGGCTTCCATACCTAGAATTAGAAGGAAGTATATAAACTCAAGGGTGCAGCAATATTACTGACTTGAATGTTTGCTTGGTTTTTTCTTTTTTTTTTTTCAATATTAATGGAAGAGAAAATACCTCTCAAAGAGCCTAGCTAAGATATGCAAAGCCCACTTCTTGCATTTCCACCAAGGCAGCTCAGGTCTATCATCTTCATCAACCTGGAGGGTTTCCTTTAGGAAAAAAAAGACATCATTTACCATTCACAAAGAGTTCAAATTATATGTAATTAGAACAACTACATAGTATATCTTGCTTTTAACCTGCCATTTGAACTTCTAGCTTAATAGAAGGATGAAGTAGAGCACATCTAAAAATAAATCCCATGAAATATGCCTAAATGATCAATAAATTTTTGAAACAAGAAGCCAAAATAAGTTTTGTTATAATTTAAAAACAGAACTCACACACAGGCTACATATTTTCAAAATTTGTTTAGTCTGTTTAAAATTTCCCATTTAGCCTAATCTTTTTTATTTATTATTTTCTTGGCATCTGTAGAGAAAAACAATGCAGAAATAACATTCTAGTGAATAAAAAATACTTAAAAACATAAATAGCCAAAAGCCACTTACAGCTGGTACATCCCTATCAACAACAGTCTTCAGGATTTCTATCCACTCAGTCAGGTTTTGCTGATTTATCAACTCCAAAGGTAATGTGTACTGGTTAAAAAAAAAGGGGGAAATTATTTTTTAATTGCTTTATAATAAATTTATAATAAACTGTTACTTTTACAGTAGAATTTTAGCTTTCAAATCTTTGCCTACACTTAGCTACCATGAAAGATTAGCAATTTACCTCAGAAACCAGGCTAAAGAACTCAACACAATCTAACCTATATCCTAAATATCCTCAAAGGTGCTAGAGGTCTTTGCTCCAGTTCATTGTGCTTATGCAATGCTAAAATGCTACTTAAATGGATGTAACTATAATTTCTGAAGCATTTAACAGCAGTTCCATCCCAAACTGCTATATTTACACTGGTAATTCTCTGTAGGCTGGCCTCCACAATCTGTCCTTAGAAAACTCCTTTTCTAACTGGTTTTTCAGCAAACACCCTACCTTAGAAGATGGCATGTGTAAGTTTTATCTAATGCCAACCAGGAATAGCACTGTTCAAAAGTAAAAGCACAAGACAATCAGAAACTTGTGATTCATGGAGCTGAGTAGCAGGGAAAATGATTCAGATGTAATCTAATACTGTAATATTTCTGTCATTCACTATTTTAAGGAAAAGCATAATGCTTTAAATTATTGCTCAAGTATATACAAAATTTTTTACCTGGACAAGGGCATAAAATATTTTGAAGATCTGTTTCTGGATGAGGACAGACTGGTCTGATGGATCATTCAAGAGCTGAATGAAGCTGTCCTTCAGGACTGGCAGAAAATGTTGCATTGCAGCTATCAAGGGACTCCGCTCCTCTGGTTTCTTGTACCTTTAGAGAAGAACAAAACCAGTTTTGTAGTTCTTTCAAGCAGCTTTTTCAATTTAAAGCTCACCTTGCCCCAGTGTAGACAAATAGGTTATATGAGAGATTAAAACAACCTGTGACTTAAAAAAAAAACCAACCCTATAGCCAGTGTCTGTGACAGAATTGGAAATAAAGCCATAGCCAGACAGTGCTACAGATAAGAAATACATTAATCAGAGTTCACAATTTCTCAAAATATTTGCAGAAGCTAGATTGCTTCATTGACACTGGATAAAGCAAACTGAAGTCTCACAGCCTGCCATTGATGGCTCTCACATCTCACCATTTAATTTGCCCAAAGCCAACAATCTGATAGAGAAGGTGAGATTCCAGGCTGTGGGGCAGACTCTGAGCAGGCAACCCCCCTTGAAATAAAACCTCAGACCTTCTATGCTGGGGACAGCCCAGCTTGCCCATGCTGAAAACAAGGCTCCACTTCCTTTCTCAAACATTTCAAAATTCCTGAAAGGAAACGAAGCCACATTTTGAAATCTTTGCCCCAGATTTTAACTTATACACAAGAAACTCCTAATTGATCCAAGAGTTATCACAGTGGAGCAGGATCTTGTCTGGTGATGATATTAACATGGTAAAATGTCATTTTATGATTGTACATTTATTTCTTGGTTCAGCAATCAATACTTGTCAGACTCTTGGACTCCTGTGGGAGACTTCTGGGTTAGATGATTGAGCTTTGGTGCAGTTTGTTTTTCAAACACATTTTTTGTAAACTTTTCACTAATATTAATATCAATACTCAGCTTCCTAAACAGTGGCAATTTTCAGAATATAACAAGACAAAGACTACTCAGTCTGCTGCCAGATGGCATGTTCTGTAAGAACTACTACAAAACACTGAGCACCAAAATCCTGTTCAATAATACAGTCTTCATGCATTTTCTGAACCAGAAACCCAAACATTAAGATTAAATGTTGCTCAGGAAAATTCAGTTTCTAATTTTCACCAAAAAATGAAAAAGACTAGAAAAAATTACTATGCAAAGAGCAGCCATTTGATCTTGCTGGTTGAATTTGAAGGAAAAAAAAGTGAAAAGCTCCAAGATATTTATGTCCCATGTTATGGAAAAAAAAATTCCAAACTCAAATATTCTTACAACTCAGGCAGTAAAAACTTGATCAAAGTCATGACAGTACAGAGATTCGTGTCTCACTAAACTGACTGAAATGCACTGAAATGTGCACATTCCTACATGATTTGTGACATGAAACTCACCCTTGTTGACTCCACCAGAAAGCTGAGCAAGCAGGAGCAGTTCCTGGCCTCAGCTGAAGTGTTTGATCAGCTGAGACTACAGACACACCTGTTGCCTTATCACACAGAGACTGCACTCAGATCCCTAAACATGGATTTCTATCATCATAATTCACTACCACTGAACACTTCTTGATTTACAGCTCACAGATCTCTGCAGTATATTTGGTTAAAGATGTTTAAGCTGGAAATCAAGTGAGAAATTTTTTGCTTTCTTTTCCTAGCAGGACTTGCAATTTTCAGCCACTAAGAAAACTCCCACTTGGGATTACAAAGATCTTTATGACATTCCTGTAAAAGTATTTTTGAGAAAATGACATTCACTGTTTTACACTGACTGACGTAAAATTCAGGAAATTAGATGGATTTTTTTCCATGCAACTTTTTAAATCAAGAACCTGAAACAGAAATGTTATGCATTCCAACACTTTGAAAGAGTAAGCTGTGGATTCCATCAGTTCCACTACAATTCCCTGACTCCAGAATTGTCCTTTTCCCTGATCACCCAAGTGATCATACCAAAGTCAGTTAACTAATTCTGAGCTCCCAATATTCCATATTTCACACTTTGAAACCTTTCTATGGTTACTGTCATCAAGTACTAGAGTACCAATTGTTTAAAAGTTTAAACCTGATTTAAATAATAAATTCCTGCAAAAGTCATGATTTTGAGCAGACTTTCTTACTGCCATCAATCCATAAAAAACAACTACCACATTAAGGTTTTAAAACACCCTTTTTTTTCTGAAATCAAACTTTTAATGAAGGAAGTTTTTCTGTAATTTTTAGTGGAGAAGATACATGAGCCAGCATCTGCATAGCAAGTAGTCAAGAGCACTTTCTAAGATTACATTTCCATCACCTTTGTGCAGTCCCATATACAATTCTACATGGTTACAATATACACACAGAGTACCAAAAATAGACACCAATATATTAATTCTGCTGGTTTTTATGGAGAAAGACCAGAAAGAACTTACTCATAGTTTTTCACAAGCTGATAAAGACAGAGAAGAATTCCAAGCCAACAAGCACTATTGTCAGACTGGAGATAAAATCCAATTTTCTCCACAACTGCAGTCCAGCGACTTGGATAATCATACTTGATAATGTGGTGAATGCAAGTAGTAAGCTGTACTCTGGAAATCAAAAGCACAACAATTAATTAAGTTACTACTATTATTTTACTAATATTCTTGTAGTGTTGAAGCAGCAAATACTGTCCATACTTAGACTTCCTTTTTGTTTAGAAGGTTTAGGTTCTGTAGATTCTGCTTAAAATTCTCCATTTAAGGAATTTTAAATTTCTACATGCTACACAAGCTGAAAGGTGGTTTTCCATCTACATTAATTCTATGTTTAGGATACACAGTGTGTGACAATGATGCTTAGCACGTGGGTGATCTTGGCTGGGGGACAAATAAAAAAAGAAAGAAACCCAACAGTCAGAATCCACAGGCAATTCATGCAGAGGCTGAAACTGTGCACCTGATCAGCTCAGGAGAGTGGATAATGGCTTCTACAATGTTCTCACGGATACAGTGTCTGTCTTCTTCTGGGATGGAGTAAGGTGGGATCTCTCCTGGAGCACTTTCACGGTCCGGCCAGTACTGGGTTATCATATTTTTCAAGTAGATAACCCCTGTGAAACAAGAGTGGCAAATCAGCTGACAGCCATTCAAAGCACAAAACAAACACACATCTTGCAAGCAAATATTTTTTAGAACAAAACCGACCAAAATTACAAAAGCATTGGCCCTTCCTAAGTAGGAGAATCAAAAGCCATGCAAGTTATTAACCTAATAATTTACTAAATTTATACTCTTTCACCCATTTAATATAAAAATACTAAAGGTATTGCTTTTATCTGTGATGGAGGTAGGTAGTTGTGGAACTACTTAGCAACACACTTCTGAAAAATCCATTATAATGATTTTCTCAACAATGTCATTAAAACTGAAAAAGAAAAGCTGATCAATACTAATGACATCCCTTGTAAGCAAAAAAAATCTAATTAAGTTTGTGATACAGGAATGAATGCTAGAAAAACAGAGCTCCTTTACACCCAGGTTATGGGCTAGCAGTTTCTAGTAATCAGGCTCCTGGAACAAATCCTGCATTTACCATTTGACAACCAAATGCAAACTGCTTGTGTGGCAGAATATAAATCACAGCACTTAGAAAACTACTTACAACATGCAACAGGAAATCTAAAATGGCAAACTGGTAACTAAGTTACTGTTAATCTAATTCTACATGAAAGTCCATGCAGCAACTTCTCTTCCTAAATTTCATATGCACCTTTTGAAGATTCAGAAACCAGAGGGTTTCTGAAAGTGTCTGCAGAGGCCAAGAAACACTCAGCAGATTATTACAAGACTGAAGTGATAGAGATTTCAGCCAGCCCTCAGAGGGATTTATCATTAATTGCTTTGCAAACACACTCTGTAAGCTGGGCCTTGAATGAGCCATCCCCACTCTCCACAGGATGCTTTGGGGTTTAATTGGCTTATGTGGAGGAGAGTGAAATTTCAGAGGTTTTCTTCAAACTTCTTTTTGCATGTTGTACTTGTAAAGCAGTAAGCTTTCTGAGTCATCATTTGAATGGTACCCCCAAACAGTAAGATAAAAATGCAAGCTAAGTTTAGGCTACAACTTAAGAGTAGTCTACTACGTGGAAGGTCCAAATAAGCAATTCAGATCATATCCTCCTGACCAGTCAGAAAACCCACTGAAGTATTGTACTAAAAACCTCTATCAAGCAATTAGAGCAGCTTTAAGGTGATGTTTGGAGCTGTCAGTAATCAACACCCTATTTTACTGATGGCTCACGTGCAAATAAGCAGGGTTCCAAAAGACATAATCTGTCTTCTTCCACTTAGTATGTTTAGAAACATCAGTGCTCACAGTCCAAGTTTAAATGACCTCCTTGGACCAAGTGCACCAGCATCATAAAACATTCTGCTTCCCCCAGGAACCTTCACTAGAGATACAGGGGAAGAATCATTCAAGAGCCAGACACACCTTTTCTTTCTGTCTTCCTTACTCAGTGTATGGTGCCAGATAATAGCTTGTGATGACTGTAATGTGAGCAATTCCCAACTTCTGAGTGCTTGACATTAAAACCATTAGAATTCTTTAACAGTATCTGCATGTGTACTTGTGTGTATGCACCATTAGAGTAGATACAATGAAAAAAATATTTGAAAACTTGCCTGCCTGTCTTACTGGTAAATCCAGTTGCTCGGACATAGTGATCTGAAGCAGAGTTGAAACAAAGTTCACTGACTTATGAGCCTATGGAGAGTGCAAAAAAAAAAAGAGTTAAGTTTTAGAATACTCCCATTAAGTTTTACAATATCTTTATAATGATGTAATGCAATCAATAAAATACCAGCAATTCAGCCAGTTGCACAGGAGTCAGCTAATCAGCCAAAGCATTCCGAAGTTTTGTGCTCACTGTATTTTGAAGACAGCAAGGGGGAGGAAAAACCCTACTGTTTAAGGTAACAGAGTTGAAGAAATCACTGAACAAGAATCAGCCTTCCACAGGTGCCAAACACGTTCCCCATTCAGAACAAACACTTGAAGCCAGAGCACCTGAACTGCCCAAAAAACCCAAGCGCAGCAAGTTTACAGTGACCTTTAGCAAGGTATGAGTTCATTACATAATAAGCTAAGAAACAGATGGGAACTATGTTTTAAAACTATGTCCAACTCCTACTTCATCTTTCTGAAAAACCAGTTTCAAGGGACCACTGATGCACTACTGCAGCAGCTGACCACAGAACCACACAACAGCAAAGCAAGAGCAGGGAGATCCAAATGGAGACAGGTTTGCAGAGTAACAACTTCCTAAGGATTTGCAGGAGTTTCTCTTAGAAAGAAAACACAACATGTTTTTTCTTACCATAATGAGAACTGTCACTGATACATTAAGGACTGGATTGTATTTTCAATGAGGAAACAAACTGTAACGTTATTATAACCCTTTACCCACCTTTCCCAACCATCAGGAACTCCAGACAATAAACTAATTTTGCTGGGAGAAGTGAGTTGCAATCCTTAAAAACTAACTCCGCTTTTCTTAGCTGAAACCCAGCATAATTGTCCTCATGGTGAAGAGCCCATGGACATGAGTTACAGTGGGAAATCCCTATTTTATGCAGGGAAAAAAAATTCACAAGGGAGGCCAAGGCCTGGAACACTTATCAACAAAGGCTGTGGGACCTCATCCTTAGAGATACTCTGTTAGACAATTACTGCTCTACCTCATCCAACTTCCAAACAGTTTTGCTCTTCTGCTTTATCTTCACTTACATGTCAATGTTGTTTCCTATGTTCTTTGCAGTTCCCTAATCAAAGACAACTGCATAGATCCACATAATTTAACTGCTGAACTTTTAGGAAAACACCTCTTACCCACCTGTTACTTTCAAAACCATTGAAATTACACACTATTTATGAAAACCAAATGGCTGCCTCAGATACTACAGCAACTTCATATCATAAAGAGAAATAATCAGAAATTTTCCTTCCATTCCTTTAATAGGACCAAAAGCTCTTCTGACAGTATGAAATTATGAAGTGTGTAACGCTGCTCAGCTCACTCCTACAGTACTAGAATGTTCTCTTCAACTTTCATTTTCCTGAGCAAATATCTCCAATAGGCTCCAGTATAAACAAGTGTAAAAGGGACAGCCTGGGACATGACATTGGTACTCAGATTTGGTTAGTGTAGCTTGTTTTCTATCTCCTATTCTTTAAAACAGATTTCAAATGAAGAACAAACTTGACTTAAGAATCTGCCCAAAATGTTAAAACACTGTTGTACACATTCATCCTGTGCACTAAAAGTCTACAGGCTCCAGAGCACCCAGGAGCATCTGGTCCCACTGAAATGTTTATTTGCAGAGTGTGATTTGTTAAACTGAGAGTAACTGACACTGCAATATGAGCACACGGTCCTGCTGACCCACGTCCCTCTGATATTCCTCAAGCCCTCAAGAAGCAAACACACTTTCAAACAGAAAAAAAAAAAAAGCAAAAAAAGAGAGCAATTGTCTTTAACTGCCAAGTAATGGTTAAATAAATAAATCTAAAATAAAATTCACTAGTTAGGTTTGATTTCTCCTACAGCTCCAGGTCCGTTAAGTTCCTCCTTTCCTTAAGGAACATTAATAGACACCCAGAGTCCCGCAGCACATTCCAAATGACATCAGACCCTAATTCAGCACAGCACTCAATTACACGCTTAACATTAATGTCAGCGGGAAGTGCTCCTGTATTTAACGTGTTGTGAACCTGCAGAAAGCTTTCAGTTTCAATAACCTTTAACTCACCTACAAATAAGGTCATATTAGTCTGCATAAGATGGACTAAATAGTGCAAACTGATGTCTTTCCACATGGGCTAAAAGCTTAACAGATACCTTTTCTATAGTGAAAATTTGCAATGTTTGCAAAGTCAGAAGCATTTAATCCCTATAATTTTAAAAATGAATTATTACTTTCCCTTTCCCACGATAAATAACTGTAATAAAAACCATCCATTTCAGCAACAAATATGAAAATAATGCTTAAGAGCTACTAAGGAACTAACGGGAAAACCAAAAGAAATTAAATTTTTAAATCTTATGTCTTAACGGAAACAAAAAATAGACAGGAGTGTACAAAACTGCCACACACTGAAATTTAATAAAATACAAAGACTGTTTTCTTCATTTACAAAGATAGGACTGAGCCTGTGCCTATAGCAGGCTACAGAAACTCCCTAGAAATACCAATTAGTAGGTGGGATTAATGTATTTTCATTGGGTTCTTTGAACTATAGCAAGCTTTACAGGACAAAACCAAAATATCTACACCATTATCTGCTTGTTTTTTAAAAAATCTTACAAGTATCATCCTTATTAGCATCTAAAGCATCAGACTCCAACCAACCCTGAGGATGAGCTGCTTTATCACCTTTAGTGGTTCAAAGCAGATTCAGCCCAAGATATAATCTGTGCTTTTAATACAAGTAAAATACCTTGGACTTGCCAATCAAAGCCTGCTCTTAATCCTCTCCGTTAAGACCTACATTCACACAGAGCTACATTAACACTTCCATGCATTCCCTATGGAATGTAAAGGACTCCCAAACTCTTCACAATGACCTCCTTCCCAAGCCACTGAAAGGAAGGTAATTGCAGAGCAACTGAGATGTAGGGATGAGTAGGGACAGTTCCATGAAGACAAGGGTGTGCTGAATGCTCAAATAAAACACCAGGTACTACAATCACCTCTCACGTGCTCCCTTGCTCAGCCTCACTGTTAAAAAGAGCATCCAGTGTTTTACTGGCACTTGGAAAAAAACAACTGAACCTAAAATAAGACACCACCATAGGTGGGTGCCTTTTTGTATCTACAGCATTAAAAAACTCTGAATCCACATCTCTTTCAGCTATTTTCATCTTCAATAATTTTACTCCCCCAAGAGGGCTGCCTCTCAGGACAGCATGCTCCTCTTCACTGACTGCACTGCTAAAAAAACCAGCCATACTAAAACCACACCTATTTGAGGTTCATTTTTGAACTAAAATCAGGATTTCAGAGTGGTCACTATCACATACTCTAACCTGCAAGAATAACAGAAAATTTCTAAGACTTTAAAGTTTTGACATTGGTAAAATTTTGACTTTTATTCTCTTGCTCCTTGTTTACAAGTAGCATTTAAAAGTAAACATTAAATTTACAGAACTACGGTATTATTTAAAAAATAGTTCTGTCACAGAAGTCAGTTTTCCAGCACTTAACTCAGCTTTTAAAGAAAAACAAAACCAAAACTCATCTCAAGTCCTTCCCCCTTACAAAAGGTCCAACATGCCATGTCACTGGTATGACTTTGCTGTCTAAGAGCCAAAGAATTCAGGGACTTTTCCCAAGAGCAATCTTTGCTATGCAGCCTGGCTAGCTGAGGAATGTGTTCTATCAGACCACAAACCTTGCACCACTGTCTGTTAATACCAATCACTGCTCCAGAACACACAATCTTTTTGCACAGTCCACTGCAGTTTTTCCTAGCAGGGTTGCTTTGTTAGACATGTGCTAAAAGAGACTTTTGAGAAAAGTGTCATACCAGCTGCATAATGCAAAAGAGGAATGAAGTTCAAAGTTAACATTGAAGAGACCAGTTCATGGCATATGAACCATGAATAGTTAATTACAACGTGGAAAAGCACTTTTCCCCCACTAATGATACTCACTGCAGTAACTTACATTAATCTTTAATGCTAGAATATCCATCTCTCACACAAAGCCTGCATGCCTCTAAATGATAAAAATAAGTTTCATCTTGGGTAAAAAGACCTCCATGCATTCTTTTCAGACATCAGGAAGCTGACACACCATAACAAACACACTACAATAGGCACCTCCTTTACTGTTGCCCAAAAAAGCAGAACAGATGAGCAACACTTACTATATGCTGCTGAACTGGAACCTCAGGTCATTTATATAGCTATTTAAAGTAGCACACATGTGAATAAAGGCTAACATTTCAAAAATAAAGTAGATGAAAAAAGTAAGAATTCAATGCTTCTCCTCCATTCTAGTTTTGGGGGCAAAAAAAAAATCTACATGCAATTTTTGATCTGGGCCATAGCAGGACTGGGTGCACATAACTACTACACTGAGATGAAACTGTTTTCTTATAGAAAGGTAAGGTCAGGAGCTGTAAGGCCATGCTGAATCAGCAAACTGCCCTGTAGCACTCTTTTAATTCTTTTTTCAGAACTCAGCAGGTGTGGAAGTCATTCTGACCTCAAGTTTTTGCAAGCCAGTTCTGCCCGCTGTTATGCAGTTACAATGTATATGCAAACCTAGTTTAATGTCCACAGAAGATACACACACACTTACCAGTTCCTGCAAACATCCCTGTCTGCTCCTTTCATCACTGTCTGCAAGTTTGGACTATTTGCCCTACTGCTGGCTGAGGAAAAAGCAATGTGCCCCTAGCAGAGGCTTGCTAGGCACACACAGGAACTATTTGCTAAGTTATGAGAAAGTGGCAAGTGGCCTTTTCTGCTCGAATTTTACCTTTCTGCTCATGCTGGACAACTTGCACCAAGAAGGAAACCTTTTCCTAGTGAAGGCAAGGCTCCCTCGGTTCCTTACTGCCCCCAAGGGGATTCCTGGTGCTGGACCAGCCTTGGACCAGCTTTAAACACCCTTTCCCAAAGCACCCCTCATCTAGCATGCACCAGAATATATAGATGGAAGATGAGGGAAGTGAAAGTAACTTTGGGTAAAATGTCACACCGACAACTTCAAAAGAGACCCCATGATGTGATAATCAAAGCCAAGAAACTCACGCTCTGTTCTTTTTCTTACACTACAATAGAGAGGTGTAGATGTTACACATGCAGACCATGTTAGAAAAGGTTTAAAAAAAATTCAAGCTGGAGGTAACACTATAAACACCTTGCTCAAGGTATCCATAGCATTCCAGCATTTGGAAAATCCTGTCTGAAAGACTCCATGTAGAAGAAGCTTGCTTTTTCCCCTCTGACAACCTTCCACTCCTGAATTCTCAGCAGCCAAGAGTCCAATAATTTAATGTAGCCATTCCCTCCTTCTGACATTTGTAGCTATTAAGGAGGCAGTGAAAGGCACTAAACTAGGCCCTACTGCACTGTTAAATCAATGGTGATGGTGGCCAGCCAACAAGATTTCCTCTTTATCCTTTCCCTGTCACTCATATTAGAACATGAAAAACCTTAAATGTAACTTCTGAAAGTTACTTCCTAGTAGAGCATCAGGATGTCTTCCTAAACAAACTCTGTTGAGCTCTGACTTACAAAAAATGATGAGTTATAGGGGACTGCACTTTTTCCCCCCTAAACATTGTCAGATGCAAAAATTGGGTTGTTAGTCTAAAAAGATGTCTTAATAGCTCACACACCGAGGTTAATCTCAGAGACTTACAAGACATACCTCACAGTGAAGTTATAAATTCCCTGGAATTACAAAGAAAAAACCTGCAAGGAAAGTATTATCTAGCAACTAAACCTTTATAAATATGTTGATATTAAAAGATGAAACAATACTGTGTACTGTTTTCGGAGTGTCATTCCATAGCAGCATAGTTAAAAATATCTATTTTCATCACAATTTCTGAGAAACACTTTATTCATGAGGCACAAAGACTATTTCAAAAGGCAGCAATGTCTTCCTGCTGCTCTCCAGTAGCTTACTTGAAGAGTCTGGTTCTAAGTCCTGCTAAAATACAGCTTTCCCCTGTGAGACAGGGACAGAGACAGGTGAACACCTCAGGGTACCCCATCAGCTGAAAATTCTCAGGCACAAGAGCTAGTGATCTCACTCCCTGTAACTTCTTTTCACAGTGAGAAAAGTAAAAACAAAGAGACCGAAACACCTGCTTTTAACATTATCTCAACTCTGAAAGTTCTCACAGCCTTTTATGTGCAGGCAATATAACCTGATAGAACTTAGTGAAAGGAGAAATAAAGCATAGAGTAATTCATGACTTAGCCAAGGTCAAAGGAAAAATAACAGAGTATGGACAAATCAAGAATCATACACTCCAGTCCCCTTCTTCAGTCAGGAGAACTTTGTTGACTGATAGGATATGGTGAAGACAGATCCAAATACTTGGTTAACTCCTAGCTACTAGATATCTCTTGCACTAATCAGGAATATCAATTACTGACTGATGCACAGTCTTTTCTAGTAAGGTAAAATGACCATTCTGCTGAAAGCTAGTCTCATCAGCTCAACAGAGGCACTTCTGACAAATTAAAGGTAAATTGAAAGGTCAACTAAGGACAACTATTAATCTATAAAAACGCCTGTGCAGCCTGGCCATATGCAAGAACAGTGTTCACTGCTGCTGTGATCTCATCTTTACAGAGAAAGAGACCCCCATACATGTAATTAGTTATTAAGTGGTAACAGAATTGCTCTAACATTCAACAAATTTAGACCAGCATCCTGCAAGAAAACGCATAACTGACTTCAATAAACCTAAGTAAAACCAAGACCACACATGTGAATAAAGCTGCATGTATATGTAAGTGCTTGCAGACTTCTGGTTTAGCACATATTTTTATCACAAAATATCTGTGAAAGATTAGTGATGCTCCATTTCCCACAACAAAGAATTCTTACATGCTGGTTCAGTAATATCTGGTGTTTTTAAAGGGGCACAACTATTCAGATTTTATGCCAATTTAGCACTTGTGTAGTACACGATGGACCATGGGGTTTTGATTCCAAAGTGAGAACAAAAGCCAGTGAGTACAATCCTTCCTGCAAGAGTGTGCCATTTGCTGAAGACCCCGACTGGCAGTGAACGTTAATTTCCTGCACCTTCAGCAACTCAATACCTGGAGAAAATAACTAAAATAGATTTCAAGCACATTACTATATATAAATATTGACATCCATTGAACAAGAAAAAAAATGCACTTTGGGGCCAGCTTAAGATTTCATAGATATTACTGTCTTTATAGGCCATCATATTTTTTGCATTTTTGATTTAAATAACAAACACTAACATACTTTTTAACAGAGTACATGGAAAAGACAGGCAATTATTTCACACAAGTCTCAATTAGTCACTGAGTAATTTTAGAGCTATCTATTTCAAAAGGTACCTAATATTTATTTGCCAATCACTTACCAAATAACATGCAGGAATCACTTTTTAATTTTCTGAGAAGCTATACCTTTAGTTTTTGAAATTTTCTCTCACTGCACTGGTGAAACTGGCCCACCTTTATCTAAGCTCTGCTGAACATCTGTTGCATTACATGAGTATTGTCAGGCCCGAAGTCTGCTTAAGAGCAACAAGGAAAAATGTTTGTGGAAAAAGCCAACTAAAGGCGCAAGAACTTATCCCTTCATCTCCTCCATCAAGCCATCCTCTTTTCTCTGGGTCAAACACTTTTGTTCTCCAAATGTCTACAAGCCTCGTGGCTGTGTCTCATCAATAAAGTTTTTACCTACCAGGTGAGGTTAAGCAAAACAAAAACATAATCTTCTTCCCAAACTGAAGTCCCTGGAACTGGCACCTGCTGGGTTTTTACATCCAAGTCTGGCAGGTAAGTGCAGTGCAAGCGGATGACACACCTGGGCTGGGAACTCTGTCTGCCCCCGTCCCTTGGACACGTGTCCGTATACACCCAGGGAGCACACCTACCCCGGCAGCCCTACTGAACCCGGAGCCCAGGATCTGGAACACCCAACACCGCCAGGCTGCCAGATCTGGTTCTCAACTCAGCCCAGACCATCAGATTTAAATTTGAACTCAGCCCGGGCCACTTTTACAGGCTGCACCGCTCGCGAAGTGATGGGGCTCTTACTACCTCCTTCCCCGCTGACAAATTAGTGCTTTCAACACCCAAAGACTGATGTCGCTTAAATGGTCCCAGGCAGGACTGTGTCCTGCCGGAGCCACCGAGGGCCTGCACAAGGGCGGTTTTAAATCCCCCTCAGCGGATCACCCTTTTCCCGGCTGAGCACGGAGACAATGGAGGCAATTTGTTACCGCCGAGAGAGCGGTAGCGGCCTCGGCCGCTTTCTGCCGCTGCCCCCCGCCCGAGCAGCCCCGCCCGGCCCGGCCCGGCCCCGCTGCCATGTGCGGGGACAATGCGCGCCGGGCCCGGCCTGTGGCCG